>JAFEUB010001027.1:390000-510000 GCA_024529925.1 Ophthalmolycus amberensis | reverse complement strand
ACCTTAAAGCAATTCCTGAATGTTGTGTAAATACACATTATTGATTGTAGTGACACAAACGATCTTAAATGTATGATTTTTAACCAGCTGGGGAGGATGAAGCAGGACACTGTTTGAATAAGATTGTTTCTCAAGGAGAGCACAGGACATGTAACTTATACAGCAGACACTTATGTTCCAGCAGGTAAAAATAATGGATTTAATGTTAGTTGACCTGTTATGGGAAAATATGTCATAGTCTTATGTTTTAGGGTTAAAGAATGTAGTCTTTAGAAGTACAGGCTTTTATGATGGGTGATAGTAAACAGGCTTGTTTCTATCTCTGCAATACTGTGACTTAACTCTTAACCCAGGTCAGTGACTTCAAAGGAACCACTGGCTGAAGGTAAACAAGGTTTATGGTGTCGCAAACTGATAACAAAGGGATCTGTAAGAGAGTAAAACAGGACACTATGCTTCAAAGGAAAGCATCTGCTTTGACTTGTTTTCTTCTTCTGTCTGTTTGTTTATTCTTGTTTACGATCGAGATAACAGCATGCTGGCTGGCTCAGTTATAAATGTCCATGCATCTGACTATGTTTTCAGAGCACCTCACACAGATGACAGAGAAGTGTCTGTGGGACTGTGCTCTCTTCGCTTGCAAGCGGAAATAAATTGACTATTACAACTTGATCATTCATCCAGACTCTGTTTCATTTGACATTGATTTGATAAATATGATAACACTCTTCTCCCATGTATTCATAGAAATATTCCATAACAATTTGGCGCTGCGATGCAGGGTTCGCTGACTGTCTATCAGAGCTCCAGAGGGACTGACCGGAGGAGAAGGCCTCTCCCAGAAATCCACTGTCTCATACCTCATTAGACCAGAGAGAGAGAACCGGCGGACCCCAGGGAGTTTCTGATAGACGGCACGCGAATCCAACGAAAAAGAATTAATTTCTACAAACGGGTAAGAAAGTTAAAATTCCAATTATAAAAGTAATGGTAAAATTATACTAAGGTCATATGATTTAACAGACACAGATGAGTGGTCAAGTAGTCATTTTTATTTGGGTAACACAACTGTTTTTGACGTTTGTGGTTTTGTTTTACGAATGTGGTTCATGTGAACTCCCTTTTTCATTTTCTGGCATATCACTATTTGCACGCTTTCACGTAGAATTCAGGATTGTGTTATACGGTGATGATTTAACTCAGAATAAAAACATTTTGAGATCGTAAACACAGATCGCTTGACTACAAAATATAGGCTTGTTGTAAGACCGTGGTTAAAATTATCGTACGTGAATTCTATACTGATAGAATAAGAAACGTGATAAATAACTAACGTGAACTTCAAATGAGTTTGAAATAAGAATCGTGGTTTTCCACAACATAACGTGAATTTCAAACGAGGTTTTTTGCAAAAAGTTTTCCTTCGAGAGAATAAACATATGCTGTATAGTGACGACTATATTGTAAAGGTAACGTTAACGTATCCACGCCTGGAAAAAATGGGTGGAGAAAGTAGTAAAAGCGAAGAGGCCTCGGGCCCAATAATTGAAATGATGCGACAGAAATATGGAAACGGGTGTTTAGAATGCCTCACGTACTGGTCAAAGGAGTTTGGTTTTCCTGAAAACGGCTCATTGAGCAACACTGAGCTCAAAATGTTAAAAGGGGATTTAGAAGGTAAATTGAAACAGATTAAATGTACGAAGAAAGACCGAGTCAAAGACTTAGAAATAAAAGTGAAACATTTGGGAATGATAAAAGTCATAGAATGAGTCTGAGCAGCCCGATGCCAAGGTCTTACCTCCGATAATAAATAAATGTGACTGCCAAATAATTGGAAGAATGAACAAAATTGGGATTCCCTAAAAGAGGCAGTTTTAGCCTACGATTAAAATTTGATCAACTCAAAACGTGCTTGGAGCAGAGAAAGAGGTAAAGCAGATACAAATGAATTGATGTCCAAGAGGAAACGAAAATAGGTGAAACTGTTTAAAATAGACAGAGAGGCATATGAGCAGAGAGAGAGGAATGCAGGGGTGAGACACACACACACACACACACACACACACACACACAGACACCATGCTCGCTCGCAGCAGCAGAAAGAGGGGACACACACACGCACACACACACACGCACACCCACAGAGGCACGCACACACAGAGATCTAAGAATTGTATCTCTACATGAGACAACGTTGTCTAACATTTACTGCTGAACTTCCGGCAGCTGTTTTGTTTTGTTTGTTTTGTTCAGTTTCAGTCCTTGGTCCTGACCTGGGGATTCCGCTTCCTGCTGTATGCTCCCCAGCCACAAACAACTTGAACGACACCCACCACTCAACACGTCGAAAATGAAGAAGACGAACGAGACTCGTCAAAATCTACAGGTACCATGTCAATGCTCACAACTACAGAAAATATCTGCGGCATTCAAACCTGCAGTGAGTTGCATACGACAATGGTGAAAACTGGCCGTAGCGTATCAACATGCGGTGACAGCCCTGACTGAACTTTGTAAGAAGGCTTTCCGCCATCCATAAGCCTGGAGAACATCACACAAGAGAGTGTGTGACATGCAGCATGCTGAACATGAGGATCAGTTCAACAACGGAGAACAGAGAAGTTTCGTCAGCACAGATGCAAGCATGCCCAGCTGATAATGTATCAGGGCATGAGAGGAAGCTGAAAGAGACTTTGAGACTTTGACACACACCAACTGAAGACTTTGTGTGCCATAAATGTGGCAGCTTGAACATTGAGGAACAGATGCTCACGCTCCATGAACAAGGAGTGGTGGGAGGGCTTGACAATCGGCCATCGGGGGGGGTCCAGCAGATTGCGGAATGAGACCAGAGAGGGACCAACGACGCTCACACAAAAACAACACAGAGGGTGAGTTAACTTTAGATTCTTCAGATGACAAACTTGTACATTTAATACACACATTAGAAACTAGACAAACACCACTCACACCCACATATGTATACGAATGAGATTGAAGGATTCAGAAAATTACAGCAAGTCACGTTAACTAAAAGGAAAAAAAAAAAAAAAAAAAAAAAAAAGGTTTAGACTGTCACATGCAGGCTGATTCACTTCACTGCACAGCACATGGGTTACGTGAAATAGATGAAAGGTTAGAGGAAGTATAATTTAGAGAAGTGGAAATGATATAATGGTATAATAAGAGTTTGTTGGACAAAAAGTACTGCGGCTGTCTCTGTTTCTCTGTCTCCCACACAATCTGAGTTGTAAAAGGTGGAGATTGCACATGTGTTCTGGTACGAGGACCAGGAATGGTGTGAAGGACATGTCTGACTGGCAGCAAGCCACTCAATTCACTGACTTCAGAAATAAAGAGGATCCTGGTAATGTACAGTAACAAAGGTGACTTATACAAATCAATTTTATCAGTAAAAAGAGTCATTCAACTTATGTTTGATAAAACACACACACACGGTTTGAAATGTTCCATCTGTCGACATGGCTGAGCTGTCTCAAATGAGAGGCTATTGAAAGTATTACACCTGTTTTTGAGTTTTTATTGAAGGCTGTATAATAATGGAGTGTGATTATTTTTTTTTATATTTCCTGTACCTGTGCACAAGGACAGTAAATTTTTATTTTTGCTTTCTCATAAAGGAAGAGTCTCTACCTGGACCCAGGTGTCCTTAGGGTTATTCAGAAAGATTAGATTAGATTAGAAAAACTTTATTTATCCCCAGTGGGGAAATTCTTTTGACACCCAAAAGAGCTGATGTGTTTAACAAAGCCTTGTGAGACAATCTGGTTAATTTACACTTACCAAATGGTTCTGCCTTTTTACAATAGGATATCATGATTTGCAGGCCAAAGAAGAAGCATGTAAATTAGAATAATTTAGAATTACAGTTGTCCTATTTAGGTTTTGGCTGCAAATGGTCTCAAGGCTAACCATCCAAATTGCAATTTGCTCTCGATAAAGTTTCATATCTGGGACATGTGATCACAGCAGAGGACAAAATCCCTCCCTCCCAAAATAATACAGGCAATTCAAATTGTGCCTAAACTATAAACTAAGAAACGAATGATGAGCTTCTTAGGAATGACGTCATAGTATAGAAAGTGGATCCCAAACTACTCAGAAAGAGAGGTACTCCGCTCTTCCATGATTCATGGTAATATCTTTATGCGCAAGACGAACTGACCCAGACTGATTACTTGATTGCTGTTTTTAATGACATAGAGGACGCATTACTATCAGCTCCGACACTTGGACTATCTGAACTTGACACACTGTTCATACAATACGTTGACCTGAGAGACGGTTACATGAAATTAGGTTAGACTCAGAAACATGATCTCTCAGCTCTTGACCAAACAGTCGACTATGTATTGTCGGGTGACAACTAACGACCAACAACTTGACTTGTTTCCTATTACTGACTATGCGGACGACTTTGATAGCGACACTGACTCCTTTGACGATTTAACTGCGCAGGTCTAAAGACAGTTTTTGATTTCTATCTTTTTATTCTTTTGTGTTAATTGAATTACATTGCCTGCTACATTTATGGGATTTTTTATCTCACAAGAACAGTTTTTTTTTTCTTTTCAGATATCTCACATGATGTATTTTCAAATCATATTTTTGGGGTAATACTTCTGTTGTTACTGAAATGTCCTTATAACATATTTTTACATTTTTACGATATTTTGTGATTACGATGTAATCAAAGAGTGGAATGTTATGGGAAAATATGTCATAGTCTTATGTTTTAGGGTTAAAGAATGTAGTCTTTAGAAGTACAGGCTTTTATGATGGGTGATAGTAAACAGGCTTGTTTCTATCTCTGCAATACTGTGACTTAACTCTTAACCCAGGTCAGTGACTTCAAAGGAACCACTGGCTGAAGGTAAACAAGGTTTATGGTGTCGCAAACTGATAACAAAGGGATCTGTAAGAGAGTAAAACAGGACACTATGCTTCAAAGGAAAGCATCTGCTTTGACTTGTTTTCTTCTTCTGTCTGTTTGTTTATTCTTGTTTACGATCGAGATAACAGCATGCTGGCTGGCTCAGTTATAAATGTCCATGCATCTGACTATGTTTTCAGAGCACCTCACACAGATGACAGAGAAGTGTCTGTGGGACTGTGCTCTCTTCGCTTGCAAGCGGAAATAAATTGACTATTACAACTTGATCATTCATCCAGACTCTGTTTCATTTGACATTGATTTGATAAATATGATAACACTCTTCTCCCATGTATTCATAGAAATATTCCATAACAGACCTTAAAATGTTGGTGCTTGTATAGTCTATGATTTGAAAATCTGATTTTCCTCCCCTTTAGCGGTGAAAGTGAAGCCCCTGTGAGTCAGAGAGCCCGAGCAGCCCAACCAATGATCAACTGCCAAGTCCGGTTTCCTCCAACAGTCTTCACGGCACTGACCAACAAGGATGCAGCTCTGTTTGACCATTTGAGCCAAGACACAATGTAAGTTTGTGCCATAATAGAAGATGGCGACAGACACCAACACGTGTGATGCGTTGCATCATGTAAGCAAACCATATACCTATCAACTGTGAGCTCCAGATCAGACTGGAGACGTAACCTCAACAAACTAAATGTCTAAGTAGTACTTGCTATCTGGCATTTTCAAAGCATGTGACAGTAATATAAAACGGTGTCCGACAAAAGTTCAGCTCTAAACGGTGCACAGCGCAGTACCACTCGCTGCCATTTAGGACACGGTGTCATGGACATAATGAACAACAAAAGATATTTGAATAGTTTGAACTTGTGTGTTTTTCAAGAACGAATATTCAAACATAATTGTTGGCCAATTTTGACAGCCGTAATGTACAGTACTGACATGTTATCTGCCTGTAAAACAAGTTTCCTTATTAATCAAGTTTTAGGTCTGTATGCCATAGTGAAAACTATGCATCATGATGACAAACTACACATTTGCAGACTTTTAACTGCTCTCTCTGATCATTTGAGTTCGGTATCTGTTTATTGTGCTGATCTGGAATGTCAATCTTGTATAACGCCTTGTGTTTTGTTCCTTTTGAAAACTTACAGGTATCCGTCTCATATTCAGTATGTGCAGCTCTTTAAGTCTGTCCTGCTCAACTTCCCTTTTCTGAAGGAAAGTTATGGATCTGGATATGTAAGTATTTTCTCATTGACGAAAAGAGTAATAGAGACAAACTGAATTTTATGCTTCATACTTCATGCTCCAGCTCAGTCCTAATTGTGTCATTATTTATTACTTAGCAAACAGATGCAATGGATGCTGGGGACGACAAAAGAAGTACGAGCCACCATAGTGCAACAATGAAGCAGGAGTGCCAAAAGACGAGGCCCAACTTGGTCATCATTCGCCAATGCCTCCAGAGAGTACAGAAGACACGATATTCAACAACACTCTACTGCAGAGGTCTTAAAAGAATTCCCCTGCTTCTCTATTCCAATCTTGGTCAGTGTTTTATCTAATATATAACACGTGGTCCAGTGTTTCCCACAGGATTTTGTGAGACTCTGGTGGGTGGACCTCAGACCCTGAAATGGACAGGCGCTGAACCAGAACTTAAGACAGAGGGCAATTTGGGAACAATTAGCGATTGGTTTGACAACGCATATGCCCCCGGGGGAAAGGGGCTATATTTCTGTGGCTCCAGTGTAGCCGGCAGATATCCAGGCCCAGACTTCCTTTTCAGTGCGCTGTTTGTTTGTTTACAGTCTGATGAGCAACTTAAGATGTGAGACTGGAGTTGAGAAATGACGTGTACAACAAGATGGTTTTATAAGTAGCCAGTTTACAAATAATTTCAAACCAATAAATTGCCTCATTAATCCATTTTCCCTTTAAGCCTTTTAGAATATCCCATATACTGTGTTTTGTGTAGAAGTGCTCTAAAAAGTTGACTTGACGTTTACCTAGATACTGTTATCCAAATCAACACTCCTGAGGAAATTGGTATGACAGTCTCAAAACTTTGCAGAATCAGAATTGTGACATTTATTGAAAAATGATTTGTCATTTGCAGGCCAGTTGGTGAATGCAGCCATACTCCTACCATCGGTCTTCAAAGAAAATGCATCACAGCTCTTTGCAATAGATAAGGTTAGTCATTTGTGTTTGTGGGGGGCAACAAAAAAGGGAAATATATTTTCAGAAAATTAGGATTAAGTGCAATTTCATAAATATGACAACTAATCTCAACAAACTAGCATTTTATGTGCAACTAAGCATATCAGAAAGCTTTGATCTTTAAACATTACAGAATACAGCTTTAAATTTCAAATGTTTTGTTTCAGGAACTACTAAGCCCAACACCCACAATTGTCCTGAGCAGCAGCGATGGCAAGCCCCTGAGTGACGGCACAGATGTTTTTGTAGCAGTGGATGGACAAAAAATGATGGTGGACAATGAAGACACAGACGGTTCATTGGCCGTGGGTGTTGTGTTGGCCCTCTATCATCTGAAAAAAACATTTTCATTTTTGGAGGCATTTATCCTGAAGCTGGACACACGGTACCTGTAGCTGTGCAGAGAGTGGCAAATGCTCCGAACATTTCTTAGATAGGACACTGCATGTAGCACATGGATTACATTGTATAGAGTTGATTTCTGACAATAAAGTGAAGTGCAGTACATCTACAGGTGTTTGTTTTATCCAAAAATCAATTTGCCATCATTTCCGTGCATGTAAATGATGATTTTATAGATCATCACAGAAAGGATCCTGGAATATGTCTACAAAAGAGTCGGAACCCTGATTCCATTGTTATGCTGTTTAAATGTAAAATCAGTTCTTTAAAGAACCATTTATTCCTTGGAAGAACCATTTCTAGCTAAAGAACCATTTGAAAAGGGTTCTTTATGGAACCATTTGGGACCATAAAGAACTTTTTTGAAAATGGTTCTTTAAAGAACCTTTTTGTCTGTAGGTTCTCCAAAGAACCAGAAATGGTGCTTGAAAGAACCATTTTTTGAAGGTTCTTCGAGGCACCTTTGTGGGTTCTTTAAAGAACCGTTTAAGGAAATGGTTCTTTAAAGAACCCTGTTCGGAAAGGTTCTTTGTGGAACCAAAAATGGTTCTTCTATGGCATCACTCCGAAGAACCATTTTCGGTTCCAGATGGCACCTTTATTTTTCTGTGTGTAGGGGTGCCCAGAGGAGCCACAAGGAGAGTACATGCTCAGTGTACTGATGACCACAGCGAGTGGAGAACTCACTCTGTCTATTGACATCAACAGAAAACCATCTGAACCATTTCTGGTAGATTCTGGAGCTACCTTCACCAGCATAGGAAGGACAGATGGTCAATGCCTCCCCCTATCCGCTCAGACAAAGCGTGTCACTAGCTTCTCGGGACAAAGAAAAGTTTTATTTTTCACTGAGCCTCAACAACTGACTCTAGCGCACAATACCATATATATGCGCCATTGTTGTACTCCCCTACGTCTCCATGCAATCTACTGGGAAGAGATTTATTCTGTAAATTGGGGGCCGTATTATATATATATATTGGGGCCCAACTGGTGTGACTGTTACCTTCCCCGACCAAGATCTATTTCATGCCACAGTGATGGAAAGAAAAACAAGGTTTTGCTAATGCCGTATTGACTCAGCAGAAGGGAGGCCATTAACAGCCTTTGGCCTACTTCAGCACACAACTTGACTCTAGTGTCAGAGGCATGCCACCCTGTTACAGGGGGGTTGGCAGCCGCCACCTACGCCGATGAGAAAGCCTCTACCATAACCATGGGTCATGCCCTCAGGTTATACATGTATACATATAATGGTCTTCATGCGCTGCTGACAGCCCCAAATTTCGTTATTACAAATGCACGACGCTCGGGCTATGACGTAATTCTGGCCGCACCGGAGGTGACAATTTCTCGTTGCCATACAGTTAACCCAGCCAAACGTCTTACTCTTCCACATGAAGGGACTCCTCACGATTGCGTTGCAGTGTCCAGTAGTTTCCTTAAAGCACGGGTAGTTTTGGAGGCAGAGCCACTGCCAGGCCCCCAGCTCTCCATGTTTGTTGATGGCTCCTGCTACCTGTCTGACTCCGGGTTGGTGGCAGGGTATGCCGTTGTTTCTCCAAATCCAGAGTTAAGCTCTTTTGAAACTTTGCTCTCAGAACCTTTGTATTCGCCCCTATCTGCACAGGCTGCTGAACTCAAAGCGCTATCCGCTGCATGTCAATTGGGACGGGGTAAGGCTTGTAACATTTACACCGAGTCGGGGTACGCTCATGGCGTGTGTCACTTCAACGGTGCCATTTGGTGCCAGACGGTTTTTACGTGCAGATGGTAAACCAGTTACGCATGGTCCTCTCATTGCTGAGCTTTTGTATTCTATGACTTTACCGGCTTCCCTAGCCATTTAAAAATGTGCAGCACATGGCACATCAACTGACTTTGTCACCAGAGGTAATAATGCAGCGGACATCGCAGCAAAAGCAGCTGCTTCTTCTTCCTCTTGCATGATCAGCTCATGTTGAGCCAAACCGGTGATATTCATGAAACCACCCCAGGCGGTGAATCCGACGATACAGATCCTACCACCTCGTTGCGAGCTCTGGTGGAGGTACAGTCAACTGCCTCCATGGATTAGCAGCAACTTTGGCTTAACAGGGGTGCCTCTAAGGACGCAGCTTCTGGAGTGTTCCAGTCTCACACTGGTTTGTTGGTGGCACCCGTTTCACTTTTACCCCAGTTGGTTTGTGTGGCTCATGGAATTTCCCATGTAGCCAGGGGGGAACTATTGAGGAACTTACAGAACACTTGGTGGTCTCCATACATGCTGCCTACGGTGAACAAATGGTTACAATCATGCGAAATTTGCGCGGAACACAACATCCGAAAATCACATGTCGCGCAAATAGGCCATATATCAGCTCCAGAAGGCCCGTTCAGACACATTGTTATTGATTTCATTGACATGATCAAAGCCGTAAACAGGAAACAGTATGTCTTGGTGGTGATTGAGATTCAGCAGGTGGGTGGAGGCATGTCCAGCAGCGAAAGCAGATGCTATAACAGTAGCTAAATTTCAATGGTACTCATTTCGACAATGCGGTAGTGAGAAAAATAATCATTGAGGGTCAAACAGAGGCTAGGGTGTGTCTATCATCCCCAATCGCAAGGATTGGTGGAACGAGCAAATGGCACATTAAAAGTTAAAATTAAAGCTAAATTAATTAGCCAAGATTTGCAGGGAAACTAAGATGGACTGGTTGACTGCACTACCACTTGCACTAATGAGCATGAGAATGCAGACTAACCGAACGCATCAAACACCGCATGAAATGCTTACGGGTCGACCCATGCCGGTACCATTCTTGAGGGGACCCCACAAGGGACCGCCACTGGACTTGTTAACAAAATAACTGTGCAGTTATTTTCAGCATGCATACATACAGTTCTGTTTCAGCAGGTGAAAGGAGCCACGGAGGAGAGACAAGCTGTGACGGAGCCAGAGAATACGGTCCAGCCGGGTGAGTGGGTCTACATTAAAATCTACAGATGAAAGTGGGACAAGCCGAGATGATCTGGACCTCACCTGGTTGTGCTGACCTCGCCCACGGCAGTGAAAGTCGAGGGAAAGCCCCACTGGTTCCAAATCTCCCACTGCAACAAGGCTGTTGCCCGTGTGACCAGAGAAAAGCCGACAGGAGAGGACGCTACAGTGAAGCAGAACCGACCACTGACGAGAGCGGCAGCCAAGCACCGAAACGACAACGACACCTCCCCTGACGAAGCATGCTAGTCCCGATCATAATGTGGAAGCATGAGAAATATGCTCCATCCTTTCGCCCTCCAATCGTGCTGTCAAGTCGCGGTGCAGAACTCCTTGTTGCACCAGTCAAATTCAGCAAGAGAGCAGGCTGGTGTACATTGCGATCGTCGCTGCTGCAGTCATGGCAGGCTTCACTGTGCAGCGAGACGTGCGATGCCATCCACAAAGTAGTGTGCATGTGTGTTGTGTTGCAAGTGATGCATTAGACCAGGGGTCTCAAACTCATTTTCACTCCGGGCCACATCAGCATTATGTCATTACAGCATTATAACCGGCCCTCAAAGGGCCGGTTGTAAATGTAACTACTCCTAACATATTGGTAAATAACGGTCTCTGCATTTGATTGTTTATTCAAGTGTAAAAATATTGTACATGCAGTTATATAAATGTAAAAATATATTTAAGCACATTTCTGTTAATATAACTTAAATCCTTTTAATGTAGGGTTAATAAACCCACATTACTCTATCAAAGATCAAACTTTTAAAGAAAATATCAAAGACAAATATCAAACACAAGTTATTACAATAACTTTGTTCAAAGCTTAAAATCCTTTCAAGGGTGCGTTTGTACAATCCCACGTGAAGTATTTCATGTGTTGTAAAGCCACGTTTAAAGTAGTCTTCAATGTACTCACAATACATTTATATGTCAAATGTACAGTAACCATCCAAGGAGCTGCTTCTATGACTGTGTTTAAGTATCTCATCATTTTGACTTCCCATCTCATAATTTCAACTATGTGGATATTTTTGTTATCAAGTCTAACTTTAAAAAAAAAATTTTTTTTGCTGGCGGATTCGCGGGCCACATAAAATGATGTGGCGGGGCGGATTCGGCCCGCGGGCCTTGAGTTTGAGACCCCTGCATTAGACACTTTGAAATCTGGTATTAATTATTTTGTAAAAGCTCTGAGCACGACATTTTCCAGTTGAAAAATCAACTGCAAAAGGTCTCTGGAGGACAAACTATGAAGGAAGACACGGCTTCTAAAGGACCACAGCCGACATATACAACTATACCGATATGTCTGCAATAAGCTCATATGGGCTGGTCTAGTTCTATTATGAACCCCTGTGTCGTCACACACTACGTAGGCACAAGGCCGCACCTCAAACCAACATTGTCCTCCAATCTACTCCCTCATCTTTGTTGACATTTTGATTGAATATGCTGGACAGGAAGGAGGGTCCTGACAGAATTCAAGCTCACTCTTGAACAAGAACGGCGTGAACAATATCTTACTTGGCAGCGATATGAAGTAGACTTCTCTTCACTCGTCCAAAGGCGTAGTTCACATCAAACTTGGAGTTGAGCAGCAACTCTGACACTGACCTTTTAGAGACAGGATGGAACAAGTAAATAATTTTTCTCTGTAGACAACACAAATTCACTATACCTCGGTTGTAACGGACGTAAGAAGAAAGACTACGAACAAAAGCAGAGGCATGCCACAATACATTGTTAATCGAGCCCTGACACACTACTCGGGTTTGATGCTTACCTGTGCTGGTCAGCCATGACCATTGGCATAAGTGTGTACACTGCAGTCTCATTGTCTGTGGAAGGAAAAATAGGACATAATTATTAACTATCAGACTTGACAAATGTAGTTCTTTCAAACAGACAATATGTCTTACAACAGTACACTCACCAGTTTGCATTAAGAGCCAACAGATCCACAGAGTATGTTATCTCCACTGCCCTCCACTCAGCCTTCATACAGTTTAAAAATAGCAACACCTACATCACAATGATGTTTGTTTGCTCAGCACAATCTCCCCATGAAACTGATGGGCAAACTTAGCACTCTGGGCTCCAGCGCACGCGCGCGCGCGAGAAACAACTTCCGGTTCAAGCGAGGATCGAGGAAACGACAATTAAGAGACTTGAGAAGTACCCTATAGAGTTGCTAATGATGTCACCTGGTACAGAAGAGACCTACCAGACCACTCCCCGAAGTATCGGTGACTTTCTCTCCCATTTTGTAAATGTTATATGGAGTTATATTTGTTCCATGGGTGGCTTTGTATTAGTTACTATTATTAAGTACACTGATCATGTGAACACATACAAACGTATCAAATGTCTCTCCAGCTGCTAAAGCCGACTGACAGCTGATCCAGCTGTGATCATCAGCACAGTCATCAGAAACAGACGTCGTGACGCAACTGAGGAAAGGACGTCTCATGTCTCTTAAAACATCTCCTCGTTCCTCTCTCCTTGCATGGTTTCCTCCATGCATCCCTGGTGGGAGGGACTAAGACGCAAGGAAAGGACGCAAGTGAGGGAACCGGGGATGCAATTAAGAGACTTGATGAATGAATTTTATTTATAGAGCGCTTTTCAGACAATAATATCACAAAGTGCTTAACAGAGCAGACATTTAAAAGCACAAAAAACACAATGTAACCCTAGGGTCAATAAATTATATACACAGAGAAAAGTAAAAAATAAAAAATAAAGTAAGACTTGAGAAGTACCCACAGAGTCAGCTTTCCCAACATGCAAAAGTATGGAAAAGAATCTAACGTTGTAGGCAATACGTGTGGATGAGGTGCATTACAGTAGAGAGGGTCGAGTCATGCTTCACTAAAGCATAAAGGAGGTGAGGGCCAAAGAGGCAGTGCTCATGCTGATAAGTCAAAAGCTGCTTTCTAAAGTTACAGGAAGCTACAGCGCACTGACAGAAACGGATCAGAGGAATATTTGTAGCAAACATTCATTTATTTTATGGAACGATGCCGCAATGTATGATGTTATATTCACAAGATCAATTGATTAATAAACACAGCCATTTAAGAAGCAATACCATTCTAATAACATCGGTAACATGCGTTACGTATCTTTGTATCATTACAGTCTAGTATTTCTAGTTCCTAGTATTAAATCAGATAGATTCACACCATTAATGTACATGTACTTGTCATATTGCAGATTATAAGTTAACATATTTGCAAACACCTGCTTCGTGGTGAAAATTACAGTTAAGAGAATTTCAGTAGTACACTTTTTGAAATGTAGTTTTAAAATGTAGCCTCGCGTGCTGCCGTCGCGTGGACAGACTAACAGAACCTGGTCCTCTCTCTGCTGTCAGAGCTAGCATACACAGGAGAGAGCAGCATCTACCACTATGACGAGGCAGGATGCTACATGACTGTACCTCCAGCCTATACAGAATGAATCATAGTGTGGCTGACACTGCCAGCTTTAACCACAGCCTCCAGCATTCTGTGCGCTTACCTTCTGGGAGTTCCACGGTCCTGGCCCGGCGGAGGGAGCGGGTCAGCCGGCTGAGCTGTACGTTGAGCTGCTCCATCGCCCGTTCCATCATAGGGTGAACGCTCCACCGAGATGAGAACCGAGGGAAGAAAGCCTCGTCCGACGGATTTACTTGTTCCTAGTAGGGCTGCATTGTTCCTGGGCGTCGTCCATGGGCGCTGGCAGGAGGGGACCCGTTTCCCTTCGACACACACTGAGCTACAGTAGCGCTACACTCTTCCTGCCACACTGCTTACGGCACAGCCTCACATACTTCCTGTTGTGATGACGTTCAAGCGCTATGCAGTGTGGGTGTTGTTGTAGAAGTTCATGTAGGCCTTTTTTTTTTTTTTCTTCTTCTTCTTCTTCTTCTTCTTCTTCTTCTGGTTTTACAGCGTTTGGCATCTATCTTATTGGTGCATTACCGCCACTTTCTGCTCCGGGGTGTGGATCAGAGAATAGATATACAATCTTTCCCCCAAAACAAAACAAGACAAACAAACACAAAATAAACAAAAAACACCACAAATACCACATTAACCATGTTTTACCCTCTAGAGACCTATACAATCTGAGCCTCTGACAAGCACCCTTGTACCACATCCCTGCATTTCCGTCATATCCTATAAAAAAGGCTGTGAAAGCTAACAGGACCCTCGCTGTGCCCAGTCCTCCTTTCAGTGAGCATTCATGCACCCCTAATTCCCTCAGATTATTCCTCATCATCTCTCTCTGCATCTCATACTCACAACAACTCACCACTACGTGCTCAACTGGCTCCTCTTCTCCACATCCCTCACACAACCCTGTCTGGTGTTTTCTATCATTTTCAGTGATTTGTTTAGCGCACAATGGCCCAACCTTAATCTTGTCAACCTTGTTCCTCTCTCCTGTTTCACTACCTAACCTGGCCCCTTTGACACTCTTTTGAATATGATATAGATATCTCCTGTATCCTCTCTGTCCCACCTTTTTTGCCACAATTGGTTGATTTCTTTCAAATAATACACTTGACATCTGCTTTACTGATACAAATTTGCATATCTGTGTTTCCTTTCTTTAAAGCCCTCTCATTCCCACTCACCCCTACATGCACTGAACCACAGGAATTTAACCTGACCTCCCTGATTAGTTATTCTTGTAGCTGACTGAAGGGCTGTCTAGTTTTTTCCACCCATCGTGGAGCAACCAGCACTGGCAGCATCTCCACTGTGTAAACTAGATTATCGGCTGTTCTTCTGTTTTAGCTGGTGTTGCCGCCCCATATCCTGTCTCTCCTGTCTCAGGTTTCTTAGCATTACCATGTAAATCTGTGTAAAATCACTGTACTCTTTCATTACAGAATATTCAGATGCACTTACCAAATAAATGTTATCTTTTTCTTTCCTTTTGACCTCTAACAAATACCAATCTATGTCAGGCCACACAAGCGTCCATGGAGCCATCACCCGGTAAACTACAGAGGGGCTTATCCTCAGATCAAACACTTCAAATTATCTTGCTATGTCATTGTCTCAACCTTTTTTCACTGATGTACCCCCTGTGAAATATGTATTTCAGCCAAGTACCCCCTAACCAGCGCAAAGCATCTTTGGTTGAAAAAAAGATCATCAGTGTCTGATTTATTAAACTGTCAACACTGAAGATTGCATTGTTTAGGATAATGAAATGGAATAGCCTACTGAATATAAAATGCAGTTTATGAACTTACACTTATATTTTATTGAATATTTATTAAATAACAATTTTTCAAGGATTTTTGAATGGATGCTAATTTTAAATATATATTTAAAAAATATCACATACCCCCTGGAGTGCCTTCACGTACCCCAAGTCAAAACACCAGAAAAGTCTCCAACAACACCAGAAAAAGTCGCTAGATGTGTCGCTAGTAGCTTTTGACAAATAAAGTCTCCATGAGGGTTTGGAAAGTCGCCAGATTTAGCGAGAAAGTCGTCAAGTTGGCAACACTGGCAGCGGCTAAATGTGTCCCCAGAGCAACATTGGACGTAACAATAGTTCCTATCACATATAAAACCAAACAAAAATCCATCTTCATAAAAACAAGTTGTACAAATAATAATATATAAACAAGCATCTTAAAGCTACTGCAGATGTAAAAACAAAAGCATTTAACTTACCAGAGCTCCTGTTCACTATTTAAAGACAAAGTGCATCCTCCTTTCTTTGTTAATAAAGAGTTTAATCTCACGGTTGTTCAGTACATCCGTGTGTTTTAGTTCCAGTAAGAAGTCCTTCTCCATTCATGGACGCCAGTGAAGACAGTCGAGCTTCCCCAGTTGTATTTCTTGAATGCGTTTTAATGCGCTTGAGGCTGAAAATGTCCGCTCCACAGAGGCAGCAGATTTTGGGATTGTCACCGCCCAACATGTCAGGCTAGCCCACTGACCAATCACGTACTTGTAGGCCAGCTAGCAGCGCTGACACGTCAAAGAATACGCCCAACATGTCAAACTAAAGATCTGATTGGTTGAAGACTATGACAATCAACAATATCGTCCCCATTCACTTAAAGTGCACATGGATTCACTTGTGAGTCTGCAGGCCTCGGGCCTCTCTTCTTACCTAGAGACACAGAGGTGAGATCTGATTGGATAAAAGCTCTACTTAAAACAAGCTGCACTGGAAGCAGAGCAACTGAGGAAGACAGTAGCTGTGCAGTGAGAACATAAGATCATGGAGAAAAAAATTATAATATATGTATATTTATGAAAAATTATTAAATTATAAAATAGCTATAACTTTCTGATTCTGTCTAGGCCAGCAGAGAAGGCCTTGCTGGCCCTGATGACCCACCACTGAATGAATGTAAATGTCATGATTTATTGGTATGTGTAGAAAATGGATAACGACAGAGAAAGTGGTTGGCCTCTGTTTATGTGAGAAATAAAATGCCTATATCGGAAACTGGACTTTATGGCACGCTTCAGAACAAACATTTCAGCAACCGTGGTGACTTTTTTGGGAAGCAACGGTCACTACAGTACTAATTAACGGTAAAACTTCTTTCGTCAGTATAGGGTCTAAGAGGTAGAAGGTTTAGACGTAGAAATTGTTGAAGTCAATTGGTGAAGGTCGATGGGAGTAAAGCCATCTAAATACATATCAGGGTTTATAGCTGTTTCTAAGGTTACTCTATTTGAGGGTAGATCAGTACTGGTTGAGGGCAGGAGATGTTATTTGTTTGTTTATTTTGCAGGGATAATGCACACCAATCAACAGTCAAAACTGTAAGTGAGCCAGAGTTAGCCAGAGTGGCTAGTTTTCATCTGCTGTCCCCGGCCAGATGTTTGAAGGCAGCCTAAAATTACAAAATGTCAAATAAAAAAAATGGAATTAAAATTCATAGATAAACAGTCAGTAACGTATAGACAAAACCAATATACATATAAGCAGAAGAAAAGTGTACATAAGACACTAGAGCAGAGCAGACATAACAGGCTGCAGCATGCTTAAAACAAATATGATTCCATGCCGCTTGATCGCCGGGAAGCAAAGCAGCCATTTTAGCCTCTGCTCTGAGACGTGCAGACGAAGTTCTGGAAAAATTCGATTTTGAAGTGTGTTACCTGCTGCTGTGGTTTGATATACTGTCACATGGCAATGTGAACATCATGTTGACCAGATAGACTCCTTGTGAGCACCATTTTCTTTACCCGGCAAAGCTTCCTTTCTACGTTTCTTCTGTCTTGTCTCAATTTTGCTTGCCAGAGCCTTTTCAGTGAGAGATCTTGTCCTTTTCTCCAGTTCAGATGTGCCAACCATCGAACCAGTCCTTGATGCACTCATTTCAAACAAACAAGGAAATTCAATTTAAAGCCAGCAACCTCAACAGCTGTAACACTAGAATGAAGGCGCCAAATTAACGTCCAAGACACCGAATCCACACCACAAACAGTCTGCTTCACGGCTCCAAACAGAAGGTACGTAAACCCAGGCAGCGGCAAAATCACGCCGAATGGACAACACACCGCTTCGACGCGCGGCAGTAACCAATTTAAACTGCGTTCCAACCAAGCTACACACAGCAGAAAACACAGGTTACATACTGACGTTGGGCTCGTAATGCTGTTGGGGAGCCGGCCGCTGTCAGGAGCAGCGTTGTGGGAAACATGAAGGCTCAACATGGCGATCGCAATCCTCCATGTCCGGCTCGACAGCGGCGAAAGTGGCGTGGCTCCGTTGCACTAGTTTTTTGCTGACAAATGTAGGTGACTATCGGCAACCTAAGATGAGTCACCGAGAGGCTGAGCCGGGGAGACTAACCTGCGGACGCTCTGTAAATGAATCACGGATCCAGTGGCTGAGTTTTGTAGTTTTATTTGAGGGCAACAAACAAACTCTTGTGCTGAATAATACACATTGAAAAACTTTCAAAATAGTTTCTCTTGATTTACAAAGATAATCAACAGCGTCAAACAATGACAGTGTAAATAGTGGTCAGCAAAAAATAAGACTCCCTCTTTCACCCCCTCTCCTTCCATTCATCTAACTAAGCTACGGAACAGCATATATCACCATCGCTTTCCCCAACACCACGTGACTCAATTACCGGAAGTGACAAAAAAGGGTGTACAAAATGGCACAGGCCATACCTGGCTCCTACAGCCAGAGCTAACCTCCAGACTCAAAGATGAATAATCTTCCTGTGCTTTCCCTGAGAGGACGCATTGGGCCAATGTCTAGCCTTAGCTACTGTGGTGGCGGGGCGTGGTTGGGCTCAGCTGCAGAGGGGACAGAGTGGGGGAGTGGTTTAGGGAACGGTGCCGGGAAGAGGCTCAATTAGCCTCAGCTGAATTCAATCTTGGATTGTGTCTCTCTCCCATATAAACACAAGCAGTGACAGAGGACCAAGACGAGAACCACACAGAGACAAGTATAGACGGCATGTGCGCTTGGAGGCACGGCAGGAGAGCGCACGACGAGGCCAGCTTGAACAAGAGTGAAATAAAGAAACATTGAGAAACTCTATTTGAGCGTAATGTTCGTCATTGTGCTGAGGGAAACCTGTTACAGCTACATCTTCAAACAGCAAGAAGAAAGTGTGTGGACCCCTCTCAATATATTATGAACATCAAATCGATTCACAGCAGACCTGGGCACCTTTGCGGCCTGATCCTCACCAGACAACATCTCTGACCATAGACAAACGATATCACTGCAGATTTATCTTAGCCGTCTTTGATTCCTTTCAGATTTTCTCTACTTCGATCAGATTTTTAATTTCCAATTCATGTTTAATTTTGTGAACAGCAAAATCTCCTTCTGTTGCTCAAACGTTAGTCCATGAGTCTGAAAAGACACAACAGTAGGAATTGGAGAGGACTCTTGTTTATTCTCAGGCATAATTCCTATTTTGGTCAATTTGGATTTTATAGAACCTTTAATGTTCTCCTTGATGTGTTTTTTTTAACACCACTGAATAATGATCAGCAATTAAGAGCAATTAACTTGTCGGCGATCCGGTCGACCCCAGTCCCGTTTCCAGCTGCCGCTTCCGAGCCGCAGCAACCCCCGGATTGCCTGCAGACTCCGGATTCACATGTCCTGACGGTGTTCTGACCGATTCCGGTTCCACGTGTCCTTAGGGCGTTCCAGCGATCTTCGGTTCCTGTCTCCGCTGGGCCGCAGCGATCTTCGGTTCCTGTCTCCGCAGTCCGGTCCCCCTGAGCCCCAGTCGCGAGTCGAGTATGCCCACAACACCCTTCCTAGTTCAGCCATGTGTCTCTCACCTTTCCAATGTGCCCTGGGTTACCAGCCACCACTCTTCCCCGAGCAGGAACAGGAGGCCAGTGTTCCCTCACTCGAAGGCATTGGTCCAGCGGCGTCGACGCACTTGGAGGCAGGACTGTTCCGCACTCTTCCGAACGCTACCAACAGTCTGCCAACAGACGCCGTGTCTCCGCACCACATTATGCCTGTCTACGTGGGACCTTCCCCTCAGAGTAGAATCTTGTTTTCTTTTCAGAAGTGAAATAAAATGGCAGTCAATGAGATAGAAAGGGCCTATATGCTCACATTTTCTAGTCTTAGTTAAGATTCTAGCTTCAGTGTTATGAACCATTTGTGGTCTTTGAGTACTATTTCTAAACTACTTTAAAAGTTAAAAAATATAAAAAATGTATGAAACGTCTTACTACTTGGTAAGATAGGGTACCACATTGAACTTTAGCTGAGGTGCACTTCTCATCCTCTGTTGCTGAAAGTATGCAGTAGTATTTTACATTGGAGTAGGTTTTAGAGGATTTGAAGATTCTGCCTATTTAGTTTCATTGTAAAAAAAAGAAGTGAAAAAAGCTTAATATTCTAAAGAATAGAAACTGTAGAAACAAGATTAGTTAGTAATTAGGTGCTGCTGGAAGCACTCCAGTGTTGTCGGCAGTCATTGAACACAATGGCCTTATCCTCTGTGGACCTAGTTAACTAGTTAGCGCCACGCTTCAACAATATTACCTTTTTATAGTAATAGTTCTTTCTTACTTACTTACTCTATCTTACTTGTCTTTCTGTCCTACTCAAAAATGGCAGAAACCTCTCTGTATTTCCCTGGCATCACCTTGTCTTGACAAGTGAACTTAAATAGAAATACATTTTCAGAACTTAATGGAGCCTTCATATTTCACAGTGTAAGCATCAAGATACTATGTCCTAGCTAAATTCTTGTTGGTGTTACATTTTGGACTGATTAATTCACTCAGGCATCCATCCATTTTCTGCTGCTTATCCGACGCCCGGTTGCTGTGGCAATAAGCTAAGCAAGGTAGTCCAGAAAGGTAATCTGGGAACCCACCAGTTAACGTGTGATGATAGTTTGGCTTTTTATTGATTTGACGGAAAAGGAAATCTTGATTTGTATATCTGCTGGTTACACTGGAACAAAAGTTATATAGCCCCTTGCCCTCAGAGGCTTATCTGTCGTCAGATAGCTGATGTTTTCTGAGTATGGAGATTGATAGGCAAGGAGGTCCTTGGAGCGCTTGGACCCTACGTACCGCCATTTTCTTTCAGCTTTCTGTATGGTGGTTCTGTCAGCGCACACTGAGTCAAACAATCATGGAGCTCGAGGGGTTGGGCGGGCCTGCAGAGAAGTGAGCGGACAGAAAGAGTCCAGAGAAAAGGACAAGGCGGAGAGGAGGATCCACCATGAACATGTAAGTATATATCGTATTTTAGCAAGACCCAGCATGCACCTTATGTTCAGGCAACCGGGCGGTGCACTTAATCATTGATTACCAGATATACCGTAGATGCAACCTTTCTACTGATGTCGAGGTACAATAATGCTTATTTTTTACCACAACCCATAATGACGTCATTCTTCATTCTATTGCAGTGTTGTGGATTTGTGTGTTGTGCTCGGCCTTTTTGAGGGAGTTTTTCCTGTTCTGATGTGAGGGTCCCGGGACAGAGGATGTCGAATGTGTACAGATTGTAAAGCCCTCCGAAGCAAATTTGTGATTTGGGACTATACAAAATAAATTGAATTGAAATGTAGCACAAAATACTTCAGTACATTTAAATTACTGTTTTTACAGTATACTCCAAAAAGTACCAGTTCACAAAAATATTACTTTGTTACAGTAATGATTCAATTACATTAGTTACTTCGAACCCTGATTTTATATATTAATTGTGTCGCCATTTAAACTAGATTTGGACAAAATTACTTGTATTTACTTCTGGGCACAAACATCACAAACAAGGACAACAATTAGTAAATGGGGTTTTTTTAATTGAAGGAAAAGGCCCCTCTAAACAATTATAAAGACAACACAGAATTATCAAAAGTTGTTTGGTCACATCAAAAGAACATCTGTTCAACAATAAGTCAAAATAGAGCTGACATGGTGTAGCATTTTTTTCTCCACAACAGTTCCTTCATAACACAGTAAGATGACCAGGTTTAGCTTTGTGGAATGCAAATTGTGAGGCTTTATTGTGCTGGTCGTGGAGCATTTCCGTCTGTTTGGACTGTTGTTCTGGGTAGACTGTACCACATGACAACCCCGGAGGGATTGATGGAGAATGTCAACTCTGTGGTGGCGTTCAACCCCGTCACTGTTGAGCCAGTAAACACATCATAGGCCTAAAAGCAAGAGAACAACATATCAAAGACTGAAAAAGACAAGGTCATTCACATTTGATGATGATTTTAGCCAAATTTCACCAAATCAATTTTGAACTATTTATAAAGAGTACTTTATTATTACTGGTGGGGAATGTCACTGTTAGAGCAGCTTGGAGTAAAAAAGCCAAATTCAAAACTATAATTCAATTCAATTCAGAGGGCTTTACAATCTGTACACATGCGACATCCTCTGTCCCGGGACCCTCACATCGGTACAGGAAAAACTCCCCCAAAAAAAACCTTTAATGGGGAGAAAAAGGAAGAAACCTGTGGGAGAGCAACAGAGGAGGATCCTCTATCACAAGGGTCACTAATAGGCGGACCACCCCGGACGCCGTCCAACCCAGACTCGCCTTTACGGCACTCGTTCAGCAGTCCAGGAAACACACCGACCAATTGCATGCTTTGTAAATATCTCACGTGACGCTACTCAGCCAATCGAATATGTGTATTCTGAAAGGCATTGTGAGTTGAGTGAGATTTACACACAGACACGGGAGAGACGGGGAGAGAGAGAGAGCAGTCAGAGAAGCAGTTTCACATGGCGTGTTTTAAAAAGAAAAGAGTGGACCTCGAAAACAGAACTTTTAACAAAGAATGTACAGACTCTTATTTGTTCATTCTTCCTGCTGGCGCTATAAAACCACTCTGTCTCATATGTTCAGATGCCGTGGCCATTATTGAAAGCGCCAATGTGAAACGCCACTACGAGACCAAATATAGATCTTTACACCAAACACTCTAATCTGAACCGAGGGCAAGATGTTGAGATGTGTAGAGATTGTTTATTATAAAGTTGACTGAGACCTTTATGATGTGAAATGGATTTAACAAAAGAGAAGAAGAAAGTTAACTCCAGCCACTCTTTTATTTTCATTCATTTTTCTAAAATCAAGCACTTTCTTTAAAGTTATTTTTTTGTGTATTTTATTTTTAGGTGGAGTCCTTATTTTACTTGAAATGAGAGGACATTTATTTATGTATTTCTATGTATTTTTAATTCATCCAGTTAAATTTGAAAACAGAATAATAATTGATGTGTACTTTCTATATTTGATTTGACAGTTGTTGAATACACAGAGACGTTACTACTACTAGGCTTCTTGAATATATATATATATACACATACATACATACATACATACATACATACATACATACATACATACTGTGGCATCACAAGGGGACAGGTTGTGGAGGGGCGCTACATCCTCACCCAGGATCAGGGCCCACAACCCAAAATGGCCGCCGGGCTAGAGACTACAGCTCCCAGACTGCCTCATCAGGCACCCAGCTGCAGGTGCTTAAGGCCCCTAATTGAGGCAGGGCTGGGAAACGGAATAAAGGGGAGAGCACCACGGCAGAGGAGTTGGGCCCGGAGTAGGAGAGAGGACGCATACCTGGAGGAACCTGAGACCCAGGACTTTGCAGGGTGGGAGTACTTTGTTGGAGGAAGAAACCCCTTTCTCCTCCGGGACGCTTTAGGTTTATTCATGGACTTTTTTGTTTGAGGTGTGAGTTTTGGAGTTAAAGGAACTGCCAGTGTGATGGGCCAATAAAACCTTTATTTTTGTTTATACGGTCTGCTTGTGCCTGTTTTATGCTCTCTTTTGCACTGCCCCACCCTAGGGCCAACCCGTGACACTACAGGTGGTGGAGAATGTAGGCAGTGGGGCCGAAGTGCTGATGATTGAGAGTGAAGATTTGGAGGACTTGACCCAACTTTTTGCAGGACTGCAACCACCAGGCCACCCATCCCAAATGGAGCCACTGATGCAGATGCTGTTGGAGAGCCAGAGGGCCCAGCAAGAAATCAGCGGTGCCCTGTTGCAACAGCAAGTAAGGGCTAATGACCTGAAGGAGCAGGAGCTCCAGCAGGTGCCAACATCGAGACCCAGGGCAGCTGACTTCATCCCTAAACTAGGGGTGACAGACGATGTGGAAGCCTACCTCCATGCCTTTGAAGCTACTGCAGCTCGAGAAGAGTGGCCGAGGAGACAGTGGGTTGGGCTTCTGGCGCCTTTCCTATCCGGTGAGGCACTTAAAGCGTTTCAAGATGTAGAGGCCGATATTGCCCATGACTATGACCAGTTGAAGAGAGAGATCTTGAGTCGCCAGGGGCTCACTAAATTTAGCATGGCCCAACGTTTTCATAACTGGTCTTTCCGAAGTGGAGAGACGCCCCGGTCCCAAATGCATGAGTTGATAAGAGTGACGAAAAGGTGGCTAGAACCGGACAAACACAGCCCCGTAGACATTATAGAGACCCTGGTTATGGACCGGTATCTACGGGGGCTGCCTTATGAGGCCAAACGGGTAATCAGCCACCAAAAGTTAACGACGGCCACAGAGTTGGTAGAAGCGATAGAGCAGTACCAGGCGGCCTCCGAAATGCTCGGCCCACCCTGTAAAGACCCCGTGGCTTCCCTCCCTGTCTGGCCACGTGTGCCTCGCCAAAGTGGGCTTACCCCGGCCAACCCTCCCTCTAACCCACCCTTCAGAGGCAGTAGTCAACCTGGGCAGCCCCGGGTGGTTCAGAACCCGGAGGCCCGCCAGTGCTATCGCTGTGGCCAATGGGGCCACATCTCGTGGCAGTGCGAACGGCTAGACGAGCCCATGCCCACAGCAGAGTCCGCCAGTGGACCACAGGCCCACTTTGCTGCCCTGCTGGGGGAAAGTAGGGACCGGCGACCCACGTGCCCCGTAAAAGTGAATCAGCGCGATGTAGAAGCCCTGCTCGACTCTGGAAGTGCCAGGACCCTGATCCAGGAGGCCGTCTTGGAGGCATCTTTCCTGGCTCAAGGCCCCCTCGTCCCGGTGGTTTGTGTCCATGGAGACACCCATGAGTACCCAACCACCGTAGTGAAACTCACCACAACTAAGGGCACCTTTAATGTTGAGGTGGGTGTGATCCGGTCCCTTCCGGTCCCCGTCCTGATTGGGAGGGACTGCCCGGCCTTCCGGATGCTGTGGAGGGAAGCACTAAAGAAGCTCAGTCGAGAGCCCCGGAAACGTAAGTCGCACAATTCTGAAATAAATAAATCATGGGTTAACGTTGTCAATCCCTGCCTTTACACCCCCGGGTCAGCCCAAGCCTCGAGTGGAGCTGAATCGGACGACCCCGAGCCACCACCTGGACCGAGTGAGGATGGCCCTCCGGACCTGCCGCCCCTTAAAGGACAGTATGGAACAGCGCAGTTACAGGACCCAACCCTGGGAAATGCCTTAAGAAATGTCCAGGTCCTAGAGGGACTGTTGGTGGGAACCCGGTTGACTCCTTCCTACCCTCATTTTTCAGTGAAAAATGGCCTCGTGTATCAGGTAACAAGAAGTAAGGACCTAGTTGTTGAGCAACTACTGGTGCCCCGACCTCACCGCCCCACCGTTCTGCAGTTAGCCCACACACACTTGCTGGGAGCTCACTTGGGGGTAGAGAAAACTAAAGAGAGGGTGTTACAGAGATTTTTTTGGCCAGGAGTCCACAAGGAGGTAGAGAACTACTGCCGCAGTTGCCCAGATTGCCAGATAACCGCACCAAAACCAACCTACCGGAACCCCCTTATCCCTTTACCCATCATAGAAACCCCCTTTGAATGGGTGGGCATGGATATTGTGGGTCCACTGCCCAAGAGTGCCCGGGGACACCAGTACATCTTGGTCATAGTAGACTACGCCACCCGTTATCCGGAAGCCGTCCCCTTAAGAAAGGCAAATGCTAAACAAATAGCCAAGGAACTGTTCCTCTTCAGCAGCCGGGTAGGGATTCCAAAGGAGATTCTTACCGACCAAGGGACCCCCTTTATGTCCAGAGTCACCAAGGAGTTGTGTGCGCTTTTGCACGTGAAACAGGTGAGAACCTCGGTGTACCACCCCCAGACGGATGGGTTAGTGGAGAGGTTCAACAAGACCCTGAAAGCCATGCTGAGGAAGGCCATCGACAAAGACGGAAGAAACTGGGACCAGCTGCTACCCTACCTGCTGTTTGCGGTAAGAGAAGTTCCTCAGGCTTCCACTGGTTTCTCACCCTTTGACCTGTTGTATTCTCACAAACCCCGGGGCCTCCTAGACATAGCCAAAGAGACGTGGGAGGAGCAACCCTGTCCCCATCGTACCATGATTGAACACGTGGGGGCGATGCGAGAAAGGATGGCAGCGGTGTTTCCCCATTGTGAAGGAGCACATGGAGAAGGCTCAGAGGGATCAGAGGGCAGCGTATAACCGAGCAGCCCAACCCCGGGAATTCAACCCTGGAGACAGAGTCCTAGTCCTGGTCCCCACCGTGGAATGTAAGTTCTTGGCCACTTGGCAGGGACCCTATGAAGTAATTGAAAAGGTTGGGGAAGTCAATTATAAAGTACGGCAACCGGGGAAGAGGAAAGGTGAGCAAATCTACCATATTAACCTCTAAAAGAAATGGCATGATCGAGAGGCGTTGTACCATTGTCTTCCCCCCCCAGAGAGTTGAAAGATCCTGCCCGGGACGAAGTGCAGTTTGGCCCGGACCTCTCCCCTCACCAGCTGCAGCAGGCAAAGGAGCTTGTGGAAGGTAATCAGGATGTCTTTTCATGCCTCCCAGGCTGCACCCACCTGGTGCAGCATGAAGTACGTACCCAGCCAGGGAAAACGGTAAACCAAAAGCCTTATCGGGTACCGGAGGCCCGCAAGAAGCTGATTGACGAGGAGGTAAGGAAGATGTTGGCATTGAACGTGATTGAGGAGTCCAAGAGTGCCTGGTCAAGCCCTATAGTCCTGGCAGACAAGCCGGACAAAACTATACGTTTTTGTAATGATTTCAGAAAAGTAAATGAAGTGTCTGAATTTGATGCATACCCCATGCCTCGTGTCGATGAGCTGATTGAAAACCTGGGCCAGGCACGATTCCTAACAACCCTGGATCTTACAAAAGGGTATTGGCAGGTTCCCTTGTCTGCAGAATCAAAGGAGAAGACAGCCTTTGCCACCCCGGGAGGTCTTTGGCAGTACCGGATGATGCCCTTTGGCCTGTTTGGAGCTCCCGCCACGTTCCAGCGCTTGATGGATCAGGTACTTAAACCCCATCGAGAGTATACAGCTGCCTATTTGGATGATGTGGTGATTCAGAACCCAGACTGGGAAAGTCACTTACCGCGTGTGCAGAAGGTCCTGGACTCCCTCCGGCGGGCAGGCTTGACAGCGAACCCCAAGAAGTGTAAGCTGGCTTGCGGGGAGACCAACTACTTGGGGTATACCATCGGGCGGGGCCTTGTCAAACCCCAGGAGGCAAAACTCTGTGCAATCCAAGACTGGCCAAAACTGGTGACCAAGAAGCAGGTGAGATCTTTTTTGGGCCTTGCCAATTATTACCGAAGGTTCATCCCTGACTTCTCTATGATAGCAGCCCCTCTCACAGAACTAACGACCAAGAAACACTCCCGTATGGTGACATGGTCCCCGGCGGCAGAAGAAGCATTTGGCGACCTGAAGAGGGCCTTGTGTTCGAAACCAGTCCTTACTGCCCCCGACTTCAGCAAGGAGTTTGTGGTCCAGGCAGATGCTTCTGAGGTGGGTCTGGGCGCTGTGCTAGCCCAGATAAAGGAAGGTGAGGAACACCCCGTTCTGTATTTGAGTCGGAAGTTTCTGCCAAGAGAGAAGAACTATGCCACAGTGGAGAAAGAGTGCCTAGCCTTAAAATGGGCCCTGGAAACCCTCAAATATTACCTGCTTGGACGGAGGTTCACTTTGGTGACCGATCATTCACCTTTGCAATGGATGGCAAAAAACAAAGAAACCAACAGCAGGGTAACTAGGTGGTTTTTAAGCCTCCAGCCTTTTAATTTCTCTGTCATTCACAGGCCAGGACGGCGCCATGGAAACGCAGATGCCCTGTCACGCCGTGATGCCTTCTGGTCCTCATTCACCCTGCCGAGGACGTCAGGCCCGGGGAGAGGGATATGTGGCATCACAAGGGGACAGGTTGTGGAGGGGCGCTACATCCTCACCCAGGATCAGGGCCCACAACCCAAAATGGCCGCCGGGCTAGAGACTACAGCTCCCAGACTGCCTCATCAGGCACCCAGCTGCAGGTGCTTAAGGCCCCTAATTGAGGCAGGGCTGGGAAACGGAATAAAGGGGAGAGCACCACGGCAGAGGAGTTGGGCCCGGAGTAGGAGAGAGGACGCATACCTGGAGGAACTGAGACCCAGGACTTTGCAGGGTGGGAGTACTTTGTTGGAGGAAGAAACCCCTTTCTCCTCCGGGACGCTTTAGGTTTATTCATGGCCTTTTTTGTTTGAGGTGCTGAGTTTTGGAGTTAAAGGAACTGCCAGTGTGATGGGCCAATAAAACCTTTATTTTTGTTTATACGGTCTGCTTGTGCCTGTTTTATGCTCTCTTTTGCACTGCCCCACCCTAGGGCCAACCCGTGACACTACAATACATACATACATACATACATACATACATACATACATACATACATACATGTGTATACACACACACACTCACAACCACGGTATGCAGAATACCATCTGTGAACGTACAACATGTGGAACCTTGAAGCAGCTGGGCTACAGCAGCAGAGACCACACCGGGTGTCACTCCTGTCAGCTAACAACAGGAAGCTGAGGCTACAGGCTCACAGGCGCACCAACATGTGACAACAGAATGCCGATTTGGAATCCCATCCTTCGACCCTAATCCTCTCAATTCTTCACCCACGCCGCCTCCCGACAGCCGGAGTTCCAGGTGCTCGAACGACTGGTAAACCACCCTCTTTCGCCATTCCGAGGCCCCGACAGTCTCTATATATTCCACTTCTCCGAGTGGACAGTCTCTCAAACGAAGAAAGCAATCATCCAACGCAACAGTCCTTTTACATCAGTCCGTTGCAAAGCGCAACTTTCCAAACTTTTCAAGCACCTGGAGCACAACACCCCTCTCGTGCTCCGAGCCTCCACAGCACTTCCGGGTTCCCGGCACCACGTCAGGCGCGTGCCGACGACGTCATGACGCAGCTGATTGTGAATCTTTAATCTGATTTTAATACGGCCAATAAGAACCCTATTAGGGTAATGAGACCGGTACCAAGGCTATGAATCGATCCTCTTCAAGACGAGCCACGATTAAATATCTGTCAAACCGCATGCGGGAGTCAGATATACGGCATTCAGGAGAAGGTGTTTTAGTGTAAGTTAGGCTGCTGCTTCCAGTCTGCTGTTGGCCTCAACTTAGATGTGTTTCGAGAAGGGCAGTCGACTGCGTCCTGCCTTAAGTCGTCCCATGCCATACTGACTCTGGCCGTCAAGCTCCCCCCGCGCCAGAGACATCTCCTCGCAATGTTACTTCTACCTTCCAGGTTCCACCCATCTCGGCCGACTTCGGCTAACTCCTCCCACCTCTAGCGGCTACCCCAGCTGCACAGACCGCTCCAACAACAGAACAGGTCGGTATATGGCACAGCTAAGGGAGCAGCTCGGGGTTGGTTTTCTTGCCAGGAATGCAACAGTTTCTTTCCGCCTATGCCACCCCTCTTCCTCCACCCCTACCCCCACTAGCGTTGCCATCCCATCTTAAACGCACCTCATTTCCACAGCTCCGCCAGCAGACAATTCCAGCGTTCTCTGACTTATTCCCCCCCCACCAGTTTCACTTTTAGCCACAGCTAACCCTATCCTCGGACAATTCTGAAGTTGTCGGTCCTTTGCCTTCCAACAACCCCAGGAGGAGATCCCCGAGGGATATCGTCCCTCCACAACGGCGCTCTTCCACCCCCTCGAGATCCAGCCGCTCGAGCAACGGCCAAAACCACAGCGACCCTTCTCCCCCACGCCGATGGCCCCATACATCCCGCATTTCAGAGTGGACAGTCTCTCGACTGAAGTATGCACTCACCCAGCTCAACATCCATTTCCACCAGTCCGACAGAAAAGCAACTCTTCAAACTGCTCACGGCCGCTTGGCACTACACCTCCCTCGATTCCCCAGCCACCAGCGCAAGGCGCTACGTCGACGCCCAGACAAGCCCGGTCGCTCACACCAGCCCCTCTAGAGGGCCAGTTCGTATCGCACCCCCTCCTTACTCTTTCTGCATCAGGGATATCGCACCCTGCAGCCTCTTTTCCCCAATCTGCATTTCCAACCCACGCACATGCATCCTTTCATCCCATCATCTTTTCCTCTTCCCTCGCTCCTGCCTTTCCATTCAACACAACACAGGCTATCGACCACCGGTAACCACATGAACCTCGCCCAATTATCGAGCCATCCACACGCAATCCCCACATCTCCTGGTACCTTTTCGTTTCCTTCGGAAGGACGCGTATTACTCCGCCATGCGTCCGTCCAAGAGCAGCCGGAAAATTGCTAACCTGAATCCGGACAAACGTCTTGTCACCGCAACCTCGGTGCATCTCTTAATTCTACCGTCTTAATCACCACGGTCATTATCGTGCTACCTACTGCCACCCACTGGCACGGAAGAGTATTTAATTACGTAACCAGCTACTATGTTGCAGGCCCAGACGCTCAACCATGGCCTTCTTCAAACCCGGCACACGGTCTAAACACTCGGCTTTCCTCCACCAGATAAAATAAATAAATAGAATCAATAGATTAAACTAAATGCCACACATCCCGTTAGTCCCCACCGCCGTTACAAACCTCCATGACCACGTCACACTTGACGAAGCACGTAAACCGAGCTAAACGGACACCAGTTCTTCTTGGCATCTTCCACGACAAACACATCACTAAGCCGGAAGACATCCAGCTTTTCACAGACGCAGCACCCTCAATCAGCTTCGACGGCTTCTACAATGACAATCGGTCCTTAGCCGCTTGAATTCTCATCCCCCACACCTTCCTCCGCGATCTACGAAACGCATTCCATAGTCATAGTAGCCATTATTTTGGGGCATGAACGGTCCATTAAGACCATTGCCATCCACTCGGTAGATAGCGCCTAAACGGCTGCCCCTCACTTCGGACCTCCTCACCTGCAGCATCCTCACCCTTAGCTCAGGTCATCCGTCTCCCTTCATGGACAAAGCATTAAAGTCCACGTTCTTGCCAGCTTCTTTCGCTGCTCCGAGTTCACAGCCTTGAACTCCATCCGTCCCGTCATGCCACCGCGTCAGACATCACAAAACATCCTCTCGACACAGTCGTCTATCACCTCAAATGCCGCAAGACCAACCAATACGGTCCACCTCAACCACTCTACCGTTTCCGACCAGACTCTTACTCGAGTCCGTACGAACCCATCCGCGACTACTTAAGCTCAAATTTCAGCCAGCCGAACTCCCCACAAGATCCCTGTTGCGGTCTCGGGCTCACCACCACTTTCACCATATCTTGGCCCGATCCAGAATACCCCCCGAGTTTACTTGGCGCCGCCTCCACCGCTTCAAGCCAAGGAATTTCCAACCACACCCCCAAGATACGCGATTGTTGGTCTTCCCCCACGTACCTCTCATAAGTTCGTTCCAAACCAAACGACTCCAGAAACTGCCATCGGCATCAGTCTTTATGGAGCTATCTTTTGGGGACTCTGCTCCGCCAGAGCTTCCGAAGAGACGGCCCCCACCCTGCAGTCTCCAGTCCCCCCCGTTCCCCCCAGCTGCCGGACATCAACGGTCCCCCATCGATCGCCTAACCTCCTTTCTACAAACCCTCCTTGTTTGTTCTTCCTGACATCCCTTCATCCCTCTACCCTACATCCCCTCATCCCTCGACCCCTCATCCCTCTACCTCGACCCCTCATCCCTCTACCCCTACATCCCTTCATCCCGCTACCCTACATCCCTTCATCCCTCTACCCCTACATCCCTTCATCCCTCTACCCTACATCCCTTCATCCCTCTACCCCTACCCCTACCCTACATCCCTCTACCTCGACCCCTACCCCACATCCCTTCATCCCTACCCCCACATCCCTTCATCCCTCTACCCCTACCCTATATCTATTTCATCCCTCGACCCCTTCTGCTTCTTGAATCTAACAATCTTTCCACTATGCAATAAACCTCTCAAAACTCATACTGTTATTGGCGTGGTCCTTGTTAGTGAAAGCATTCTTGGCATGATTAATGGCACCCCTAGTGGTGAATATTAAATTACTTATGGAATGTATTATATGTTTACAATATGTTTACTTATAGAGGATATTATCTGTTACAGTATATTTACTTATAGAAGTGTTAAACCATGAAAGCATAATCATTTAATGTATTAAACTAAAAAGTATAGTCACTATGTATTAAACGCTGTAAAGAACAGTCATGAGGGCCAGAAAGGGATTTTAGAGTGAGGCTTTTCAGAAGATGATCGTATGAGGTGATAAGCAGAGCAAGCAGAGAGCCGGCAGCACCGAGGAAACAGGAAGCGGTCAATGAGGAGGACGGACACTTTGGACTTGGAGACATTGTTCCACAGAACAATAATCAGATCACTCGGAGCCTTCGGACAGATAACTAGCTTGGCTGGACTTGTGCGGAGGAATTTGTTTGATCTCTGCTCCTAGGAACATATTCTATCGATAGAGTAATTCAGTTTCTAACTGTCTTAGCTTCTGTTAATTATTAAATACTTTTTTGATTATAATCCGTATCCAGCTGATTTTTGGTACGACATCTGCTGACGAAAGATAGCAGCAGCGGGAGACGTGCGGCCTTCCATAGTTCAGGGAGAGGTTCTGGACTCAACACTATACAGTACTTATAAACAATAACTTCAAAAAGAAGAGTTTTTACTGTACATATATACATGACAGCAGTCACTGATCTTGCCAAGGTTTTGTGTCCATGTTTGATTTCATGTATTGTAGTGTTCAGGCACATAAGTCAGTATGAAATGCATATATTTGTCATTCATTTCCCTATAACCATTATGCAGTCAAGACACATGTCAGTAAGAAATAAATAAATTTGTTTTATTATTTTGATAATTTGGTAATCTATTTTTCTATTCACGTTGTAAGAAATATACTGTAATCATATTAAAGTCCAAATGTGCAGGGCCACAATTTGCCACTGGGTTTTACATTCATGGGCACTAGTTTACGGTAACTTACTGTATATGGTTTTCCAAGTTAGATGTATTAGTTATCACTCTGGTCTGTTTCTTGTGCTGCTTTAAAGCTAGATATAATAACAGTTTGTCTTGTCTTCTTTAAAATGAATACAGTCATTGGCTGGTGTTTAAAATATCAGAAAATAGTGAAAAATGTCCATCTCAATTTTCAAAGACCAACAGTCTAGTATCCAAAGATATTCAGCAGGAAATCTTTGGAGAAGCTGGAACCAGATAATTTGACATTCTTAATGAATGGTAAATGGACCGTACTTGTATCGTGCTTTTCTAGTCTTCCAACCACTGAACTGAAATAATTAATTGATTGCTGCAATGTTCGATTATTTTGACAACTAATCTATCAATCAACTAACCATTTCTGTACAAAGAAGAGACACAAGGTAAGACATAGCGGGTAAACAAACCTCATAGTTGCCAGCATCGTATTCCAGTTTAGCCAGAGAGGTGTGGTAGAGGTAGGGCATGTCTGTCCGTCGACTCAGGAACACGAGGACACTGGCTGAATGAGACAGAGGCCTCCAGTAAACCTCAATATGGTTATTCTCCTGTGCAACAACACACACAGTCACACACACCTCAATACAAATATGAGCCTTTTTTTACAATGCTTAACTGTGACTCACTGTTGATGATCAGATTTGTGTATTATTGTGTATTATTTCCCAGCCTTGTTTGATTACTGTAACTAAACGTATGTCTCAATAATGATGAGGACCTGTAACAGGCGTCTTCCCTGGATTCCCATGGAGTCCTGGTTTATGGCAATGGCCACTTTGTTTTGCAGGATGGCCCTTGCACTGTTGTCCAGGTTTCGGAGGTCATTGGACATGATGAGAGGAGCAGCCATTATAGCCCACAGAGCCATCTGAGAGCGAGCCTGGTCCACACTAAGACCAAAGTTTCCAATGATGAGCTGAGGAGAGATATCACAAGTATGGAGGCAATGAATATACAGTAAGACTCACACTCTTTTCTAGACGTCATTGTCCAGGACTTTTCCAGCAATGATCTAGCTCAGAGGCATGTTCTAAAAATAGCACCAGTCACCATGGAGCTCCATCTAAAAAAATTTAGTCGCTGTTCTTTTTTTAAATCAAAAACACTTGCATTAATGTAATTAATGTAATCTCACAATATTTAATATAACATTTTAAAAACTAAAATGTTTTATGTATATATGAACTCTGACCTTGTCTGAAGTCAAAGTTCAAAATTGTGCGCATGTCAAATGGCCATCTCACTCTTTGCTGAGACAAGGAAGTGGGCGCAGCTACGATGGGAAGCTACGAAGCTAGATGTGGTTGTTACCCCCCAAACTAAAGACAACATGGCAGAAAAGCGAAAGGAAACATACTACTTTCACAATGACTGGGAGGAAGAGTTCTTTTTTACGACAGTGAAAGACAAATGGGTGTGTCTCATTTGCGGGGCAACTGTTGCGACGGTAAAGCGGCACAATGTGGAGAGACACTTCAGTACGTGTCACAATAGCTTCCATGCTAACTACCCACCTGGCAGCGCACTACGGAAAGAAAAAGTGCGTGACTTAAAGGCAGCTTTGGGCAAACAACAGTCTTTTTTCACGAGGCCGGTGATAAAATCACAATGGTGTGATAAAATCACATGGTGTTCGATGATTTCTCCACAAAAGAAGAAGTCCTGACACTTCTGCCCCTGAAGACAACAACGAGGGGAATTGACATCTACAACGCGGTGAAGAGTTTCTTTGTGGAGAAAAAGGTCCCGTTAGAAAAGCTGGTGTCGGTGACAACAGACGGTGCTCCCGCCATGACGGGCCGGCATGTAGGCTTCATTGTACAATGTAAAGGTGACCCAGACTTCCCAAAATGTATCCATTACCACTGCATCATTCACCAGCAGGCGCTATGTGCAAAAGTGACCGGCTTTCATCATGTTATGACTCCTGTCGTGAAGATCATAAATGGCATCCGCTCCAAAGTCAAACAACACAGGACATTCAAGGTGCTATTGGAGGAGCTGTCAGCTGAATATGGTGACCTGTTGCTACACACAGAAATCCGATGGCTCAGCAGGGGACAAATTTTGCAGCGTTTTTTGGCACTTTTGGGCGAAATCAAAGAGTTCATGCAATCCAAATCTCTGTGAATCAGCCTTTTCTGACATGAACTTCATCAAGAACAAACACAGAACACGCCTCACTGATGCACATCTACAAGACTCACTCAGAGCTGCAGTGTCAAATTATACACCAGATGACAGTGCGTTGGTGAACGGTATGCAGTGCCAGGCTTCCCACTAACATTTACAGACAAAGAAAGAGATAACGTAATGTTTTCATTGAAAACACCATGACAACATCAAACTCAAATATTGTACAAAAATGTGAAAAACAATATGTTCAAAAAGTGTGTTCAAAGATTTTGATTTGTTAAAAATGCTACAGATTTGGTGATTAGTACTAATGTGATAGGATTCATTTAAAAAAGTGAGTGTTGATTTTTTAATTATTATTATTTATCATTTGTATAAACATGGGACAGAGTTCACGATTTGTTCAAAAATGTTACAGTCCTCTGACTTTCAAATGTTGAAAGAGATTAACAAATACATTTTGCATGTTTAAATATATCTGTTTCCCACCATCATTGTTAATTGTTAATTATTGTGAGGAATAATTAACATAAACGTGATCAGACAGTCTCTTCACATATATTATTATTATTAAGAGGTGATCTGTGCAATTTTGTTATTCAGGAAGTTTGTATCAAACAAGTAGCCCTTCGTACTGCTCAGTACCCTTAAAGTAGTTCTCGGCTTCAAAAAGGTTGGTGACCCCTGATCTTGCTGGTATGACAACCGGCTTGGTGCCATACACTAATATCTTCTTCTATGTTGAAATCTGATTTATGAGACATGCAGTTAATAGCTATAACTTATCTATGAAATAATCTCTTCCATGCTTAGAAATGATGACAAATGGAACATAAAGTAATATAATAAAACCTACCACAGTGAGCAGCCAACAGTGACTAATATTTAGAGTTAACTGCATGTACTACTAGATAGATAGATAGATAGATAGATAGATAGATAGATAGATAGATAGATAGATAGATAGATAGACAGATAGATAGATAGATAGATAGATAGATAGATAGATAGGTAATTTATTAATCCCGCGAATGGACATTTTTTCGCGACAGCAGCAATTATGGTACAAGTAAAAATAACAGAGTACAAATCGTAAATATCAAATGCAAATATCAAATCCACAATATATATTATGAAATAGAATAGTATTAAAATAGCTCACTAAACTAAACAGCAGTGCAAAGATTTAACCAAACAACAACAACAGTGTAACGGTGTTATGTGATTGATCTGGCCAGAACTACTATGTACTATACTACTATGTTCACAGAGTTTCCACAACATACCCCGAGAGCAGTTCAAAATACTCTCGTCCATAAACTACCATTTGAACTTTAGCATGATCCTGAACATAACTTCTTCCTTTCAGATGCTAATCTTATTTGTTTTGGGGAGCTCTGATAGATAGCCTTGTATAGTAAATACAAGGCTATCTATATAAGTAATCTATACAAGGATCTATACAAGGCTAAATACAATAGTAAATGAATTTCATTCATTCTCAGCAGAAGGAAAATAGGAGAATGTTGAAATAATAAAGAAACACAAGCATGTTCCAGGATATTTGACTTTTTCTCTCATTATCCATGTGTTTCAATGACTGGAAAATTTGTCAACTGTTTTTCAGGTTTTCCAGGATGCATGGGAACCCTGGTAAGAGGAAGAAGAGCTGAGAAGCAAGAGAGTGGGGGCTGCTTCACATTACTGCCCAACAGCATCCACTCATTTGTGAAAGCAAACATCACAGTTTTGGAAAAGCTTGTTTTCTTCATCGACACTATGACACAATACTGTTGTTTCAGACTCATCCACCATTTTTGAAAAGCACCATCTGTATATTTGACACCAGAAACCCCAGAAACATAGCCCCTTGCTGCCAGAGGCTTATCTGTCGTCATACAGATAGCTGATAAGTATGGAGATTGATAGGCAAGGAGGTCCTCAGAGCGCTTGAACCCTACTGTCAGCGCACACTTAATCAGACAAACATGGAGCTGGAGGTTGGGTGAGCACAACAGCTTTGTGTGGTTAGAAGGCCTAAACAGTGGAAATGTTGTGTGGCTATTCTCACAGGGAAAGGATGACTTTAGCTAAACTCTGTCCAATAAACAAGCTACTGGTAAGTCAGACTTCTGCATACAAGTCATGCAATCTGACAGCATGAACACAAACAAACCAAATACAAAAATACCAGTAAAGAAAACGTATTTACTATGGTTTGGAATAGGGTAACCTTGGCTAGTGAACGCACCTTGAGAGACAACAGTTAGGGTACTGATTGCCTCTATGACCAGTTGTGTAATGTCTTATGGTACAGGATCAATAATAAAGACCCATCATACCATGTCAGGGTCATTCCATCGTCCGGGCCCCGCGGCCGGCTGCAGATCATCCTGGTTGTTGGAGAACCACTCAATGATGCCTTGCACACTGTCCCATGAGTCCTGGATATCGTAGTAATTCCTCCACAGGTGACAGATATCACCCAGAAAAGAGTAGTTCACCTGGTAGGACCAAGAAAACAGACTTTAAGGCTGCTGAACAAAGATTTTATGGACCTTTTTATGTGTATATGTACACATATACATATACATATATGTATGTGTGTGTGTGTGTATATGTATACATATGTATGTGTGTGCGTATGTATCTATGCATGTGTGTATATATATGTGCATGTGTACGTGTGTGTGTGTATGTATGTTTGTGTGTATATGTATGTGTGTATTTTTGTATGTGTGTATATATGTTTGTATTGTATGTGTGTATGTTGACTCTGATGGATGTTTAGGAACTAATACACGTGCGTGCGGTCAAAATATCATTAGTGGACACAGGGGAAAAAGTTATATTAATAATAATAGCTAAACAAAAATAACAATATGGATGGAATAAGGATTGTAAGAACCTAATGAGTGACGATCAAGGGAAGTGGGGTTATGACAGAGGTGGACAGATTTTCCATCGAAATAAGTTTTTCCAGTTGCGAAGTTATCTGGATATTTCTCTGCTAAGAAAAACGTACAGTATCAAGTGTACATCTTCAGAAAAACTAAAGGAACCAGGAGAAAATGTGGACAGTTATCCCACTAGGCTGAGGATGTTAGCTAAGAACTGTGAATTTGCAAGTCTCGAGGCAGAGATTAAAACGCAAATCATACAAAGCTGTGCATCATCCAGGCTACGCAGGACAGCGCTAAGGGAGCCCGACCTTAGCCGAGATGAGCTTCTTGATCATGGAAGAACACTGGAACTGTCTGAAATGCAAGCGACTGGCATAGAAAGAGGCTCAACAGCTACAGTCAACTGGTTGGATCAAAAAACGACACAGACGCATCCAAACAACAGCAGATGGTCGGAAAGAAGACTTTCTGACAACAGCTGCAGGAACTGTGGAGGTAGATATCCTCATGATGGTGAATGCCCTGCTAGAAACAAACAATGCAGAGCCTGTGGTAAACTAAACCATTTTGCAAAGCAATGCCGTTCTAAAGCCAAAGACGGTGATACAAAACAAACGCAGTACAAGGATAACCAACACCCTAAAGAAGTCCATCACATAACAAAGACACCAGGTGAGGAAAAAGAGCACAACTCTTCCAGCAGTGATGACGCTTATGTTTTTGCAGTTGATGCTGACAAGATCTCTGAGCTGCAACAGACTCACATCAAGCTAAATGGCAGTAGTATGCTAGTTTAAATTGATTTAGGAGCCTCAGTAAATTGTGTCAGTGAAACAAGTTTCGGGAAATTGATTCCAAGTCCACAACTTAGCCCCACCAGCACCAAGATCTACCCCTTCCGCTCCAAGGTTCCATCTCCTGTCAGTGGTGCGTTCAAGTGCAGTGTGGAGAAAGGACAGAAAACGACAAGGTGCACAGTCTTTGTAATTAAAGGGGACGGATTCAATGATCTCAGCTACAAAACTTCCAAAGCACTGGGACTGATCAAAATAGGCACAGCAGTATCATCCACACCACAGAGCTGCACAGTCGCAGATGAGCTAGTGGAGAGTCATCCTGAATTGTTTCAGGGGATCGGAACTCTGAAAGACTTTCTGGTAAAGCTTCACATAAATCCTGACATTAAGCCTACATGCCAACCACATCGACGTGTGCCGTTCCACATCCGCCAGAAGGTTGAGGATGAGCTTCAGAAACTGGAGGCAGATGACATCATTGAGGAGGTCACTGGCCCAACACCATGGGTCTCACCTATTGTCGCTCCTCCCAAGCCTAAAGACCCTGACAAAGTAAGACTTTGTGTTGACATGCGCCAAGCTAACACGGCTATAGAGAGGGAACGCCACATCACTCCCATCATGGACAATGTGATACATGAGTTGAATGGAGCAACTGTGTTTTCCAAACTGGATCTGAGAGCTGGATACCACCAGCTAGAGCTTCATCCAGACAGCAGATACATCACTACCTTCACCACTCACCTTGGATTGAGGCACTACAAGAGACTGAGTTTTGGCATATCGTCTGCTGCTGAGGTATTTCAAAATGCCACATGCCAAACACTGCAAGGTCTCTCTGGTGTGAAAAACCTCAGCGATGACATCATCGTCTACGGTGCCTCCCAGACTGAACATGACAACAACCTCCGAGCACTGTTCCAGAGACTCAGGGAAAGCGGTCTCACACTCAATCGTGACAAATGTGAGTTCAACAAGTCCAGGCTCAAGTTCTTTGGTTTCATCTTCTCTGCAGAGGGTGTCTCAGCTGATCCCAAGAAAGTCATTGCAGTTCAGCAGGCTGCAGACCCCCAGAATCCAGGTGAAATCAGGAGTCTGCTGGGCATGGCCAACTATTGCTCCAGATTTATCAAAGACTTCTCCATTTCAGAACCACTGCGCAAGCTCACCAGAAAAGACACACCGTGGGTATAGGGCCCAGAACAGCAAGTTGCATTACAGACACTGAAAGACAGTCTAACCAGTGACACTACTATGTCATACTTTTACCCAGGTAGAGAGACATAACTGATTGTGGATGCTAGCCCTGTTGGACTGGATGCAATCCTCTGCCAAAAATATGAAAAAGGGGTGAAGTACATGCTAGCAATGCTAGTCGGTCTCTCAGCGATGTGGAGAGGAGATACTCCCAAACAGAAAAGGAGGCGCTGGCCATTGTGTGGAGCTGTGAGCATTTCCACCTGTACATCTATGGTCATCCTTTAACTCTAGTGACAGATCACAAAGCACTGGAAATCATATGGAACAATCCCAGGTCAAAACCACCCGCCAGGATTGAGAGATGGGGACTGTGGATTCAGCCCTAAAACTTCAAGGTGGAATACCGAAAGGGAGCCGACAACCCACCTGACTATATGTCTCGTCATCCTATCTTGTCTCAGACAGCTGGCAGTACACGTGCAACAAAGGTAGCAGAGGAGTATGTAAACTTCATCGCAAGTCATGCAAGACACTCACAGACCCAATCCTTCAAGAGATTAGTGGTCACATCAGACACAACACATGGCACCAGAGTGATGAGTCACAACATGCTGACATATTAAAGCAGTTCAGACAAGTTAGCAGTGAACCAACCACATCACATGCATCAGACATTGTACTGCGGGGCACTAGAATAGTAATTCCTATAGCCCTACAAGATAGAGTGTTACAGCTAGCCCATGAAGGACTTCAGGGCATTGTCAAAACCAAATCCCTACTCAGAACCAAGGTTTGGTTTCCAGACATTGATCGCAAAGCAGAAGCAGTAGTTCGCAGTTGTCTTGCATGTCAAGCCAACACGCCAGTTGCACATACTGAGCCACTAAAAATGTCCGTTCTGCCAGAAGCTCCTTGGCATAGTGTTAGTGCAGACTTCTATGGACCACTTCCAACTGGAGAGTACTTGCTTGTCATCACGGATGATTACACACACTACCCAGTTGTAGAGAGCGTAAGGTCAACCTCGGCTAACACAGTCATTGCGGTCATGGACAAAGTTTTCTCCATGTTTGTGAAAACTGATAATGGTCCCCCATTCAACAGTGACCAGTTCTCCCAGTTTGCAGACCATCTAGGATTCCACCACCGCCGGATCACACCGCTGTGGCCTCAAGCTAATGCTACAGCTGAAAGATTCATGCGCACCCTAGGCAAAGCTATTCGCGTGGCCGAAACACAAGGCATTCCCTGGAAACAACAACTGAACATCTTTCAACGTGAGTATCGATCCACACCTCACAGCACAACAGAAAGCTCACCTGCTGAACTGTTGTTCCAATGCAAGGTGTACACGAAGATTCCTTCAATCACTCAAACTGCAAGGAACTGTTCAGACTCTGAAGTGAGAGCAAGGGACAACAAGGCTAAAGCCAAGATGAAATCTCATGCGGACTCTCATCGTAATGCTACACCACACACTCTCACTCAAGGTGACGCTGTGCTTCATCGTCAGCCCAAGCACAACAAGCTCACCACACCGTATAACAGTAAGCCATACACGGTGACCAAAGTCAAAGGCTCCATGACAGAAATGGACACTTCATTGTCAGGAATTCGTCATTCTTCAAGATCACTTCAGAAGTAGTGGACATCTCACCAGATTCCGATGACGATTGTGATTACAGTGATGCCTCTAAGACCTCAACAACACCGAGGTACCCCTCAAGGCACAACAGACGTCCTCCCGCCTACCTACAGGACTAGGTAGCTTATGGACTGTTAAACGTGGACAATCTCTTGGCTGCATACAATAAATATGCTCAGAGACATGGACACTAATTTGAACTGTTGTGAACTTAAAAGGTACTGATGTAGCCAAGTTTGAGAAGTTAAGTGATTGTCTTATAGAAATGTTTAACAGAGTGTAAAATTAATGTTTTAAGGGATACCGTTAATACAGAGCTGCCATACCTCTAGATCAGTACAATGTTCAGTACAGCGAATAGAGGTGTTGAAGTTTGAGTAATATGTAAGAGCAAGCCTAGTTTAAGAATGTCAAGTTTTATGTTGGTATTTCTTGAAAAATAAAAAAGGCCAATGTGATGTTCACAGTCACACCACCTTGTGGGCGGTACAAGATAGACCCCAGATTCAGAGGACACATCTGATGGATCCCTCGTGGCCCAGCATATCCCAAGATGCATTGCGTGCCGATGAAATTTTTATTTTAACCAACATGGCGGCGATTGATGCGGGAGCTGGAGAAGCGGGAGCTGGAGAAGCGGGAGCTGGAGAAGCGGGAGCTGGAGAAGCGTCAGCTTTCACTTTTAAATGTAAGTATTGGGTTTCAACTCACCGATACTAATATTAAAGCAAAATAAGAGGTCTTATAACATCACGTGTGTTAAAGTGATCGGTTAAGTTACGTGACGTTGGAAACTGACAAGCTAACTAACGTTAGCTGCTGCGTTATTAACGGCAGCTCGGCTGCCTGCATCCGACCGTAGTAAGCCTTGTAAAGTAACTTTTAATAACTTCACTTTCAAACCTCAGAGGTTGAATAATATCTTACTGAGATTGTGACGATTTTACAGATGATTTATACTTTTATCATGTACATAAACGGACCAACGTGAGCTCAGGTAGACAGGTTGTGAACCTGAAATTGTCAGGATCCCTGTCTGACCCATTGTGTGTTAACCTCTGTTTCCCCCCAATCTCCTCTCCTCATGTGTCTGTCATTCCCCTGTTTGTTTTGTTATGCCATGTGCTTGGTGGTGTTTTCTCGGACCTGCCTCCAGACTCCTCCCATTGCCACCGCCCTGATGGATGCACAGCTGCGGACAATCTGGCTCGTTACCCGGCAGCATATCAACCCTGGTCATGCAGGCCTGGGTTGTCAGTCCGTATTGTCTTCTGCCTCGGTAGCCGTTCCGTGAGTTGAACCCTGTTGTATCTTCCTGAACTAATCCCTCTCCTCTCTGCTACGGGTGTAGAGTACTGGTCGATCTGCGTACTCTCCGGTGTCGAGTCACGGGACAGCACACAGTCGATCTGCCAACCCTCCGGTGTCGAGCCACGGGACATCACACCGTCGAGCTACCAGCCCTCCGGTGTCGAGCCACGGGACTCACACCGTCAATCCACCTGCCCTCCGGTGTCGGACCACGGGCTCCACACCTTCACACACCTTTAAAAAAAAACCTGTTACATCGGACTCTGTCTCCTGTGGTCTTGCGTTTGGGTCCTACCCGTGAACTCCCGTGACAGAAATATCACTCTAAGTCCGATAACGTTTCAAACGTTGAGATTAATTACACGAATACACTGAATTTGAGTATTTTGTTGATTCTGTTCTTGTTTTGTTACAGAGAGCCAGGAGCTGAGGCGAGAATGATGGACAAACATTCAGCAACCGCAGCTTTGAATGAAGACATTAGTCCATTTGTAATATCTCCATTTGACCGTCCTGTACTTAAGTTAGTTACATTAGCTCTCATCCTGTACAAAGCCTTCACTAATGAGACAACCAGTAGATCCTTCTCATGTGTTCATGTTGCTGTCACAGAGATGACAGTTGTGACTGTCACCTTTTTCTTTTATTAATTTAAATAAGACATCCATGTAAATGATTTCTGTGTGAATTTGTGTATATTCTGCTGTGTAAATTATAAAAAAGTATGTGTTACTGCAAGTTACTGTGTTTGCTGACTTTTGTTTTGCTGCTGTTCATTTTAACTGTCTTGATCGATTTCCTCTGCCTTAGGATTGCTATATATATATACACATGTAAATATATATGTATGTGTGAATGTAATGAAATAAAGTTATTGATGAATACATTTAATGACAAGAACTATAACTGATTGAACATGAGTTATTTAACATAGTAACTGATTTAATTAACAGATTTTATACCTGGGCCTTCACTGCTGTCCTGCAGCTGAAATACCACCTTATAGCCTCATGATGGCGCCACAGCTATTATCCGTATCTAGGACTGTAACTATATACGTATTCGTATTAAACCGTTCAGTACGAGTCTTACTAACCGAACAATACGTTTGAATAATCTCAACTGGTTTGGCTGCGGGACCCACGATCACCCCTTAATGACAAGCAGCGACCCATTCTCCTCTTTTGGAGACCTTGTGATTTGGCTTTCCCAACTCAGGTATTGGAGTATTGGATATCCTGCTCTGCTATCTCTTTCCTCGTCTCAGCCCCGTGTCACGGTGTGTGTACATGTCACTCGAGTCAGGAAAACTTGTCAGAATGCCCATATTTGATTGGCTGAGCTGCATCACGTGATGGGATTCACAACGCATTGGTCGATGTTTTTCCTGCACCGCTGAACAAGTACCGTAAATGCTGGAATAATTGCAGTGCACAAAAAATATCTTCCACAATAAAAGCACAAGATTTTCTTTTTTTTGTCAGGCAAAGGCCCGCGACCCACTGAAAACGGGTCCGCACAGCTGGGGCTCTGCAAGTGTTCTGGGAGGCTACGCTAATTAGCTTAACGGGAAAACAACAGCAGCAACATGCATTCTGCTACACACTCAAGGGCCATTCAGATATTAGATGTAAAAAAAGAAACGCACTTGACTTCAAATTTTTTACCAAACTCCATGCTCTTTCCTTTGTTGACAAAGAGTTTAATCTCACGGTTAAATCCCAACTCACAAATCCGTTTCTCCTCCTTCAGCCATTGAGTGATAAAAAGACCAAGCTAGGTAAAAAAAAAATAATCTACACCAAGCAAAATGCAAAAAATGTCATAATTTCTTCCATATCTTTCAATTTGAACTCTCACTACTCCGACTAAGCCTCTGCTGTTAAGTTTCAGTCACGTGCTCGCCCACTGACCAACCACAGCACACGCTGCACCTCAAGGCAGAGCTGCTCCTGGACATGAGCTGCACGTAATGCTGACGTACTTGTAGGCCAGCTAGCAGGGTCTGACACGTCAAAGAATACGCCCAACATGTCAAACTAAAGATCTGATTGGTTGAACACTATGACAATCAACAATATCGTCCCCATTCACTTAAAGTGCACATGGATGCACTTGTGAGTCTGCAGGCCTCGGGCCTCTGTTCTTACCTGGAGACACAGAGGTGAGATCTGATTGGATAAAAGCTCTACTTAAAACAAGCTGCACTGGAAGCAGAGCAACCGAGGAAGACAGTAGCTGTGCAATGAGAAAAAAAGATAATGGGAAAAATATTTGTATAAATTATAATACATGTAGTGTATTTAAGAAAAAGTATTAAGTTATAAAATAGCTATAACTTTGTGATTCTGTTTAGGCCAGCAGAGAAGGCCTTGCTGGCCCTGACAGCCCACCACTGGTATATACACTATATATATATAAATATATATATATATATATATATATATATATGTATATATATATAAATATATATATATATATAAATATATATATATGTATATATATATATATAATATATATATATATATATATATATATATATATATATATATATATAAATATATATATATATATATATATATATATATATATAAATATATATATATATCTCATATACTATATATCGTCTCATATATCGTCTCATTTCGGAGACCGCACGGTCTAGCCTTCGCGGTCCTCAAAGCATGCGGCCCATGTAGACCGCGAAGGCTGGGTCCTCCGAAGGATGCGGCCCCTGAATTGAGACACAGCTGGTGATTTCTTTCCAAAAGTGTTTCTGGTCTGCAGTGTCAGGCGGAGTGAACATAGCTAACCCTATTTTGTGTGCAGTGTGAACAGATCACATTTTAAATAGTTATTTTGGCCAGTGTAGTGAATGCTGTAGAGTATCTTATAGTGTTTGAGTTGTAGGTTGCCATTTTAATCATGAACTAGATGTTTTTGTAAACTTGGTTCCAGAAGTCGGCCTCAGGAAAAATCCCTCAGGAGGGATTTTTCTTGATGGTATGGAGAGTGTTTTGTCAGACTGATATTATTCTATATACTGTGGAGAGGATTTTGGGGGGAAAGGGATTTCTGAACTTTGAGGTTGAGGGAAGAAGATGTAGGTTGGTGGGTGAGCATAATGTAACAGTTTAAACCAATGATTTTGGTTGCAGATATTTCAGAAATTGTTTGCTCCCAAAGTCGTAGTTCAGGACTAGGTGGAGGAATTAAAATAGCGTATTACGGAAATGTGTTTGAGATGTGTGATGCCTTTATTGGCCCACGTGTAGAAATTAAGTGGTTTCTTGTAACTTAGAAAATCAGGATTGTTTCAGATGGGAATAAAATGAGATGGTCCTAAAGTGGTGAGTGTGATTTTGTGGAATTTCGAGCAGGCTGTCAGAGTTTTCCTGTTGTAAATGTTTTGAAACAAGGATGGTGTTGAATCGATAATGATGAATCTGAAATCTGAATTTATTTACAAACTCTTTGTTCTACATATAACTTTGTGTTTTCGGATTGATTGGGTGGGGTGGACCCATTTGAAAATATATTGAAGTTCATATGTAAGGCTTCGAGTCCTTCCATCATCCAAACCGCTTATCCTGTTCAGGGTCGCTGGAGCCGATCCCAGCTGACATTGGGCGAAGGCAGGGTTCACCCTGGACAGGTCGCCAGTTCAGCGCAGGGCACATATAGAGACAGACAAACATTCACACTCACGGGCAATTTCGAGTCACCAAATAACCTGAGCTGCATGTCTTTGGACTGTGGGAGGAAGCCGGAGAACCCGGAGGGAACCCACGCTGCCACAGGGAGAACGTGCAAACTCCACACAGAAAGACCACCCGGGATCGGGGATCGAACCCGGGTCCCTCTTGCTGTGAGCCGGCTTCGAGCCCTCCTTGTGTTTATAGTTTTTGCAGAGTGGCCAGTTTAATTCTTGAACCAGGTGAGGGTGTGTTGAGTAGGAATCATTTGTGAAAAGATTTTATGAAGTATTGGCATTTGTACAGTGGCTTATCTGCCCATAAGTGATAGTGGTAGGTTCATCCAGTGGAGCAGGTCGGCAAATCAGTAAATCCCACTGTGATAACCACAGTGGGATTTACCGCTGGTGCTGCACGCATTTGGGGGTCCCCCTTTTGAGCTGACAGCACAAATCTCTCTCAAGACAGCACTACTCCTAGCCCTGACACCGGCTCAGAGAGTCAGTGACCTTTGTGCGCTTTCTGTCTTTTCCATTCGAGGGGATGGAAGTGCACCAACTTTAGGTGAAAAAATAAAGATCATAAAAGAAAATAACAATATTGGCATTTAAAATCCAAGTCCCAATGACTCATCAGCTGGTGTGAGGATGACACTCACGTTAGGGGGAAGGCCTCCAATATAGACAGGCCAACTACAGGAGTAGGCCATTGGTCTGCCTGTAGCATTCAAAGCCTTGGACATCAGAGGGTAACCTGTGCGACACATGAAAACACTTAATATAGCTTGTCCACCATCTCTTGTGGCTTATTGTACTTAAGAATTCTAGGTTTTCAATGATTTCATTCCATGCCATTTAGTTTGTTAGTATGCTCTTACCCAGCATGTGTTCTACAGGATTTGAGGAACAGCCATCAAACTTCAGATAGTCTACCCCCCAACTAGCAAAGGTCTGGGCATCGATCTCTATTTTATCCAGTGTGGTGCCAGGGAATCCCATACATGTGTGAGTGCCCATGTCTGCATAGATGCCCAGCTTCAATCCACGGTCATGGATATACCTTGCCAGTTTTGCAATGCCCCCTGGGAACCTAGAGGGAAACAAGCACAAACTATTACTTTACAAGGAGCTGATTCAACCATGACCCCTAATTATTGAGATGTTTCAGTCAAACAGGCCCCATTTGTACTTAAAGGGAAAATTCGCCATCTTTTATGTGGATGTCCAATCAGCGCTGATGGTAATTGTAGATCACTGAAGAAATAAATTCCCCCCCTGCATTGACGGAGAAAGCTGATCCCTCCTGCTGCAGAGCTGTACCGGCAGTGCCTACACGTACCAGGATGCATTGCTCGTGAGCAGCGATTTTGCTACTTCTGACAAATAAACAAAATAAACTCACAAAAACATCAGTCAAGGAAATATTCTTACATCTAAACCGAAAAATAAAACGGTACACCTTCTGAATTGAATTGTCTCTTTGTTAACACTAAACTAAAACAGGTTTAACTGCCTTTTATAACTCATCATAAACACACTTTATTTAAACTGGACGGAAACAAAATCAAATCACCAAAAACGTCTTGGTTACTGTTCCAACAAGCTGCCACTCTGGTTGGTCTAAATAAATCTTTAATTCACTGAGTCGGATGTGAATTCATACCAGCTGTCTCTCTCTGCCGTCCGGCTGCCTGCTGAGTAGCTAGAACTCCTTCAGAGGAAGACCACGCAGTCAGAAAAATACAATGTTGATCTTGGTTGTCTTTGGCGTCCTGAGTAAGGTGTCCAGGACACCCGTCTGGAGGAAAACTGCCATGTATAGTAACGCATACACAGCCCTCTCTCTCTGGGTTTCATTGTTGTCACAAACGCTTTTCCAACAAGAAAACCCATCTGCTAACATTTGGTCAACATACAGTTAGTTGTGTAAAACGAAAACAGATAGAGCACATGAGGAAATGTGTATCTGCTGCATCTGTGTCCATTTCCTTCAAAATGACTGACAGAGCATCCCTTCCCTGTGGATAGTGTGTCAAACTTGAATTTAGGACCCATGGCAAACATCTGATCTGTTTTATCTGTTAAATTTGATCTATTAAAACGGCATAGGCTGCAGCTGGGGGTGGGAGGAGAACAATAGAAACAATGACGGTTGGGGCAGTAGTACAAGAAGCAAGAACTTCAAACTACTTTCACTCCTGATCAGAGAGCAAGTCAGTGTTTGCTCATGGCAGCACAGGTTGTGAAGGGTCTCCATCAGCCATGGTCCCGGCTGCAGCCTCAAGCGTCTCCTCGTCACAACAGATTTTGCAGCTGCGCCACAGAGAACATCAGTAACAACTGCAGACGGTTTTCACACGATATACCAAACTTGGATAGGGGGAGATAAGCTTGAAAATCGGCAAATGTTCCTTTTAAGAAATCCCGACAGCTTCCATTTTGGTTTTACCGCACTAGAGGAGCATCAGGGTGAGCCCCAGCAGACACAAGTCCAGAAGGTGGCATTATTCTGTAACACAGCAGCTCCCTACCAGGGGTTGAGACCAATAAATCAGAGAGGTCGAGAGCTGGATAAACTCCAAGCCAGACAAGTTGGACAGCAGCTGATTTGGTTCATACTACATTGGGTGTCTGCATACAGGAAAGCAGACACACAAGTTTGTCAGCACATACCTGTACAATTGCCCTCAGACCCTTGAGAAAAAGGCCATGGGGAGATGCACAAATGTGTGCCACACAAATCTTCACAGATATGCAAACATGGGAAGTATCATTTGTCCTTGATAGGATAGGTTAGCAGAAATAAAAACATTTACACTTCGCACAATTACATTTATTTCTTCAGATGGCTCATTAATGCGTTAGTTAGCGTTTTGTGTGCTTGTCCGCTCCCCTTCACAAATTGACATTTTTATCCAGTTTTACGCCACATTTCACGCTACACTTTTTAGTTTGTTGTTGTGAATTGAATGTGCAAACATAAAAACGTGTATTTTAGTAAACAAAGTGCAAACATTTATTTGTTGAGAACAATGAATGTTTTAAAGCATTTCGTAGTGCAAATAATTTATCAAAAGTACAAACTACACTAAACCATCTTGCACAGCTGTGAGTAGCCGGTCAGCTCTCTGAATGCACACACCACCACAACAGCAGCGAAGCAAAGAGTAGAGTGTTGCTTGCACAGACACTTCTATTCTTTGATGAAATACAAATGGTATCCCTTTTTTGCGTCGACCCCCCCACAACCACCTTCTCTTCCTAAAACTAAGTGTTGTTGTTGCCAAAACCTAACTTCCTTTGAGCACAGAAGTTTATTTTGAAAAGACACACCGTCAATGTGACGTGCTAAACACAAGAGGGCTACAAAGAGCTCATAGTGCAGTGGCCATTTGTCGAATAAATCAAAATAAAACAAACAATAATCAAAGGCCACTGATGCACCGTGGTCGGTGTTTTACGCAGGCAGAAGAGAGTTGATTGTCCATACAGGATTCCCATTTTCTTATTTATTTAGTAAAGCAAACAAACAAAAAGAACAAAGAAAACTCCCGTCGTGCCGTCTCTCCTGTGCTGGTGCATGCTGGTCCTATCTGTCTGCTCATATCGATATATAGCCACAGGTGCCCACAGTAATTACCCAAACAACAATAAATAATATAACTAAACAAATGACTATTAAAGACAAAAAACAATCTTAATATATCAAGCATCTAGAATAATTTAACAATACTACTTATAAATTAAATAACAAAATACTAATATCTAATAAATAGCTCCAACACACAGTATGAAGCTTATTTTCACTGACCAGGCTGCGTTATATGACGCATTGCTGTGAGAATGTGTTGCAATTGAATGAATGTTAATGGAACACAAAGTCAGACAAGTCGACCAACCTGGAGGGGTCAGGTTGTAATCTCCCGTGTTCATCTCTCAGCAAGGACATCCAACAGTCATCTATGATCACATACTCATAGCCCAGCTCCTTCCAGCCATCTTCTGCCAGTCGGTCAGCTGTGTCTCTGAACAGGGCCTCGCTGTGGACGGTGGACAGAGGGATGGAACACAGTTCGTCAGCCATGCATGAAACACATTGATATACTTTTTAAGTCCAGTTTTCTGCATCCTTTAACAAGATTTCAATTAAATTTGCTGGAAAGTTAAGTCACTGGCCAAGACCGCATTGATTTCTAAATATTTTCTATGAATAAAATAAGATATTTAGGGGATTGCTAAACAGGCTGTTTAGGCTGTGAGCCTATTATCACACTAAACCCAAAACGTCTGTATAAATACTAAACTTCACCTCAGTAGTGTGGAAGTAACTACCGGTGTCTCACACTTTCACTTTAAACGACATCAACAGCAAAATGATCGACTATGTTCATTTTGAAAACTCTACACCTATCTTACGAACCCTTCATTGCACTGTAGCCTGGCATGGACCTCATGTTCACACTCCTCAAGCTCTTCAGCATGAGGTTTGGCTGAAAGCATGATTCATTGCTTCAGCCCCTTTCTACAGCAAACATCCACAGCTCCCATCAAAAGTACCTCATCGTGTGGTTTCCTACTCTGACACAGTCTCCTCTTTCTCTCTCCTGCAGCATCTGAGCGCATTGTCTTTGTTGATTGGTTTCAATCAGTCCCTTATCTTCTCAGTGATTAAACCTTCAATGGCTTTGCTCACAGTATCCAGGGTAATTGAAATCACAGAAATTCCCAAACTGATCATACCTGATGCAGTTCTCCGGGTCATCTTTACAGTCCGTATCACAGCGAAAGCGTTCCCAGGCCATCCATCCCATCGGGGGAGTCTTCAGTAATCCGTTGTCTAGGGCAACAGTGAGTGAGATCAGGCCAAGGAGCTGAGTCACTGCTAAGGGCCCCATTTCTAAAACGGAAGAAATGTGCAAATTAAAAATGTACGAAATATTTAGTCACATACACAAGCAGACATACAATGTGTTACTCTTGCCAAGATGGTAAATATCTACTCTCTAACAGTTTTTTGAGAAATGGCAGTTTATTTTGACACTTCTGATTCCAACAATAGTGTGCATTGCCCAGCTAAAATACTCTCAGTCCTACGTTACATGAAACAGTAACTGCTTTTTTTGCAGCCACTGACTGACATTGCAGCTACTTTTTCCCCCTCAACTGTTCGTTCCACTTCTCTCAGTGTTGCATACAAACTGTGGCAGACCCTGCTCTACCACTGTGGCTCACTCAGAGGATCGGCGGTTCGATCCCCGGCTCCGCTATGTTGATGTGTCCTTGGGCAATACACTTAAACCCAAGTTGCTCCCGTAGCTGTGCCTACGGTGTGTGAATGTTAGTTAGTCCTGATGGGCAGGTGGCACCTTGCATGGTGTTATGCTGTCATCAGTGTATGAATGGGTGTGAATGGTTGAATGATGACATGTAGTGTTAAAGCGCTTTGAGTGGTCAGAAGACTAGAAAAGAGAAGTACAGTCCATTTACCATTTTCAATACAACTGATAATTCAGTCACTACACTTGTACTAATTTCAACTGCTTTCAGATCTTACACTTGAAATGACACCAGGACTTTAAATGATCAGCTTCAACTGCTTTAGCTTAAATGATTCAACTTCCTCAATGAATTCATTAAAGACAATAACCTTGATATTGTTTGTCTCAACTTAGCAATGGCTGAATTGCCACTCTTTACCGCCTGCACATAAAATCCAGCCTGACTACTATCCAAAGTCCATCCTCATTTGAACAGCTGGCATTCAAACTCTCTGGTCATTTCAATTATCTACCGCCAAACCCAACCCTGCCTTCCTCTCCGACCTATCTCAATCCCTCACCCAGCTCTGCTCCGTCTCACCTTCCATCCACATCGACTCCTCAGACTGTAAAACAGCCACAGAATTTCTGGACATGCTTAGATGCTTCAAATTCACTCACACATCAATCCCCCCCCCTCCCCCCCGACAACCACGGCCACATCCTGGACCTGGTCTGTTCCTATCTCCAATCTCCCTTTCCTGTCTAAACTACTGGAACGCACTGTTGCCTACCAGAACACTTATCTGGACTCCAACCAACTCTACGATCCATTTCAATCTGGATTCAGATCTCATCACAGCACAGAAACTGCCCGAATCACAGTCACCAACGACCTCCTGCTCTCCTCTGATGACCACTCCCTCAACATCCTGATACTGCTCGACCTCAGTGCAGCCTTTGACACCATCAACCACTCCATCCTCCTTTCTCGAGTCCTCCCTCCACATCACTGGCACAGCCCTCTCCTGGTTCAGATCATACCTCTCCAACCGTGAACAGTTCATTAGCATCAACAAATTAAAGTCTGACACAGCCCCAGCCTCTCAAGGTGTCCCCCAAGGAGGGGGTACTCGGTCCCCTCCTCTGTATCCTCTACCTGCTCCCCCTTGGCTACATCATACGCCACCATGGTCTCCATTTCCACTGCTATGCTGATGACACCCAGCTCTACATCTCCACGAAATCCATCACCCCCACTTCTTTCATCTCAAAAACATCGCCTGTCTACGCCCCTCCCTCTCCTCCGCTGAATCATCCAAGCCTTCATCACTTCTCGATTTGACTACTACCACTGACCTGAGGGGACAGGGCCTTCTCCATTGCTGCCCCCTCCCTCTGGAACTCTCTGCCCTGTGATGCATAGTTATGAAATATGATTGTATTTTTGCTGTTATGTCATTTATTGGCTTTGTGTTTACCGCTATTGCTCTTGCTGTCTTTTTATGATGTAAAGTGCCTTGGAGCACCTTTTAAAGCCCTATACAAAATGCATGTATTATTATTATTAAAACTCCCTTATGACTTAAGCCATTTTAATGTTCGCACCTGCACTTCTAGCTCAAGCAAGTACATTTTCTCTGTAAGTCTTTTTAGAATATGAAACCTTTTCAGTTTGCTCATTAGTGAGTCGGGCAGTAAGTTACACGCATTAGTTTGAGGTCAACACAGCTGACAACTGTTTCCGTTGACGAGAGCTGCTCGTTTGTCTTGGTTTTTCAGTTGTCTCACTTTTTTTAGTCTGATTTATTAGGTGTTCTGCATAATTACTACAGCACTGTTAGCAGCCACTTTCAAATAAGTTCACTCTGTTTACAAGGAAACTCCACACACAGGGCGTCATTAGACCTTTGTGAGATCACGCTGCCTGGACACTGCATGTATGGGTTTAACTCTCAAACACGCATGCTGACAAGCAGATCATATGCTGATCATGTTCATTTCAAAACAATTGAATGAGTTAAGTTAACTCTTAGCAGAACATTTATTCAACTTAAGTCACAGCAGCTCAGGTTCATATCTTACTGAAGTGATGTGAAGATAAAAACTAAAATTGACTTACGTAAGTTTAAAGGTGCATCATTTGATATTCAGAGCGATACGATTGCCTCTCAACAGCTTTCAACATGGCAACGGCTGAGGTGGTGGATCGCAGCTAAAGGTGTTAATGCGCGAACAGTGCTGACAGAGGCTGGGTTCTGGCTTCCACAAGGACGCTGTCATTTGGTCAGTTATCAGTGGTAACCGCAGCGCCGTGGTACGAACATGCACTAAATGGCACACAGCCATTGCTATGTCAGCAAATCAAGGAGAAGCTGTGATAACAACACAGACGGAGAGAGACTTCATTCTCTGCTCAGGTAGACTACTCCTCTATATCTTTACAGAGACCATAGTTGTTGGATGAGATATTAATGCTCTGAATGTCGTATAAATAGCCTTTAAGTTGATTTATCTTGAGATTAGGAAAACTCCTGAATGCTTTAAAATGAGATCAAATGAGTTTATATACTTCAATTAGGATTAATACGAGATTTGAAAGTGTTGTTAACATTTAGATCACCATGGGAAACAGCTCTGTAGATAGACCAAAAAGATGAAATGACTTTATAAGCAGCTCTTCAATAAGATGACACCATCCACCAAATGTCTCGTTTCCTTATTACTACATGAAGAGTGTATGATATCTTGGCCAGAGAGGAAATGTTACCAAAGCAGCTCTGTGATACAGAGAACAGTCCAGCAGCTGAGATCTGAGATCCTGTTTAGCTAAACACACACCATTAATAAGGTCTATTCAAGATGTTTACATTACTGAAAAGCCATTATTACAATTGTGAAAATGACGGTCTCCTACCTGTTCAGCTGAAACTTCAGCTTGCACACGGCTGATGTGAACAGTCGTGTCAGTGCAGGCACATGACTGCCCTTCCTTCTTCCTGGATTTTCCCCAGAGCTGCAACGTCTATATCTTCCTGTTAAGGTAAGCTGAGATCATGTGACTGGCTGCTCTGTGTCATGTGATAAAACAGGAAACAGGTTGAAGAGGCAGAAAAGTGGTCTTTTGGTGACATGTGGTGTTGCATATCGTTTTTGTACATTTGTATTGAGTATTTGTTTTCATTGGACATTATTTTCACACATATTGTTACGAGTATGATAATGGTGCTGCATTAATATCAGTGGTTTAGGGACTAATCATATAAGAAAATAACACACAGTGACCATATTGACCATGCTTTTAATAACGTAAATGTATACATTTTGAGAAAACTGAGAAATAGTTGCATTGGGAACATGTGAAGAGAAATAGTTGAGTGGCTAATGATGAAGTTATCCATTTCTCTCTCATCAAACGGCACCAGGGACACACAGTATGAATTCCTTTGTACTTTTCTTTTCTTCACCTGTACCTGGAGGTTCACACATTTGGTGGCAAGATTCTGTCACACACTGCTTATGATGATAATGATGTATTTGATCAATAGAGCAGTTTTCATAGTACTCAAAGACACTTACCACAGGTTCATATGATCATATAAACACCAGACTAATAATCTACATGAACAGGTTGGTGCGGTCTCTGATGTGTTTTGGGAGAGAGGGAGGAGGCACATATGGAGACGGTGATAGAGGGGGCCTGGTTATGGAGGGCTTTGTGAGTGAGGAGGACTTTGAACTGGATCCGTTGTGGGACGGGGCCAGTGGAGGTGGATGATGTGTCGTAAAGATATCCATCCCTCTTAGGCCGATGGCAAGTCATAAACTGCCATTCATTTCAAAGAATTCCCATCCATGTTCCCTGAAGGTGCCTGAGAGAGACTGTGGACTCACATGGCTGTTTTATATGCAAAATACTGAAGCTAGTGTGAGAAGTCATTTTGCTGTCAATCAAATTGAGCCTAATTCGTTGTATAAGGAGAAGTGGCAGCCTTTACCAACGAATGGTTCTCTCAGGCATGCTTAAGGAAAAGGTTCAGTGGAGCTGGACAACAGAAACTCATATCATGCATATCATTCTCTTTATTCATGTACTATGACATTTCAGATGGAGCCTTCAAATGAAATCTGGAATGTGAAAAGTTGAGGCAAATCTTTCCCTGGAAAGATCAACATTTTCAATGCAATCAATCAATCAATACACAGAGATATTATAATGCAATCAGCCCCTGGATACAGACATGTCAAAATACAGATCATCAAGCCATCAAAAGAAACTGTTGTATATATTTTCTCAACTGTAGTAGGAAGCTGGAAGACCAGGAGAAGACCCATACTGACCCAGGATGAACATATGTTGCTACACACCCAGAACCCTCTGGCCCCCCTCCCCCAGCCTCAATATAAAGACATTTATTCATTTACAACCCTTTTCTAAACTTTATTCAATTTCATCCTAGTATCCTTCATCCAGTCTTATTCCTTCTTCCAAGCTTTTTCTAAAGCATTTCCAACTGCTCCACTCCACTTAGACTACGACATCTGGCTGGGTGTTGGTGACTGGAACTCCATTCAGGCCCACACAGGTGTATTTACGTAGTTAAATCCCTAAGGGTGATTGCTGGATGGTATTTTTTTTACCTTTGCAGTTATATGCATGGATCTTATGTCACTAAGCTACCCTGATCTCCAGACCTGTGTGCTCTCAGTATGGCCTAAAATAATGGATTTGGATTTTGGAATGGAACTGTTCATGAAGTGAAGGATTTTACAAGAATTGGCAAAAATGATTGGTACATAGAATAGAATATAGTTAAATATGAACCAGGTCAAAATGTCTGGAGGTAAGCTTTAAATGACCAGTCTGGTCTAGTGAATCTGTCTCTCAATACTTTGTGACTTTGAAGGCTCTCAGTCCCAAGTCCATTGGTTGCTATCTGTAAAAGTTTCATTATGGAAATAAGGCTCATCATTTCCTTAAACAGCTGCTCACTGCAGTTTGTGATGTTGCTCAAACAGGAGGAAACTGTTTATTGGTCACTATTTTCATTTTCATCCATGATGCTCTGGTATGTGGGATTGAGTCAAAAAGAACATGTCACTCAGTACAACAGTGCTGCTCACTGACGTGTTCTACTCGTTTTTAGACAACAATGGAGCTCTATGTCACAGAGGAAGAAGCTCTATCAGGCTTTGATACACACACTAGTAAGACACTACATAGGATTTGTGATTGTAAGACAAATATTGAATACAACCACACTTATCCTTCAAAGTAGAGTCAGCAGGCAACTACCGTAAATTCCGGCATATAAGCCGCTACTTTTTTTCACACGCTTTGAGACTGCGGCTTTTACAACAATGCGGCGAATTGATGGATTAGATGGATGGGTGTGACGGTTCCCTGCCATGTTCCTGGTGTGTGTGTGTCCCTTTAACGGCAGGAACCCTGAGATTGTGGGCGGGGGGCGCCTTTGTCCTGGAGCACTGGCCCAGGTGTCTCCCGTTACGTTTCAGATCACCCATTTTGTGCTTCGTGCACACACCCTCATCATGGAAAAGACACGAAGAAATGCATATGATGCGGCTTTCAAGTTAAAAGCGATCCGTCTGGCTTTCGAAGAAGGAAATAGAGCTGCTGCACGTACGCTCGGCATCAATGAATCGATGGTGAGACGCTGGAGACGGCAGCATGAAGAACTGACTCGCTGCAAAAAGACGACAAAAGCTGTGGATGTTACCGGCATTTATTTAATTAAAAGTTTAAAAGAATCTTTCCTGTAACATCTTGCCGCGTTAATATCTCATGTTTCAACGGGGACACCTGCGGCTTATAGACAAGTGCGGCTTATTTATGTACAATTTCTTTTTCCTTCTAAAAATTAGCAGGTGCGGCCTATATATAGGTGCACTCTATAGTCCGGAAATTACGGTAGTGCAAATGACACACTGGCACCTCATCGTGCATTGACAACAGTTTCCACAGTCGGCCTATAGGATCATGTGTTGTGTTAAAATGGATTGGTCATAGCAAAGACATAGGCTACAGGCACTTGCAGGCCGATGTTGACAATATGCCATTTTCCCATTGCTAATGCTCCAATAACCAACCCCGCTACCGTTCCCAAAGTTCCTGGCCATGAGGACCACCTTCCAGCCACAGCTGCCGCTGCACCCACAGACACCCCTGCTGCCCCCACCACCCCCAGCAACGCCCCCGCTTTGCCCCCGTCTCCTAGCACAGGGGCTAAAAACTCCACCCCAGTCAGTAAACCCCCTGCAACTAAAGCTGCCCCAACTATGACTTTCACCTCTCCAGCTGCTCGCCTCACCAGCGGACCCCCCACTGCAGCCCCCAAACCCAACTCGCATAATTTTGCTGCAAAAAAAGCTGCGTTCAAAGCCTCCAGAGAGGATTGGTGGTTAATTTGAGCGCGGATGTTTTCTCTGGACTGACTCTGCCCTGCTGCTCGCGTCTTCATGGCAGTGGTTAGGACCATCTGACCGGCATGTAGGGTGAGCATGGCGATGACAAAAGTTGCAAGCATCCCCATGCATCCGATCAGCATCCAGAACTTAAAGTCAGACGATTTCAGGAGCAGATAGGCTATCACTGCAACCAAAGCCAGAAGAACTATAAACACAGACTGGTGGCCTCCATAACCGAACACCCCAAACCCTGATGTTACTATGGCAACCACTGTCATTGGAATCCCTGAGAAAGCCAAGAAGTCCACATATTTGACCACCACTGTGTTGATCCAGTCTTGCATGGTTCTTTGCTCCATCTCTGCCTCTTCATTCTCCATTTTCCTCTTCTCTATCTCCCCTCTCTGCCTTCGCTCAGTGACCCATGTGGTCATGTTCTCCATCCCGCTGGCGCTGCCTCCCTTCTCCAGTGTCAGGATCCTCTGCTCTGTCTGCAGAGCCAGCTTCTGCCTGTGCTGCAACTCTGTAATCTCTGTGTGTTTCTTCTTACTGTCCCAGTCGTTAGATCCCAGAGTGCAACAGACCTCTCCCTGCTTCCAGAGGAGCTTAAATACAAAGTGCAGAAGCGGTTTGAGCACGGCGAATATGCTCAGCGCCCACAGAAGACCCACCATGCCATAATTCTTCACAATCCATTCGATAGAGACCCCGAGCGTGGCTCCACTGACAGTGGTCCCGAAGGCCCCAGCGAGTCCTGCTGATGCCCACAGGCCTGTGTGGGAGGTACCACAGCTCTGCGTGCCCACAAACACTGAGGCTACAGCTGCTGCCAGAATCACACCAGCTACTACTGAAGTCATGGCCGTGGTCAGTGCTGTGGCTCCAATAAGGGTCCCCAGCCCCAGAGCACCCACTGTCCTGACTTCATCCACCACTGGTTTCAGTGGACCGGCTGCAGTCATCACCGACAGGGTCTTGTCCACTGGGTCCTCTGTGGCTCCCAGTATGCAGCCTCCCACTGCTCCCAGTGCAAACCCCACAGCTGCCTCCATTAAAGGGCTCCGAGCTCCTGAAGCATGACAAGAACAAAAGCATTCAGCACTGAGGAAGTTATTTTGTGTGATGTTGTAATAGTTACATAGAGCTTTGGTTACTTGGTTTCTTTTTTCGAAGGTATTTTGATAACTTGTAGCAGGGTGTATTGTTTAATAGTCGCTTATCTACTTCATGTTTTTTTTACTATTTTCTTTAGCAGAATCAGGTGAAGTAGATTTCCTTTTGAACAGTTGCTGTTCAGGACTACATGATAATACATGAAATGTTAAACCTTTCAATGACTGCACAAAGATTTCATTTGAATAACAGAACTCCTCTTTCTTCATTCAAATGTGCTCGTTAACCACTGACATGACTTTCTAATGACATGTGTGAGTGAGTAAAGTCACGATGTGTAGTGCATGACACGCCTGCAGAGACTCCCAACAGACTGGTTAGTCAGGTTCAGCCGGCAGAGACAACCTGCTGCCCTGATTCCTATCTGTTCACACTCTGCATGTGAAGCCAACTCAAGACAGGGAGCTTGGTGCCTTTCAAGGGTTAGGAAAGTATTCAAGTCAGGCATCAAAAACAATGTGTGTCCAGCTTACTCTTAAAGGAAGGTCTGCACTCTGATTGTGAGTTCAAATCTTTTATTACTTCTGAACGAGCAACAGGTTTCTACTCAGCAAGTCTTCATCAGGGTATAACGTGTGATGAGGGCAGTGTCATCAATAGGTCATGTGACCTGTGTCACATGGCATGAGAGTATGCCCCACGTAGCCACTTAAAATACATAGCAGTGAAAATATCAGAATGAAAGTCATTGAAAATAAAAGCACTCGAAGCATAATCCCAAGAGAAGGGTGCACTACTAATTGTATTTTGTTAAGCACAGTTTACAGAGGCATGCAATGCTTATCATTAACACAGAGATGAATGAAAGTAGATTTAGTCAGTGGACATGTCTTTACCCAGTTTAGTGCGTGCCATGTTGTCCTGAGATGGGCAGTAGACTGACTAATCCTCTTCCCCTGGAGGTTTGTCAGGCTCTCTCCAGACCTGTTCCTAAGTGAGTCGACAGAACCCTGTGAGGCACAAACTATGGCTGAAAGTGCTTCTTTCTCCCTGTTTATATGACAGCAGCCCATACAGGACACACCCACCATTGCTTTGTCCTTTCTGTATCCTTCCTCCAGGTGATCTGTATGGAGGACTAAAGCAACCATCACAACACATGTATCAATGAAAAAGATTAAAGCCTTAATTATCAAGTACATGAGCAGGTTCATTTGAATATGAATAAATATGCACAGAAATATATCAAAATAGAAAACAATTATAATGTAAATATTTTTTTGGAGAAATTACTTATTTTTAGAACTTTAATCTATCTCTGTATTTCTTAACCCATATGTTAATGAGGTGGCAATCACTTTAGGACTGGTATCCTTCTGTAGAGAAAAATAGGCATAGCTATAAAATAAATTCAGGAAAAATGAACAAGGCATTATATATATAAGTAAATGTAAATATAAAATGTAAATGAATCAATATATAAACGAGTTTATACGGAATGCCATTTCATTCAATATTAAATATATAAATACATAAACGAATGAATAAATACACACGCCTATGAAAAAATTAATCCTGATTAATAAATGAAGCAAAAAAATACATAAATAAATGTTAATGTTTAAATTAGTCAATATTATTAAATATATGTTTATTATTTAAAAAAGGACATATTTCAAAGGACAAATCATTCAGAATTTTATTTTACTTTATTATTCCACATTTATTCTTTTCAGCAGAATGTTATTTCCTAATGCCATATGTATTTCCCGGCCCTTTTTTTATGTAGGGTTAGGGTTAGCTCAACACCTATAAATACACTAACTGCAGAGTGCAGATGCAGGAATATGCCGAGAGTGCGTCTCCTCTCTGCTCTGACTGCAGCTGACTGCTGCGCACTACTGTGAGAGTAGCCGGCTGTGAGTGCTTTGGGGCGGAGTGGCTCACGGCAGCACCCGCTGCTCGTTCATGACAGTGCAGAACGTACGTGCTTTAACGTCAGAGTCACAACACCAGAAAAGTCTCCAACAACAGAACAAGTCGCTAGATGTGTCGCTAGTAGTTTTTCACAAATAAAGTCTCCACGAGGGTTTGGAAAGTCACCAGATTTACCGAGAAAGTCAGCAAGTTGGCAACACTGGCCAGTGAAGACAGTCGAACCTCCTCAGTTGTATTTCTTGAATAGGTTTTAATGTGTTTGAGGGCTAAAAATGTCCGCTCCACAGAGGCAGCAGATTTTGGGATTGTCACCGCCCCAACATGTCACGCTAGCCGACTGACCAATCACGTACTTGTAGGCCAGCTAGAAGCTCTGACACGTCAAAGAATACGCCCAACATGTCAAACTAAAGATCTGATTGGTTGAACACTGTGACAATCAACAATATCGTCCCCATTCACTTAAAGTGCACATGGATTCACTTGTGAGTCTGCAGGCCTCTGGCCTCTCTTCTTACCGAGAGACACAGAGGTGAGATCTGATTGGATAAAAGCTCTACTTAAAACAAGCTCCACTGGAAGCAGAGCAACTGAGGAAGACAGGAGCTGTGCAGTGAGAAAATAAGATCATGAGAAACAAATTACAATACATGTAGTGTATTTATGAAAAATTATTAAATTATAAAATAGCTATAACTTTGTGATTCTGTCTAGGTCAGCAAAGAAGGCCTTGCAGGCCCTGATGACCCACCACTGGTAGAGACTCTACCAGTCTAGATGGAAGCTGAGTCATTTAACTCAGCTTCGAGGGATCCTTGAGCCCTGAACTCCGCCCACGGACTCAACGTTTACAGTTACTATTGGTTACTGTCAGCTGATCCATGATATCACCAGGTCAACAAAAGCCAGCGCAGCTGTTGTGTTCTCTCTTTTGTCGTCACCTTGGCTCTGTCCTCCATTCTGCTGGATCTCTGACCAGAGCCTGGAAACGTGTAGCGAAGTGTTGCTCTTCTAGCAACAGCTGGTTGCTGTGGGACTGAGGGTCATTACATTACATTAGTCATTTAGCAGACGCTTTATCCAAAGCGACTTACAATTCAGAGTCTATCACATTTCTCCACCGTAGGTACAACTACAGGAGACATTTCGGGGTTAAGTGTCTTGCTCAAGGACACATCGACATGCGACTAGCAGAGCCGGAGCCGGGGATTGAACCGCCGACCCTCTGATTGAAAGACGGCCCTGCTATCCACTTAGCCACAGTCAGGGTCAGGCAGTGAAGTCTACAGCGGAAATCACAGAAAGGACCTGCAAACCATTGAAGGTATGTATTTGTTTGTTATGTATCACGGGATTGTGAGAGGAATAACTTCAAATATCTATGTCATCTAAAAATCCTTACACAGCTTACACAGCTTCTGTGCTCCTGGTACTCAGCTGAGAGGAGGAGCTGAGAGGAGGAGCTGAGGAGGGAGGTGAGAGGAGGAGCTGAGAGGAGGAGCTGAGAGGAGGAGCTGAGAGGAGGAGCTGAGGAGGGAGGTGAGAGGAGGAGCTGAGGAGGGAGGTGAGAGGAGGGAGGTGAGAGGAGGAGCTGAGAGGAGGAGCTGAGATGAGGAGCTGAGAGGAGGGAGGTGAGAGGAGGAGCTGAGGAGGGAGGTGAGAGGAGGAGCTGAGAGGAGAAGCTGAGAGGAGGAGCTAAGGAGGGAGGTGAGAGGAGGAGCTGAGAGGAGGAGCTGAGATGAGGAGCTGAGAGGAGGGAGGTGAGAGGAGGAGCTGAGAGGAGGGAGGTGAGAGGAGGGAGCTGAGAGGAGGAGCTGAGAGGAGGAGCTGAGAGGAGGGAGGTGAGAGGAGGAGCTGAGAGGAGGGAGGTGAGAGGAGGGAGGTGAGAGGAGGAGCTGAGAGGAGGAGCTGAGAGGAGGGAGGTGAGAGGAGGGAGCTGAGAGGAGGGAGGTGAGAGGAGGAGCTGAGAGGAGGAGCTGAGAGGAGGGAGGTGAGAGGAGGGAGGTGAGAGGAGGAGCTGAGAGGAGGGAGGTGAGAGGAGGAGCTGAAAGGAGGGAGGTGAGAGGAGGGAGCTGAGAGGAGGAGCTGAGAGGAGGGAGGTGAGAGGAGGGAGGTGAGAGGAGGAGCTCAGAGGAGGGAGGTGAGAGGAGGAGCTGAGAGGAGGGAGGTGAGAGGAGGGAGCTGAGAGGAGGAGCTGAGAGGAGGGAGGTGAGAGGAGGGAGCTGAGAGGAGGGAGGTGAGAGGAGGAGCTGAGAGGAGGGAGGTGAGAGGAGGGAGCTGAGAGGAGGAGCTGAGAGGAGGGAGGTGAGAGGAGGGAGGTGAGAGGAGGAGCTGAGAGGAGGGAGGTGAGAGGAGGAGCTGAGAGGAGGAGCTGAGAGGAGGGAGGTGAGAGGAGGGAGCTGAGAGGAGGAGCTGAGAGGAGGGAGCTGAGAGGAGGAGCTGAGAGGAGGGAGGTGAGAGGAGGTAGGGGAGAGGAGGAGCTGAGCGGAGGGAGGTGAGAGGAGGTAGGGGAATGGAGGGAGGGGAGAGGAGGTAGGGGAGAGGAGAGGAGGGAGGGGAGAGGAGGTAGGGGAGAGGAGAGGAGGGAGGTGAGAGGAGGGAGGTGAGAGGAGGAGCTGAGAGGAGGGAGGGGAGAGGAGGGAGCTGAGAGGAGGAGCTGAGAGGAGGGAGGTGAGAGGAGGAGCTGAGAGGAGGGAGCTGAGAGGAGGGAGGTGAGAGGAGGAGCTGAGAGGAGGGAGCTGAGAGGAGGGAGGTGAGAGGAGGGAGGTGAGAGGAGGAGCTGAGAGGAGGGAGGTGAGAGGAGGAGCTGAGAGGAGGGAGCTGAGAGGAGGAGCTGAGAGGAGGGAGGTGAGAGGAGGAGCTGAGAGGAGGGAGGTGAGAGGAGGGAGCTGAGAGGAGGAGCTGAGAGGAGGGAGGTGAGAGGAGGGAGGTGAGAGGAGGAGCTGAGAGGAGGGAGGTGAGAGGAGGAGCTGAGAGGAGGGAGGTGAGAGGAGGGAGCTGAGAGGAGGTAGGGGAGAGGAGAGGAGGGAGGGGAGAGGAGAGGAGGGAGGTGAGAGGAGGAGCTGAGAGGAGGAGCTGAGATGAGGAGCTGAGAGGAGGGAGCTGAGAAGAGGGAGGTGAGAGGAGGGAGAGGAGAGGACATGAGACGTCCTTTCCTCATCAGCTGGAGAGACTTTTGAGAAGTTTGTGTCCGCCCACATGATGATTAATAATAGTAACTAATAATACTAATAAGTAATAAAGACACCGTGTGTACGTTTTGAAATTGTGATTGTGACGTCATCATCATATAACCAAGAATATGATTATGCTTTCTCTTGAACACTGGAATTAATTTATTAGGCTCCATGTTGCAGGTTCAATTTAAATGATAAAACTCATCAAACACTCAGAAATGATCAGCCTCACGTGTAATTGCTTTCATAATAAAGTTATTGAGGGAAACATCAGATCATGAAAAGACAAACCTTTCTAATAAATGAAGAAAGTTGTTTGTGGTCCTTTTGTTGTTCAGTCTACAATGAACATTTATTTAAACCAGATGATGAATCAGAAAACTAACCAAAATATAAAGCTTGACTTTAATCTGATCTGTCGTCACTCTGGTGTGAAACTCCAGTGATATTTAGAAAAATCTGATCAGTCTGATCGGTTCATCACATAACTGGCTTCTTCAGGCTCTTTCCTCACAAGATGAGGTCATTTCATATAATCTATTTATTCGTTTTTGTCAAAACAGCTTCAATGACAAAATCAAATATTTGATGAATAAATAAATAAATATCCTCTGATTTCATGTGTTTTTATGTTCCATCTTTAACCCTTAATGTTTCTGTGTAACTTGAATACACCAGGCTGAACACACGTGAGCCGTCTTCTGTGATTACCTTTTTGTTACGTCTCCATGCTTCTACTGGTGACTCCGTGTTTAACGTTGGTTCCTTTTGGCAAAGTCTGCATCTACTGCTGACTAGCGGAAAGTGTTCATAAAGGGCTCAACATGTCAGTGAGAGATGATTTGACAGTGGGACAGAACTAAACCGTGTGTTCCTCAAAGTCCGTGAGTGTGGAGGTTGTGTTTGGGACATATTCACACCATTTCAAGCCCTCACAGCCTCTCACACTCAACCACTTACCAGGTGACGTCAGTAAATCCTTGAGGGTTTAGGGGGGACATTGGGATTGGGCCAATCATCTTCCATTCCCTGAGGGGTCAAAGCAGGGCCATTGGGATTACACTCCAACACAGTAGGTGGCGGTAATGCGCCTTAACGTCATAAAACCGAAGAAGTAGTGACGGAACGTGTTGGAGCTGGACTCTACGGACACGTTTCAGTGTAACTCCATGATGGCAGCGCTGATGAAAACACATGTGCAGTCTTCTGGTGAGTTTTTATACTCAGTTCACTATTGTTGCCTCTGTAAAACACGACAAATGTGTGGGCCACCTGTTCCTAATCTCACAGACACACGTTGTCTAGCTAGCGGATGCTACTGTGTTCGGTGGCAGACGTTGATATGCTCCGTAGCTAGCTTAGCACGAGCTCTGTAGTCAGCTAACGTTACCTAGCTTTAACTAACGTTAAAGCTGGACAGCTCGACGAGCTTCTGAATCCTCTACAAAGTGCAGCACTGTAGGGGAGCACTAACCTGTAACGGGAGGAAGAACGGTAACGTTCAAGGGAAAACTCGCCAGCTTTTATGTTGATGTCCAATCAGTGCTCATGGTAAATGTAGTCCACTGAAGAACTACATCCCCAGTGCTGCTATACTGACCGAGAACGATCATATTAAAAGTGAAACACTTCATTGAAAGTAACAGTTTAAACTGCCAAATGCAGGAAGGACAGCTGGTAATAAATCCCTGACTGTGAATGTGTAACCAATGCATTTATGATATCTGAGTAATATATCTAGTAATGTGTGTATTCTGTTAAGTTACTGTGTTGCAGATGCATTGTTATATCCTCGGGTTATTCTTTCATCTGACTTACAGGACGTTGCCTTGCATGGCATCCATTCCCCACAGCATAGACCACATGCTGTGAGACGCTGACACACACAAGTACACTAGCTGAGTCTTTCCACTGCTCCAACAATAAACTCTGGTTTGGTCAAAATACATCTTGAATTCCCGGAGTGAGATTTTAAAATATTCCCTGTGTGTCTGCTGCAGCGGCTCGTTGGCGGCCGCCATTCCTTCTTCAGAGGCAGACAATAAAATTGGAAAAAATACAATGACAGCAGACATAATTAGCTCCTATTAAGCTGCGCGATTGCCCGTTTTGAGTTTCCTGTGCCTTTTATAAGCAGATTATCCACAAACATTTAGACAATGGGTTTCCATTCTGAAGGGTTTTGTGAGAAAGGAATATTGTACAGATGTTTGATCTCATATTTGTGGTGGACCATAAGTAATGTAAAAACATTTGTTTGTGTCATTTAGGAGATGATGCGCAGCCTCAATTTGAGGACCAGAGGGATTCTGAAGGAGGGAGCAACGATGAAGAGTCAGACGATGGAGCGAGTGATGGAGGAGACGGTGAAGGAGGGAGTAATGGGGAGGAGGATGAGGAGGGAGCTGGGGAAGGAGGGAGTAATGAGGAGGAGGAGGAGGAGGGAGATGGCAGTAACGCCAATGCTGGGTGGGCTGAGGCCATGGCGAAGATCCTGGGAAAGAAAACTCCCGAGAGCAGAACCAGCATCCTGGTGAAGAACAAAGAGCTGGACAAGATGAAGGAGAGAGAGAGACAGGAGCAGCTGGAGAGAAGGAAGCAGGTAACACTGGTGCTGTCACATTCTTTATTGGTAGTCCGTCTTTATTCCCAGGAATACACTTCCAACCCATATACTGGGAAATCCAGTGACGGTAAAAAGGGAAAGCTAGTTCTGCTCCAGGCATAAAGCAAACGGGTCTGGTACATACAGAATACAGGTATCATGACAGCGATGCCGTAGTGCAGGGTCACTCATAGGCGGTCCGGACCCAGACGCTGTTGTAACCTGGACCTAAAACCCATAGCTATCAAATATGTGTATTCTGATAATCATCACCCTCGACTTGAGTGAGATATTCACACACAGAGAGTCAACAGTCGGAGAATAATGTGTGAGTTAGAAGTTATTTCACATGACGTCCTCCAAACGAGAAGAGTGGTCGGATAGACCAGAGTCTTTAACCATTAATGAACAGACTCTTATAGGATCATTCTCCCCACGGACAGTTTAAAACCAGTGTGTCTCACATGCTCAGAGACCGTGACGATAATTAAAAGCAGTAATGTGAAGCGCCACTAAAGAGACAAAGAACAACTCTTTAGAGCAAACGTACCCACTCACATCTGAAATGAAGACACAGATAATAAACAATCTAAGAGTCCAATATGATCAGAATCCTAACACATGAATTCATGCCCAACAATGATGTTAACAGAGAATAGAGCTGAAACAAGTGGTTTAATAACCACAGATAAAGTCCATGCTCACTCATTTCTCTTATTAGAGGATGAGAAGAATATAATATCTTAGCTTTTTTGATTGACATCACTTCAGTTCATTATTCAAAAATTAAGTATTTATTTTAAGACGCACATTTTACAAAAACGTTCTGTTATGTAATATATATTTTTAATCCAGCCCTTATTTTACTTGTAATGACAGAACATTTATTTATTAATAAAGTGCATTATGTATAAATCATTGCGTTCAATTTTAATTGTGACTATGAATATTGTTGAGATATTATTCAATTGAACTTTCTTTATTTATTTGATGAGACGGTCAGTTGTTGACTACATACAGACGTGAATACAACCGTTGGCTGCTTCAGTATATGTGGGACTGAATCATAGTGCAAGTTGGATGTTACTGTGATGTTCCGGACCGTTGATGAGGAGCTTCTCTCCAACTGGACCGAAATACACCAAATCCATTGACGTACGTGAAGCTGACTGATTGTTTTCTATGAAGAGCAAGAGAGCCGGCGGCGCGGTGCATGATGAATACTACACGGCCAGTTGACTGACCAGTCGCTGTAACTACATCACCGTGACCCAACTTCAACTTTATGCAAACTAGGTCCATCAAAAAGTCAAAAATGTGCTGGCATCAGCGTCGGAAATACACGAGGGCAAAGGGCAAAAATGCCCCTAAGAAATATAATTTTCGCTAGGAGGGGGGCAAAAAATGCCCCCATAATTTCCTCTAATAATAATGATAATTTAATGAACTTGTCAAAAACATCGTAGCCTATATGACCCAGTGCAGTTGCCATAGAACGGTTTTGATTTTCGCCTTGACTGATGTTGCGTGAAGAACCGAACTTTCTAAACAAATAAATAAATGGAGCGCTTCTTAATCAGACCTGTGATTGCGGTCAACTCAGCAGACACTTACATGTTAGTGCACCTAGCGTTATATGCTGAAATTCACGGTAAACGCATTCAAACGGCGCAGATCGGGAGCGAGCGAAGGACTTTGAAAGCTAGCGGAAAGATTAACGTGAGACAACATCCGGTTTCTTCAGACAGACGAATATCCGGTTTTCAGAATAAGATGCCAACAAAGTATACATATTGCATAATGGGAATTAGATTAAATTAATTATATTCACATTAAGTATAAAACATGCTACCTGCATCTCGTGAGTTAAAGGGAAAATACACCTAAATTGTGCGTAAAGTGTCTTTATTCTTTGATTTGAGGGTTGCTAATGAATAATACCTGACTGACAGTCAATTAAGATATTTTACTCAGCAAAAAACTGAACTGAATTTGGACCTTCAAATGGCACATTTTTAAAAATTTTAAGGTGCTATAAAAATGTTTTTCTCAAAAATTCCATACAATGACTAATGCATAAGTTCAGGACAAAAATGGGTAATATCACAATATTTGAGGTGCTACAAAAATATCTTTCTCAATAATTCCATACAATGACTGATGTATATGTAATCAAGGCATCGTTGACTTAATAATTGTTAATAGTTGTTTAAAAAATGTAATAATAACAATAAATAACCACAAATAAATAATAATAAAATTGAATATGATTGTCTGATTTCTGTTTGTTTTTTGTTCAAAAAATCTAAGAAAACACGTTGAATCTGTAGACTACTGCCTAATAGTCTTATTGCCATTTGATGACAATTGCTCATGTACTGTAAGCCTAAATAAGTACATTTATTATTTTGAACAAAGGTTAAATGTTATTTCACAAGTTTCAAAAGTGCCCCCAATTTTTTTTAAATGCCCCTGGATTTCAGTCAGTGGGGGCAAACATTGCCCCCTAAGATGTATGTAAATTTCCTACCCTGGCTGGCATGTATTGGCTGGTGGACGTAGCACCATGCTGGATGAGCCTGGTTCAACCTCTCGCTGGACCACTCGGGCTGCTTTGCCGCTGCTTTGGTTCCCCCAACGACCGAGAGCCTGCGGTGGGTCTACATGCAGCCGTAAGGGACAGTTGTGTGGGAAGATTTCAAGTTTAACATGTGGAAATATTCACAGCAGCCCACTGCTCCCAATGCTTTCATGTATCTTTGTGACCATAGCATATATGAATATACTGTATATATCATAGTTCTTACAAGCTGTATGGAGGAACACTGCAGAAGTAGATGCAGTCCAGTGATTTTTGTGAGAAGTTGTCCAGCATGAGCACTTGTTTGTGTCCATCAGGTTGACAAGAAGCGAGCATGGGAGATGATGTGCAGAGAGAAAGCTGATGTAGTGAAGGACCGCGACACTGAGAGAGCTCTGCAGAGAGTTGCTACCAGGTGACTGCTCTTTCCTGTTAGGCTTTGTTTAAACATTCTCAACAAGTTCCATTCCTCATCCCAGTGTGTTTCTGTTCAGAGGCGTGGTGCAGCTGTTCAACGCTGTGAGGAAACACCAGAAAACCATCGATATCAAGGTGAAGGAAGTTGGTGGCTCAGAGAGGAAGAAGGCCAAGTTTCTTTCGTCCGTCTCCAAGAAAGACTTCATCGATGTGCTGAGAAGGACAGAGGGAGGCAGTGCAGCCAGCAGCAGGACTGAAGACACCGCTGTAAGTTGAATGCGGGAGTGCTCCATCCATCAGTCTACTAGGAGGATCACTGAAATGATCTCAGGCCAGATGTTGGGCACGTTTCACAGCTGCTGCAGAGGAGTTGTGTCACTGTGATCTTTGACTCATGCATGTTGTGCAGAACCAGTGAGAGAGAAAAACACACACTGCTGTTTGATTTCGCAGAATGGGTTGGTACTCTTCATCACTCTGTCCAACGAGCTGTGACTTCACTGAGTCACCTCTTGGTGTCACTGTTGTCTCATGAAAGCATCATGAGACACGAGCATAGCTGAACCCGAAGGTGTGCGTGTGTGTGTGTGTGTGTGTAGGCGGTGGCAGCAGCAGCAGAGGAGCGGTCCTCCTGGAGTGTCCTCTCAGATGACTTCATGATGGGAGCCACCATGAAAGACTGGGACAAAGACAGTGACCGAGAGGAGGATGACACCGTCCGTACAGACTGAAGGGACTGTGTACAGCAGGCTGTGACGCCTTCAGGGACATTCTGTAGAACAGAAACCCTGAACTGCAGAGAACAGCTGAACTTCAGGAAGTATGGAACTGCTTAAATCCAGTAGCAAGCCCTGCCCCTTTGCCACTCTGTGAGACAAATCATGTGGAAACAGGATGACAGATGTTGGCTCTGGGGGAACTTGGAGGCGCTCCTCCATCATAGTATTGAATTATTGTAAACTCTGTAAATATGAATGTTTTGAATAAACATCAGTTGATGAAAGGCCGTCGGTGCTCTGTGGTGTCTCTGTCCATGTGGGCCTCACAGTCTAGTGTCAGGTGGGATGTGTTCATGGTCACAATGGAGAGGGGGAAGAATTCCAGCAACCCTTGACTCTTTGAATGAACATGAGGCATGTCAGGGTGGTGTTAACGTCCATTTGAAAAAGTCTACCCTTTGAAGCAGCGGTTCCAACCAATCCTGTGACCTGGTTACCAGGAAGTGTTTGTATTCCACACAGTCGTTCCTTGATCAGGCTTTAAAACCTAATGAGATGAATGTGACCACAGCCTGTAGTTGTCTGTGTGATGGGTCGCAAACAGATGGACAGAAGACGAGAAGTATCCTGTGGCCGCACGCACTTGATTTCTGGTTGGCTTAACTCTGATCTGGGCTGTCAGCAGACGTGATCCTTTAAAGTGAGCAGCTGTTGTGTCCTGTAGACACTGACCCATGACTGGTGTCTAGTCTCTAGACTGCAGGGCTTCCTGTGGTCCTCGCTGGTGGCAAAACCCGTGGAATTCTGTGCGCAGGGAGTTGTGGGCGTAGTAGGGCGCGTCTGCACCACATTGGACGATTGTCTGTCATGGCAACACTGGTATGCTGTCTTTTATCCGGGCCCTGTTGACGGTCTGTCTGCTCAGAGACACCAGCACAGTGAAGCTTCAAACAGCCAGCTCAGCCGGCCTTTTCTTTTGATTGAGAAGGACGGTGGCCACTGACCTTTGTGTCAGTGAGCCAGCTCTGTTCTGTAACAGGCCCGAGGCTCCCAGCTGGGTTCATGTTGGAGACTGATGGAGAAGAACACCTGCAGTGACGTGGACTCCTCACAGAGTGTGTGCCGACGGGCTCACCGTGCAGCTCTACTGTACCAGCTCCTGAATCCCTTCAGCAGACACTGTAACCACTGCTGTTGAAATCATTATTCATGTTTATATAACAGTATATGTAATGGAACATCACATTACATTACATTACATTTAGCAGACGCTTTTCTCCAAAGCAACTTACAATAAGTGTATTCAACATTGGTTTTCGAGAGAACTAGTCACCAGAAGTCATAAGTGCATCTCCTTTCTTCAAACAAGCATCTAAGGGCATGAACCAGAGCCAACGTACAGTGCAGAAACAAACCAATGCAATAAGTGCCACAAACTAATATGAATAGAATAAGTGCAATAAGCTAGTATGAATACAATAGATGCTAAGTGGAAGGCTAACAACAAACAGTCGCATGACAACTGAGCCAACTCCACCTGCTGATGAAGACTGCATGTTACAGCTAAAGCTCTGGAACAAGTAAGCGGACCTTTTGTCAGTTACTGTAACAATTGTGGCTGAGTCAAACAAATCCAAGATTGAATTCCTCAGGAGACATGATGCTGTGCGTGGTAAAGACTTGGACCTGTTGTACATCTGATGATCTGATGTACAACACGTCATGTCTGCTGCTCATTAGGACACTCACACCTGGATGCAGAGAGTCCAGAGTGGCCGGCTCCGGGCTTTTCGAACGTAAACCGTGCCGGCCCAGTGTGGAGCTGGTCCTGTCTGGTAATGTCCAACAGTCCACAAAGGACACTTTCCTTGACCTCGATGGAAAGCGTCATGAGGCGGAGGATTTAGGAAAAGACAATCGCGGTGCTCAGAGAATGCGACTTGACTTTCACTAAACTACGTCATTATGATGAGACGGCTGTTACTATTGACGTCCGCTGTGATGAAAGTACAATATTACACAGATGGCAAACAAACAAGGTATCATATACTTTGCCCTGTGCATTCTTTCTGAAACTGACAATTCACTCATGTGCAACATCAATATCAATGTTTCCTATGTGCAATAATGAAAATTCAACTGTTCAGTTATATTTAGCTTTTCCACAGTTTCATTATTTATTATATCAATAGCTCTTTTGATTCAATTATACTTTTTCTTGTTGCTCTGTCCCCTTTGCTGCTGGAAGACTTCACATGTCATAGAGCAACTAAATCCTGTCTCAGATAGATGACGTGAGGTCTGCCTGTCAAACACTGCAGCCAATCAGCATTCAACCTGACATGTTAGATCCTGTCACTGCGAGGAAGTGAGAAAGATCAATCCCAACCTCCACTCCCGTGAAGTGAGGGTTTAGTTCTGTCCCACTGTCAAATCATGTCTCACTGACATGTTGAGCCCTTTATGAACACTTTCCACTAGTCAGCAGTAGATGCAGACTTTGCCAAAAGCAGTGGTGGGCCGTCGGGGCCTGCAAGGCCTTCTCTGCTGGCCTAAACAGAATCACAAAGTTATATCTATTTTATAATTTAATATTTTTTTCTTAAATACACTACATGTATTATAATTTATAAAAATATTTTCCCATCATCTTATTTTCTCATTGCACAGCTACTGTCTTCCTCAGTTGCTCTGCTTTCAGTGCAACTTGTTTTAAGTAGAGCTTTTATCCAATCAGATCTCACCTCTGTGTCTCTAGGTAAGAACAGAGCCAGAGGCCTGCAGACTCACAAGTGAATCCCTTTGCAGATTAAGTGAATGGGGACGATATTGTTGATTGTCATAGTCTTCAACCAATCAGATCTTTAGTTTGACATGTTGGGCGTATTCTTTGACGTGTCAGCGCTGCTAGCTGGCCTACAAGTACGTGATTGGTCAGTGGGCTAGCGTGACATGTTGGGCGGTGACAATCCCAATATCTGCTGCCTCTGTCGAGCGGACATCTTCAGCCCTCAAACGCATTAAAACGTATTCAAGAAATACAACTGGGGAGGCTCGACTGTCTTCACTGGCGTCCATGAATGGAGAAGGACTTCTTACTGGAACTAAAACACACGGATGTACTGAACAACCGTGAGATTAAACTCTTTGTTAACAAAGAAAGGAGGATGCACTTTGTCTTTAAATAGTGAACAGCAGCTCTGGTAAGTTAAATGCTTTTGTTTTTACATCTGCAGTAGCTTTAATATGCTTGTTTATATATTATTATTTGTACAACTTGTTTTTATAAAGATTTTTGTTTGGTTTTATATGTGATAGGAACTATTGTTACATCCAGTGTTGCACTGGGGACATATTTAGCAGGTGGCAGTGCTGGCAACTTGGCGACTTTCTCACTAAATCTGGAGACTTTCCAAACCCTCATGGAGACTTCTTTTTGTCAAAAGCTACTAGTGACAAATCTGGCGACTTGTTCTGGTGTTCTTGGTGAATTTTCTGGTGTTTTGACGTTAAAGCTCGTACGTTCTCCGCCGCCGCCCACAGAAGCCTCGCGCTGCAGTCAGAGCAGAGAGGAGACGCACTCTATCTACAGGTGTTGGCTTCATTTTGACATGAAACAAATAATAACCGTAGCTGTGTTTCAGCTGCAGGACAGCAGTGAAGGCCCAGGTATAAAATGCACGGCCCACCACTGGCCAAAAGGAACCAACGTTAAACACGGAGTCACCAGTAGAAGCATGGAGACGTAACAAAAAGGTAATCACAGAAGACGGCTCACGTGTGTTCAGCCTGGTGTATTCAAGTTACTCAGAAACATTAAGGGTTAAAGATCGAACATAAAAACACATGAAATCAGAGGATATTTATTTATTTAGTCATCAAATATTTGATTTTGTCATTGAAGCTGTTTTGACAAAAACAAGTAAATAGAGTACCGTAATTTGCGGACTATAGAACGCACCTATATATAGGCCGCACCAGTGGTGTATAAAGTACCGTACTCAAAAGCCATACTTGAGTAAAAGTAAAGATACCTTACTGGAAAACTACTCCAGTAAAAGTAAAAAGTCACCTATTAGAATACTACTTGAGTAAAAGTCTTAAAGTATCTGATATTTATTGTACTTAAGTACAAAAGTACTGAAGTATCAAAAGTAATTTTCTGATATTAAATGTACATCATAACCTGAACATTAAATGAACATCATAACCTGTTCATTGAAAGTAAAAGTACAAGTAAATAATGCTTGTTAATAAAAAAAGCAAAGGGTCAGAATTTTGAGAGTTATGAAGTTTATTCTTTTAAGTGCTGTGGCACCATGACCAAGGACATGGAGCTGTGTTGAACATAATTGGGTTGGCTGTGATCCATCCAGGAGCAACAATGTTCAACATAATATATTGTACATAAGTATACTTTTGCATCTACTATGAACTTATCATCATAATTCTCCGAAAAGCAATACGACACCATGAAGGAGTTGTAACAGTGCGTTTATAAGTATGCTCATTCCGACTAGAGGATGTAGAGGGCAAATGTGATATTATGTTCATCAACAAATATCAGTGGTGTATAGTAACGAAGTAGAAATACTTCGTTACTGTACTTAAGTAGTTTTTTTGGGTATCTGTACTTTACTTTACTACTTATATTTCTATTTACTTTTACTTTTACTTCACTACATTTTGCAAAGAAAACCGATACTTTTACTCCGATACATTTCCCCTGAAACCTTCGTTACTCGCTACAAAATCAAATCTATCTTTAGAAACAAAATTAATCATGAGACCAGCGTCGGGGACTGTGGTGGAACACAGACTGCAAGCAAGCAGGTTTGGTGAATCAGTGGTCCTAGCAGCAAGTTAAATCATTGGTTAATCACGTTAATGCACAATTGCAAACAAGTGCTCTCAAAGCTGCGGCGTTTTGATTCCCAGTGATGCCCAGGATGCTACATGCTATAAGCTAGCGGGCGACGACATGAGTATAATTCCACTCTACGATGACTGATTTCATGATGGAAGCAGAAATGGAAGGACCTGCTACTCCCGCAACAAACTACGGTGGTGAAGAAGACCAACACCCGTGGATCGCTAGCGAGTTAGTGAGCTGAGGAAGTGTTGACAGTTGTGCAGCACTAGTTGGCTAACGTTAGCTGTAGCTATATACACGGATTGACAGGAGCCGCGAGAGCGCAGCATTCGGGGAATCCTTCGCAGCTGTGCGCAAGCTGTGTGTGACGCTGAACACACCTCTACCTGCCTCAGCGGCCTGTGAAAGGCTATTTAGCATCGCAGGACTAGTCTTCAGCCCAAGAAGAGCGAGACTGAATTCTCGCAATTTTGAAAACCAACTTCTTTTGAAGATGAACAGGACATGTTTCAGTTTCAAGTACGGTAATGACTGTGTTGTTGCTTTAGTATTGATCATGTTTTCATATTTGAGTCATGTTGTGGATGATCAGATGGAGTTATGATGGTAGCAGTCGCCCAATTGCAGATTCAGCTTGAGCAAAACCTTTGCCCATTGTGTTCAATTCAGGCCCATAGGAGTTTACAAGGCAGACGTCCTTTCTCTAAACACTGACCTGATGCATCAAGTGGATATTTGTTGCTGAACATAATATTATGCATTTGCCCTCTACATCCTCTAGTCTAATGAGCATACTTATAAACGCACTGTTACAACTCCTTCATAGTGTCATATTGCTTTTCGGAGAATTATGATGATAAGTTCATAGTAGATGCAAAAGTATACTTATGTACAATATATTATGTTGAACATTGTTGCTCCTGGATGGATCACAGCCAACACAATTATATTCAACACAGCTCCATGTCCTTGGTCATGGTGGCCACAGCACTTAAAAGAATAAACTTCATAATTCTCAAAATTATGACCCTTCGCTTTTTTATTAACAGCATTTACTTGTACTTTTACTTTCAATGAACAGGTTATGATGTTCATTTAATGTTCAGGTTGTGATGTACATTTAATATCAGAAAATTACTTTTGATACTTAAGTACTTTTGTACTTAAGTACAATAAATATCAGATACTTTAAGACTTTTACTCAAGTAGTATTCTAATAGGTGACTTTTTACTTTTACTTGAGTAGTTTTCCAGTAAGGTATCTTTACTTTTACTCAAGTATGGCTTTTGAGTACTTTATACACCACTGACAAATATCCACTTGATGCATCAGGTCAGTGTTGTGAGAAAGGACACCTGCCTTGTAAACTCCTATGGGCCTGATTTGAACACAATAGACAAAGGTTTTGCTCAAGCTGAATCTGCAATTGGGCGACTGCTACCATCATAACTCCATCTGATCATCCACAACATGACTCAAATATCAAAACATGATCAATACTAAAGCAGCACCGAAAGTAACAACCCAGTCATTCCTTGAAACTGAAATATGTCCTGTTCATCGTCAGAAGAAGTTGGTTTTCAAAATTGCGAGAATTCCGTCTCGCTCTTCTTGGGCTGAAGACTAGTCCTGTGATGCTAAATAGCCTTTCACAGGCCGCTGAGGCAGGTAGAGGTGTGTTCAGCGTCACAGACAGCTTGCATACAGCTTGGAAGGATTTCCCTAATGCTAACGCTAATGCTAACGCTGCGCTCTCTCGGCTCCCGTCAATCATATGGTGTGGTGGCTAGCTATAGCTAACGTTAGCCAACTAGTGCTGCACAACTGTCAACACTTCCTCAGCTCACTAACTCGCTAGCGATCCACGGGTGTTGGTCTTCGTCACCACCGTCGTTTGTTGCGGGAGTAGCAGGTGCTTCCATTTCTGCTTCCATCATGAAATCAGTCATCGTAGAGTGGAATTCTACTCAGGTAGTCGCCCGCTAGCTTATAGCATGTAGCATCCTGGGCATCACTGGGAATCAAAACACCGCGGCTTTGAGAGCACTTGTTTGCAATTGTGCATTAACGTGGATTAACCAATGATTTAACTTGCTGCTAGGACCACTGATTCACCAAACCTGCTTGCTTGCAGTCTGTGTTCCACCACAGTCCCCTTGGTCTCATGATTCATTTTTTTCTAAAGATAGATTTGATTTTGTAGCGAGTAACAAAGGTTTCAGGGGAAATGTATCGGAGTCAAAGTATCAGTTTTCTTTGCAAAATGTAGTGAAGTAAAAGTAAAAGTCAACAGAAATACAAGTAGTAAAGTAAAGTACAGATACCCAAAAAAACTACTTAAGTACAGTAACAAAGTATTTCTACTTCGTTACTATACACCACTGGGCCGCACCTGCTAATTTTTAAAAGAAAAAAGAAATTGTACATAAATAAGCCGCACTTGTCTATAAGCCGCAGGTGTCCCCGTTGAAACATGAGATATTAACGCGGCAAGATGTTACAGGAAAGATTCTTTTAAACTTTTAATTAAATAAATGCCGGTAACATCCACAGCTTTTGTCGTCTTTTTGCAGCGAGTCAGTTCTTCATGCTGCCGTCTCCAGCGTCTCACCATCGATTCATTGATGCCGAGCGTACGTGCAGCAGCTCTATTTCCTTCTTCAAAAGCCAGACGGATCGCTTTTAACTTGAAAGCCGCATCATATGCATTTCTTCGTGTCTTTTCCATGATGAGGGTGTGTGCACGAAGCACAAAATGGGTGATCTGAAACGTAACGGGAGACACCTGGGCCAGTGCTCCAGGACAAATCATTAAATTCACTTCTGATCATTTTTTCTGGCTTGTTAGTTTGGAGCTAGTTTGCTGCAGGCTTCATTCGGCTTCAGCTCCAAACACCCTCACTGCCCATTTTTGGATTGGCCGGTTTTTCGGTTGTGTCCTCACTGCCAAGATGAAGCCGTCCCACTTTGAGCTCCCCATTGGCTCTTTAGAAGCCTGTGGGTGACATCACGGCTGAGTCATGTTTATACAGTTTATGGTGGTGATGGTGTATACCTCTTTATTGTGCATTCAATACTAAGCTATTCAAATAATACACAGGTTCATATATTCATGTTTTTATGTTAAACATGTACAAGGTACAGTGAGTAGGGTGGCCGTGCCACTGCCATTTATAAACATACCTTGTCAGCTGATACCAATGCCAATATCAACATTGTCTGTCAATTGCATGATAGTCATGCATACAAGCTATTCAAATTCATGTTTTCATTTGAAACATAAATGTGGAAACGAAAAATGAGTGATGGCCTATTAGTGCCACTGCCATGCATAAACATACCGGTTATCTTTCATACAATACTGAACTATTAAAATAATGGACACATTCATGTTTTGAGAAAACATTTTTTTTTTTTTTAATTGTCTAATCAACCAAAAGATTTCGCGGACCCCCCTGCAGTACCTCCGCGGACCCCCTAGGGGCCGCGAACTCCCTGTTGAAGACCTCTGCTCTACAGGCTCCCACCGGCACGAGCACTGCTCCTCCAAGACCCGTTTGGGAGGAGAACTTTGGCGGAGAAACTGCAGTGAACGAGCTGATCCCAGATCAGCCTGACCTCACAATCAGACGGCAGACTAGCGGGAAACTTATTTAGCTTTTTAAAACAACGGGGACAGATCCAGCATGGACAGTTACGGGAGTGAGAGACATGAAGCACCTGCTGAGACATGATATATAGTTATAAATACATCATTATATATATATATATATATATATATATATATATATATATATATATATATGTGTGTGTGTGTGTGTTTTATATTATAGTGAATATTATTATATGATATATATATTATTATATTATACTGAATATTATGATATGATATATATATATTATTATATTATACTGAATATTATTTTATGATATATATATTATTACATTATTATATGATATACATATTATATTATACTGAATATTATGATATGATATATATATTATTATATTATACTGAATATTATTATATGATATATATATTATTATATTATACTGAATATTATTATATGATATATTATTATATTATACTGAATATTATTATATGATACATATATTATTACATTATTATATGATATACATATTATTGTATTATACTGAATATTATGATATGATATATATATTATTATATTATACTGAATATTATTACATTATATATATATTATTATATTATACTGAATATTATTATATGATATATATATTATTATATGATATATATATTATTATATTATACTGAATATTATTATATGATATATATATTATTATATTATACTGAATATTATTATATTATACTGAATATTATTATATTATATATATATTATATTATTATATGATATATATATTATTATATTATACTGAATTGCCTGTTAGGGTGACTAAAATAAGATGTCCTGGGGTGTTTATCAAAGTATTATTTACTGCTTTTGTTCGTGTTGGAATAAATGTTAACTATTTAACTGCAAAGTAGTAATGCGTGTTTGATAACTTAATTTTTTTTTAGCATTAAATCATTCTGGGATGTTGACTGAAATTGATTGGATGTGGAACAGCCCTACTTAGAACATGTTCCACCAGCCGCCACTGTGTGGCAGTATACCTAAAGTGCACTAATCACGTGATGAAAGCATGGTGTGTATGCAGGCAGCATTACTGAACCACAATAGCTCAGTCTGTACACAACAAACACATGTGACATTCTGAGTGCGGAGCACGGCAAGCTTCCAACACCAGCAGAAAAATGGAACTGGTGTCCAATGTGACGCAGAGAGGAACTCGACAGAGAACTTGCGCAGACCAGCTTTAGGACCCAGCGTAAACACATAAGGCAGCAGGGGCCGACGGGCCATTCGCCGCTGCAGCGCTATCCCAATGGGCACAGTGAGCGCTCCTATTCACAACAAACCGTCTGATAATGTGGATTTGAAGGTTCCCCTTCTCCGGCAGTGAAGACTACAGACCAGAGGGGGAGCACGTGGAACTTTCGTCCCGTATGATTCTCCTATAAAGCAGCCGCTGCTGTCCGCTTGGCACGAGCCGTCCCCCAACTAGATGGGTTGAGGGAGACGCGTAAAAGCGCTATGCAGTCACACCGAAGCCAAACTCCGAGCTGTTTGTGAGCTACTTGTGAAGGAGGACTCCCTCATCGCGAAATCACAACTTTGTAAGGATTTCTGATTTCAGCGCGTCAGAAAACCTTGAAAACGTTCCCACGCTGCGTCCCCGCTGATCTTCGGGACCGCGTTTGAGTTCGGATGATTATCGACCGACTGTGTGCCGTGTGGGGAGTGAACGCGATGGAGGTGAGCTCGGTCCTGACTTCAACTGCCCTGTTTCCACCCAGACGTCTTCTGCACCGACACTGCCAGCGATAGTAGCGGCTTCTCCTTCTGTCCACACAGTTGAATGGATTTTCAGGTACACTTTACTGAAACTGGGGAATTTGAACCATACGCTCTACAAGTAGCTGTTCGGGGCCACTCGGCTCGTGGTCATACATGATATTGGGCTCAGAGATGAGTCTGCCTGGCGGAGTTTAAATCACTTCGGTGAATCGTTTTTTTTATTTGGTATTGGAAGCCGTCAGAAGAGAATATGAACCTGTGTGTCGTCAGTCTTCTCCTCACTCTGGATCTAGCCGCTGTGGCGCTCAGTCTGTCCACATGCAGCACGCTGGACATGGACCAGTTCAAGAAGAAGCGCATCGAGGCCATCCGAGGGCAGATCCTGAGCAAGCTGAAGCTCACCAGTCCCCCTGAGGACTTCCCCGAGCCCGAGGACGTGTCTCGGGACATCGTGGCCATTTACAACAGCACCCGCGACCTGCTGCAGGAGAAGGCGAACGAGCGCGCGGCGACGTGCGAGCGGCAGCGGAGCGAGGAGGAGTACTACGCCAAGGAGGTGCACAAGGTCGACATGCAGCCTTTCTACCCAGCAGAGAGTAAGCGTTTGTGTGTCTGCGCGTGCATGTGTGCGTGCATGTGATCCCACTGGTGTTACTTGAGTGAGAAGTTGAAACAGCTCGAGTCTTTGTGATTGTTTTGGAACATTCTTGTGGACCAGCATGTGTCCTCCTCTAGCTCTCTGACGTCACTGCTCCAGCAGAATGTCTGCATGCAGATAGCTGAGGCCCAAGGAGGTCATCTCTGTCGGTGCCCTTCTAGTTCACTCATGCTACGACTTACTGTCTGCCTCCACCCACTGGAACTACTTCTTACTAACATTAGAACCCCTGTGAAGGGGTGCGTGGATCAGTACTGGTTCTGAAAGTACTGGTGCGTCTCTAAATGTAGTTCTGGTGCTGGCGTCCTGACTAGCAACGGGTTTTGTTAGCAGTTAGACTCCTTCGACTCAGTGAAGAATGGCTCCCTTGTGTCCTCATGGGAGTCATTGAGAGTTCTAGGTCTCACCCAGCTAAAGTCCATCTAGCCAGCAGTCACGCTGGCGTGTGAGCGGAGGAGCTGTTTAGGATTCGCTCTTCCAGTGTAACTTCAGACCGTCTCCCTCTCCGATTGAATCCTCTTGGTGGAAATATTCCTGAATCTGCTGAGACACATTCCACCCCCAGCTGTCTGTATTATGTGTAGATGTTCAGTGTTACTGGTCTTTGTTCTTGCACAAAGATTTTCACGTGTAAAATTGGTGGAGCACCCCATTATGTATTGACATGAGCGTATGGAGGAGCTCACAACCATGCCCAGCCAACTGATTTCCAACGTTCTCACCGACTGAACTAAAATGCATGCTGACACCTCAAAGGACGAGATAGAAATAATAGACAGGTGGTGTGTTGATCTGCTATCAGTAGTTTCATGTCTGAATCAGAGACAACCAGAGACTGTATGTCAGAAGTGGACGTAGTCAGCGTGACGTCATCCATTGGTTTGTTGACTAACACCAAAGCAGTTTTGAAGCCTTGAGTTCGGCATTGTGTCCGACACCATCTTGGCTCTTTGCAACCAGTGAGCAGAAGTGACCATATCTGGACTGAGGAGGAGTGACGTAGAGACGCCGTATACGTCTCTGGTAGAGACCTGTCAATACTGTGTAGCCCAAAAGCATCCCCTGCTTTATGGTCTGTTTGACCCTAAATGGACCATAATGTACTAAATGAACATCATGCTGTATTGAAGAAGACTTGAAACTAGAGATTGAGACCATAAACTCATGTTTACAATGTTTACTGAGGTAATAAATCAAGAGAGAAGTAGAGTCATTTTCTCATAGACTTCTATACGACCAGAGGAGTGTGGACACTAGAGAGAATGCAGATTTAAGACTTAATTTTTCAGAACCAGATGTTGCCTCCTGAAGACAACATGCAGTTTGCAGAGGAAGCTAAGTTTGAGTCATAACCCTTCTAGCGGAAGGCGTGGGTTCTCTTCTCTGCTGTTCTGTAGCTGACCCTGACCTTTGACCTCCCATTTGGAGAATATTGATTCCTCCTTCAGCCTGTAGAAACAATGAAATTAAACTATTGAAACAATTAAATGAAATATGGCTTTCCCATTCCCATCAGAAATGTGAGCACATGAGCTGAAGCAAAAATAAATGAGCAGGACATTTTGTATGCCCTCAGGTGTATTTTGCATTAAATGTTATCCTTGGCCCTGCCTCTTGTGTAAATACCTTGAATATGAATAGATGTGGCCCGATGCCAAGTGCAGTCAGCAAAGCATTTACAGGGTATAAATAATACTGAGTCAACACGCAGGGAGGAAAGATTCCCATTCATGTGAACTGGTGACACTGGCCAGGTCCTCACATCTGGAGGCCAATGCTGACAGGAGGGAGATCAAGCAGTGAGCCCCTCAGCTGATAGGCTCTATTTATTTCGTATCAGCCTTGTTTGGTTGGGTGCCAGGAAATCCTCAGAGGCAGCAATGTGGGGCACATGGGCCTGAAAGCCTCACAAACAGGCGGGGCAGTGGAATGAGGTGGGCGGGGGGTGAGGGGGCTGGAGACACTGTGCCTGGTCTCACAGTGGTTTATTTAAACCCAGTTAGCTGTGGGGTGTTTTGTGTCTCCCCTGCCTGCCACTCACTGCATGACAAGTTCCAGCAGGAGAGATGCTAAGTTGGTGGCTCATAACTTCTAACATCTGTTTGGAAATTGAATACAGAAACTGGAAAAACATGGGTATACCAGGCAGGAAGGGTCTAATGAGAAATGCTATACATTGCATCATGGGAAATTTAGGAACCTGCATTTGTTAGGCTAACTATAAGTCAAGATATTTTGACCAATCTTGTTTTTATCAAACGCTTGTGAGTCCACAACTTTATGGAAGTGAAGCACTAAATCACCTCTTTGATCACGTGGTTCTCCCACTGCGCTGTATGTTTGACATGAGACACATCACTCCACACACGTTACCAGATAATATTATAAGATAAGATGGAACGTTATTAATCTGAAAGGAAATTATAAATATACACACATACAATAGTATAAATACGAGTAATAAAGACAAACAAATATAAACTAGAGTAATAAATACAAACGCATAACGAATAGAGTAATAACTATAAACACATTATCAATATAGTAATAACTGTAAAAACATTATCAATATAGTAATAACTGTAAAAACATTATCAATAGAGTAATAACTGTAAAAACATTATCAATAGAGTAATAACTAGTAAACACATTATCAATATAGTAATAACTATAAACACATTATCAATATAGTAATAACTGTAAAAACATTATCAATAGAGTAATAACTGTAAAAACATTATCAATATAGTAATAACTGATAAACACATTATCAATATAGTAATAACTGTAAACACATTATCAATATAGTAATAACTGTAAAAACATTATCAATATAGTAATTTTTCTTAGCACATTATCAATATAGTAATAACTGTAAAAACATTATCAATAGAGTAATAACTGGAAACACATTATCAATATAGTAATAACTGTAAAAACATCAATATAGTAATAACTGTAAACACATTATCAATATAGTAATAACTGTAAACACATTATCAATATAGTAATAACTATGAAAACATTATCAATATAGTAATAACTATAAACACATTATCAATATAGTAATAACTATGAAAACATTAACAATAGAGTAATAAATACAAACATTTAGATTCTATTTCCAGGCACAACCACGATTGACTGAAAGCTGCTCGGTGAGAAGCACAGAGACTAAAGCAGTTTTTAGTCTGAATACAGATCCTCTCATCTCAGCCTCCGTAGGTTACTAAGTGTATCTCCAACATGTGGAACCAGTCCTATTCATGTGTTTTCTTACCACATCTTGCTTCTATCGCACTTTGCTTCAATGTCACCGTTGGTGTTTTTCCTTTGCGGGGTTGCTCAAAGTAGAACGCCAATCTCACTGTTCGAAAACATGCACATGTTTCAGATATTTGCACTTCAAACTTTTCAATTTCACTTCAAAATGTGGTGCTTTGCAGGACCTCGTAGTCAGAAAGCAGTGATGCTCGTGTTTACTGGTGTATCACTTGAACTGCTCCTTGTATGTGTGTACATGTAAGTACAGACTCTGGTAGTGGGCTGCGTGACCCGGTGCTCCCTGTTGGAGTGGACAGGATGCCCGTTTGTCTCTGGAGTGCTATCGAGTTCCAGCTTCCTCCACAGCAGCCTGTGGACATGCTGACCCTCCACTACTGCATCTGCTCTGACTGGATGTCCACACAAGTGACTACTTTCCTATTTATATTTACATTTCAAAAGGATGGAAGGATTTCACGGTGTATTTTTGTATAATTGAAAAGACAACAACCATGTAGTGTCATGCACTGAGGAGTCTGACTGAGACAGCTGAGGTTCTGTGTTCGTAGTTTGTAAGCCAATCTCCTACATGACAAGGTTTATAACTATTCTTATCTGCAATACATCATCTGGGGATTATTGAATAATTCAGTTGGGGCGACTGTGGCTCAGTGGTAGAGACGGGTTATCCCTCAACCAGAGGTTCAGCAGTTCGATGTGTCCTCGGGCAAGACACTTTACCCCAAACTGCTATGAAGAGGTATGTATGTTAGATAGTCCTGATGGCAGCTTGCATGGTAGCCTCTGCCATCAGCGTATGGATGGGTGTGAATGGGTGAATGTAGTGTTAAAGAGCTTTGAGTGCTCGAGACAAGAAAATAACTATACAGGTACAGTCCATTTACCATTTAATGCAAAGAATATGCTTCTACTGAACTGCAGAACAGTGAAAAGGTAGTAGTGGAAGTAGTGATGTTTATATGATATAGTGCAGCGTAACGTACGGGTGTGATGGTCGTGCTGGCATGTATGAATGAATGTTGGCATTCAGCACCAATGCTTCACATTCCATCTCATACCAATTGTATTATTGAAGCATGACCACCATCTTTCACTAACTTTGATCAAATGGTTTTATTGACCTAATCCTTGGAATTCACTGAACACAATTTGGATTGAGCACCATTGTATAGTGGTGATGTAAGAGCAATCTTCTTTTTAATGCTGTGGCGTCCGTCCGGTCCATTCTCGTGAAAGTGATATCTTAAGAGTGCTGTAAACGGTTTATTTAAGTAAGTACAGGACATTTGGAAATATGGTAAATGGACTGTACTTGTATTTCTCTTTTCTAGTCTTCCGACCACTCAAAGCTCTCTAACACTACATGTCATCATTCACCCATTCACACACTGATGACAGGGCTACCATGCAAGGTGCCACCTGCCCATCAGGACTCTAACTAACCATTCATACACATTCACACACCGTAGGAACAGCAATAACACATGGACCAGCGGAGCCGGGAATCAAACCGCCGATCCGTTGATTGAAGGACGACCCTGCTCTACCATTGAGTCACAGTCGCCCCATAATAATGAACATAGTGCAATAAATTAAAATCAAAATCAAAAAATGTAGAATAGAATATCTGTGTTTTGTAAGTGTACAGTTGGGCAGGGATGTGTAAATAATTGTCCAGGGGATCTGAGTCAGTGAGGGACCCGGGCCGTGTTGATTAGGGAGACTTTTTTGTGTTTTGAGGTTTTGGTCCTGATGGACCGCAGCCTCCTGTCAGAGGGAAGTGACTCAAAAAGCTTGTGTCCGATGCTGATGGTCTGAAAGTCAGAGATGTGTTTCCACAGCTTCTGATGCTGCTTCCTGTCAGACAGGCAGTCTGTTATCCACTTGCAGGTGTAGTCGGGCACATGCAACTGGGAGAGCATCAGAGATGGGATGATGATGAAGTCCACAAACAGGATCCTGGCGTAGGTTCCTGAGGAGTCCAGGTGCCAGAGGAGGAATTGCAGGGCCACGTTGGTCAGGGCCACGGGCCTGTGATTGAGTTGTTTTGCGGACGGGGATGATGGTGGAGGCCTTGAAGCAGGCTGGTACGTGGCATGTCTCCCAGTGAGGAGTTGAACATGTCTGTGAACAGGGAGACAGCTGATCAGCACAGTGCTTCAGGGTGGAGGGATCACATTTGGCACAAACGTCCACTTCGACTGAAGGAAAAACACGTTTTGGGCCATAACTCAAAAATGTATATGCTAATTATATTATATTAATATACAATTTCACACAAATATCTGATAAAATGATTAAGTGATGACATTTTGACAGACAGATGTAAACTGCAACTTGACTACCGTAGTTGACATCGGCATACAACTACAATGCCGCAATTCTAGTTTCATCTTTTTGGAGGAGAGATGGAGAAAGCGGCAGCGCTATCTTGGGATTTGCCTGCTGCCTGGATTCTTCACCTGTGCTTTAAGTCGATCAGTTCAATGCACAACCAATGAAATGACAGCTGACCATGACATCATCTGAAAGCAGCTATGGACAAGAAGGAGGAATTAATTGTCAGCTTCTTTCCTGTCTTCTTCTTCCTTTCTGTCACACTGAAATGCACAAACAGTCTTTGCAAAGCTTCCTTTGTGCTTCTGTCCTGCTGCGTGATGCCAGCCTGTTGCCTCTGCACTGTGCTCTGCTGTCGATCATGTGTAGAGGGCCTCAACAAGTGCAACACATTGGAAGTAAACATCTTTCACACACTGTTTGTTCATTAACCTTCCAGATAGCATTCGCTGCATATTAACAGAATCAGAGGGACATATGATGGAATGCTTCTCATTGTTTCTGCACATTGACATGAAGTCTTTGCTTTGTGCAGCGTGTGTTGGGCGGCATGTTTTGCTCAAAGTGTGCTTCATACTACAGCAGATATTGTACACTTCATCACACACACTGAGTTGTGTTGTTCCTGTGGTGTGTAACAGTGTGAAGCGTCTTGGTGCTCAGCATGGCCCCACACACTCCCACTGCTCCCCTGAGAAAACCTGCTTTTTCTCAGCCAATGTTTGTCTGGAATGACAGCTGTCATTTGATTTACACTGCTGTTTTCTTTGGAGGTGCCCACACACACACACACACACACACACACACACACACACACACAGAGAGACACAAGTCCTGCATCAGACGGTGTGCCCACGGCCGTAAATATCCTGTTTCAAACGGCGTTCAGAGAGAGTTACAGGGAGTGAACATACTTATTTACAAACCACATGTTGCTCTCTGCTTTTATTTAGTGAGCTGAATTCAAAGGCAGTAATTAGCTCCCCATCAGGTAACAATGCACCACACAAGGAAAGTACAAAAGTAAAAGGGATTTCTAACACTTCAGTCTGCAGCATGAACCAGAGATGAACTATGAATATCATGAACTAAAGCCAATGAGGGGAACAATAGATGTGCTCGAGCAGTGAACCGAGCTGACCATCTGAAGCAGAGTGAGCGTTGTCAGCAGTATGGAGAGGCATTCCTGTGCTGCATACATTGCAGAGGGGTGCAGGACAGAAAGTGTTGTCTGGCACAAGTTTCAGCCTCTCATCAGACTTAAAGAGTCTGCAGGAAGAATGTGTCACTTTTGTAATAGGAAGCAGATCGAGTGGAAGGCGTGGCTCCATTCATGTGGAGAGAGAGTTCATGGCATGGGCCTGAAAGTGTGGACTGCTTTGGCAACCTGAGTATTGTATCTCAATATGTTTAAGCTACATGGTGATATACGATATATCTGGATATTTTAATAGTGTCTCTAAAATAAGAAAACAGTTTGATTTAATGGCTTGATGCTCATGATCATACCAGCGTGGTCATTCTAGTGCCCTCAACTGATCTTACAGGAAACACAACTGGTGTGTGACATTTCAGTGGCTTTGATGTGGAAACTCCACATCACAATGTAAACGAGTGACAGTCTGCTACTATTGTGACGGGACATTGGGCTGTGAAGTCATATCGCTCTTTGGGCAAGACACGTAACACCACACTGCTCCTGTAGGCTGGTGGGCAGGTGGCACCTTGCATGGTAGCCCTGTCATCAGAGTATGAATGGGTGAATGATGACATGTAGAGTTAAAGAGCTTTGAGTGGTCGGAAGACTAGAAAGGTGTTGGATGGAGGGAAGGAAGGAAGGAAGATCTGAAGGTCCTGAAGTTAAAGGAAGCTGCTGTGAGATCAGCAGAATGAGACTTTCTCTCCATGATGGATGGTGCTTTTCAGGCGGTCTTGCTGTTATTGCTGCGTTGCTGTAAACAGACTGCACGGTCCCAACATCTTTCATTTGTATGAAGCGCCAGCGTTCAGCTGTGATGACTGAAGCGTCCGTCAGCTGAGGGACGGAGCTCACCGCTGCTTGTTGTTGTTCACGCTCTCTGTTCACTTACGCAAGAGCTGGACGCCGCTGCCTTCTGCAGCGCTCAGCCGCTGTGGCCAGCAGCATTGCGTAACAGCTCCTCCAGCTCTTTCTCTATTGTTTACAGCAACGGCACAAGTCCTGTATAAGATGAGAGTCTGAACAGGCTCCATGCTGGATGCTTCAGCCTGGAGTTACGCAACAGGTTGGTGCAGCCGAGCCGGCTGGAGCTCTGGTCACGGAGGTGTGTGTCTTTCACTGAGTGATGACGCAATGTTTGTCTGCTCTGCTGCCACTCACCACAGTGTGTTGTTGTTGTTGTTATAAATACCTGTCACACGAGATGGCCAGTAATCTTATTTCAATATCGTACATGTATATATGATATTCTGTGCACCGGGTCAATGTGGATCTCTACCATTGCTTCTGTTTATCTCATGCCTAAATCATCCTCACAGAGCAGAAGGAGCACGGTTCTGCTTTGGCGACTTAGAGGCCTTCAAGGTGCTGGGTATTTTTAGTTCCCAGGGATTATGTGCAGAGTTGTTTTCAATTGACTGTTGGCTGGTGAGAGTCTGGGCGGAGGAGTCTGCGCACATTCCCTCTCTGGAGATCCTTTTCTTTTCCTCTCTCATTCTCAGTATCTCCTCTTGTTCTCAGGGTCTTCTTTTTTCTCTCCTCTCCCTCCTGTCCCTCCTCCTCTCCCTCCTCCTGTCTCTCCTCCTCTCCCTCCTCCTGTCCCTCCTGTCCCTCCTCCTGTATCTCCTCCTGTCCCTCCTTCTCTCCCTCCTCCTGTCCCTCCTCCTGTCTCTCCTCCTGTCCCTCCTGTCCCTCCTCCTGTATCTCCTCCTGTCCCTCCTTCTCTCCCTCCTCCTCTCCCTCCTCCTGTCTCTCCTCCTCTCCCTCCTGCTGTCCCTCCTGTCCCTCCTCCTGTATCTCCTCCTGTCCCTCCTTCTCTCCCTCCTCCTGTCCCTCCTTCTCTCCCTCCTCCTGTCTCTCCTCCTGTCTCTCCTCCTGTCCCTCCTCCTCTCCCTCCTCCTGTCTCTCCTGTCCCTCCTCCTCTCCCTCCTCCTGTCCCTCCTCCTGTCCCTCCTGTCCCTCCTCCTGTCTCTCCTCCTGTCTCTCCTCCTGTCTCTCCTCCTCTCCCTCCTCCTCTCCCTCCTCCTGTCCCTCCTCCTGTCCCTCCTCCTGTCCCTCCTCCTCTCCCTCCTCCTCTCCCTCCTCCTGTCTCTCCTCCTCTACCTCCTCCTCTACCTCCTCCTGTCTCTCCTCCTCTCCCTCCTCCTGTCCCTCCTCCTGTCTCTCCTCCTGTCTCTCCTCCTCTACCTCCTCCTCTACCTCCTCCTGTCTCTCCTCCTCTCCCTCCTCCTGTCCCTCCTCCTGTCTCTCCTCCTGTCTCTCCTCCTGTCCCTCCTCCTGTCCCTCCTCCTCTCCCTCCTCCTCTACCTCCTCCTGTCCCTCCTCCTGTCCCTCCTCCTGTCCCTCCTCCTGTCCCTCCTCCTGTCCCTCCTCCTCTCCCTCCTCCTCTCCCTCCTCCTCTCCCTCCTCTTGTCTCTCCTCCTCTCCCTCCTCCTCTCCCTCCTCCTCCCTCCTCCTGTCTCTCCTCCTGTCTCTCCTCCTCTCCCTCCTCCTGTCTCTCCTCTTGTCTCTCCTCCTCCTGTCCCTCCTCCTGTCCCCCGTCCTCTTGCTGTGTCCTTCATTTCCTCTTGGCTGCTGTGTGTCTGAAGCCATCTGCTCCTATCTGCTGCACTCTCTATCATTCTTTCAGTCCTCTTCCTCTACTTCATCGCCTCCATAAGCCGAACAACAAACTGATCCACAGTCACTGCAAGTGATTCTTTGTCCTTCAACTGTGAAAACATTTACCTATATCATATTTCTCATGCTCTCACTGCTGCCTTATGCCATGTTCACACCATGACACGATTAACGCGGCGCAAATTATTCACTGTGTCTAGCAAGCCACACGTTGGCTGTTTACTACAGCTGTATGAACACAAAATAAATAGACTTGGCTGTGATTTAACTGCAATAAACCGACAAAAAGGGACTCTGAAATAACTATAGAATGATGCAGATTTGTAAAAAGTCTGAATTCATGTTTTGTTAGTCCTCTCCGCAAGACGACAAGCAAATAACTTTTAAAATACTTGTTTTCTCAATGAAGCTCTGATCGATCGGTGCTAGGCTATGCTAACATTGTAGCAGCTCCATCAACACTCAACATAACGTCATAGTTTGTACCATATGGTTTACACACACATTTATACACATAGTCTGGTCCGGTCTCTACTAATATGAGGTATCGTAGAGCTCTGGGTGAACACAGACGGCTACAGTATTTGTTTCCTGATTCAACAACGGCAGGATGTCAGTCATGACAGGAGGAGCAACTCAACGCCGATAGGATATCGCGCCGCAGCGTCACGGCATTTTTTCGCCGAAGTTAAAACATTTCAACTCGGGCGTTTGGGCGATTGACGCGATTTCGCGCAAATTCGTTCAACTTTGCGCGAATTTGCGCCGCGCCATTGCAAATTCGCATCACTCCAGTCTCATCGCGTCTGTGCATAGATTTTGTATTTAATCTTCTTGCACGAATAATTCACGCCGCGTTTGGTGTGATGTTTTAATATCGAAACTCTAAATTTAACTTTTCATCTAAAGCACTGGCATGGATGTCTTCATATTTAACAAATAGGATGCAATGTGTTCAAGATTGTGACGCACAGTCCAGAAACATGAAATGCACAATGGGTGTTCCACAAGGGTCAGTGTTAGGTCCCCTATTATTTAGTCGATATAGTAATGATCTCACTCAACAGTGCCATGATATAGAACTGCAAATGTATGCAGATGACACTGTTGTATACATACGTGCAAAAACAGCTGAGTTAGCAGCTGCCAAGCTAACAATTGCGTTGGAAAGGATCACACACTGGCTTGATCAATCATGTCTGAGTCTAAATGTTAACAAGACAAAAGGTTTTCTAAAACCATGATACAACCTCCTGACGCTGATATTTTCATCAAAGGTAGTCACTGATTTTAAATATCTTGGCGTGATACTGGATCCAAATTTGAACTTTAAGAAACATGTAAAAAAAATGATTAAAACTATAAAGTACAACTTGGCAAATTTTAGACATCGGAAACTGTCTCTCTCTGGATGCAGCCAGGATATTTATGCAGGCCATGATCCTTTCCCATATGTCTTATTGCATTACATGTTGGGGGCAGGCTGGTGAAACAGCCATAAGACCTCTTGAGTCCTTATACAAACAAACTCTAAAAACTCTGGACAAAACGCCATTGCATTTTTATCACTGTAATCTCGAAAAATGTAGTGTTGGTGAGAAACTTTAATAAATCCAGTTGTTTGAAGATGTTTTCACAACATAAATCGATATTAGAGATGGATTATGACCTGTTTACAATACCTCTAATAAATACATCATTAAAACTACTAATGACAAGATTTGTTTTAATCCATAAAAATACAATCTTTTATTTCCTTATCATTTGAATTGTGAGTTTTCATGAAGAAAAAAAAACACTATAGATGACTAACAAGGATAACATTTCGATTTTTTGATGGTTTACAGACTTCAGACCGGTTGAAACGATTTTTGAGATGGTGGGAAAAAAAGAAAGTAGTCTGGATCCTTGTAGACCAGCTGCTATCATCAATCAACAAAGGGATCTGTATCTGCCAATATGAATCATCAATGATAGGCAATTAGTATCGGCGGCAAAAAAAACGAAGTAACATTTGCTCCCTGAGATCCGATCCGTGATCCGATCCGTGATCCGATCCGAACGGTGAGTCGTTTGATCCGTTGCACCACTAGCTGCCATCATGTGTTACATCATCAATGAAGACCAATGAACCCGTCCCAAAAGCAGCCATAGCATTACCTCCACCGTGTTTCACAGATGAGCTTGTATGTTTGGGATCATGAGCAGATTAATTCTTTCTCCACATGCCTTTCCATCACTTTGGTAAAGGCTGATCTTTGCCTGACCAGTCCATCAAACTTTGTCCGAGAACTTTGCCCAAACTTTGTACTTTTGAGCCTCATCTCGGTACTTTTTTGGCAAATTTGCTATTCCTATTAGCGTCCTATTAGCTTCTTGCTCCCGAAGTCTTCAGCTAACGATGGGTTGTGATACCTTCAGCTCTCTGGAGGTTGTTGTTTAAGGGCTTTTCTTTACAACCCTCATCAACTGCTGATGTTTTCCATTGTCAACTGGTTCGCCGTCTGATGCTCTGTACACCAGTGGTTTCTTTCTTCTTCAGGACATTCCAAATGGTTGTACTGGCTATGACCAATGTTTTGCAATGGCTCTGATTGATTTGACATCTTCTCTCAGCTTCAGAATTGTTTGCTTTTCTCCCATAGACAGCTCTCTGGTCTTCACGTTGGTTACACTTTTTGAACTGTAAATGCAGTCTGCACAGAAACCCAAAGCTGAAGCTGTGAGTAGACATTCCTAGCTATTTGCTGTTTAAATAATTACTGTAACAGCACACTCCTCAGCAACAACAACCAACAACAAAAGGTTCCATCTTCTAAGTTGTTTAACAGACGTAAATGTTTTCAATGTACAGCAAAATAACGCAATCGACCTCGCTGTTCCAGTAGTTTCGAAGGGGACTGTATATGGATATATGCCCCTCCCCCTCTGAAATCAAATGTCTCTATAGATGACATAACTATGAACCAGTTCTAACCATTTGATTGGAGCATTTGACACCATTGACCACAATGTTTTGTTGCATCCTCTTGTGTATAATGTTGGCATTACGGCTAATGTGCTTCTGTGCTTTCATTGATTGTTATGTTGTCTTCTGTAGCACACCCCAAGGTTATGTTTTAGGACCACTGCTGTTTCCACTGTACATGCTCTCACTCGAACACTGAAAGTACATTTCCACGTGTATTGCGAGATGTATAGTTATATAGACAAATATTCTGAACTACAGAGCTCCTCCACCGAGTAAAGAGCATTTGTCCAATACCACCCTCAGCCTTCATGTCACTTTTATTATAGTCACAAAGAAACATATAGAAAGTGAAAGCATTTATTTTTTTGCATTTCGGTATGAGACACATGAAATGAAAAGTGTAAATGAGTTCCGAAATGCGGTCTTAAAAGACCAAAAAAGAGTGACCACCTTTGATTCTGTCGTCCCTGTCCAGGTCGGACTCCAAACTGCTACTTGTTACCTACAAAACTCCCCATGTATCAGCACCCCCTTACCTTACACATGTAGCTCCAGATCACAGAAGGTCTGATTTGATCGATTTTTCTAATCAGGATGTTCTCTTCTTTAACTTTTTGGTCAGTGATTTTTCACTCTAAATTAACTTTCTTACTCTCTTCAATGCCGCTCACTTCTGTGCATGACTTACAGAAGTGAGAAATACTCAAAAGTAGGTCAAATAGTTTTCCCTTAAGTCAGTCCCAGCATTTCAACCCCGCAGACCAATATTTAGTCCCTGTTTCCATTCTCAAATGGTAAAAGTGATTCTGAGGTAGTACACAGTTGCATCCGGTAATAAATCTGACTTCTGGGGAATTTGCACAAACAGAAATATCTCCTCATAAAATCGATACAACTTAATGTTTTGTTTTATTAAATCTATATGTTTGCAGTAAAGGTCTCCATGGTAACTGAAATGTTTAAAATATGACACAAAAGACTTTAAAATATCACCATAGTATGTGTGTGTGGAGAAAAAGATGATGATGATGTGGGTGCCAGTGCTGAAGAGACACATGTGGATTTCTTCATGCCAGTACATCTGGAAATGCAGTCACAGCTGAATTCCTAACAGCTTGGGATCACAGCGTAATTATTTCACAGCAAATGTTTTCATTTATGTATTCCCACACTTTGAATCTGTTATTGTTCCGCTCATGGATAGAGCTGAATAATATGGCTGCCACCTGTTCAGGTCACGAGAGAGAACAGAGGTTTGGAAACTGAAGCTGAAGTGGAGTATTGAGGCTGCCTGAATCCTCACAAGCCGACTTCAAATTAAACAGTTTTAGCTCAAACTGTTTTTTCCTGTCCTGCTCAGCCCCGGCCAAGCCTATAATGAGCCTTTTATGTTGCAACCTCCAGCTCGCTGACAGTGTGTAAAGTTGCCCTGTTAAGTCTAGTCCAGCCACAGCTGAATCATCAGAAACCATCGAGTCCGGCTCAGTGTGAAAAGAGCGGAGTTTGGTCAGCTGCAGCCTGTAACTGACACATGCACAGCTCAGCTGAGGTCAGGGGCTGCTGGTGGGGAGGCCTGACCCCGCGCCTCAAACCTGCTGAATCAACAATGACTTGAGTTACCACCTTGAGACCACAACCTGCTGAAGTGATGCATTCAGATCAGATCTAGAGGGAGAGACTTGTATCAGACAACAATAGACACTGTTTTGAACCACATATTGAAAGTAAAACCTCATCACCCTTCATCTCATCTCCAATTCACAGGTCACAGAGCACAACAAAGTTTGAGAGCTTCCGGGTTTGGTTTTGCATTATATGACCCTGTGCACATGCTCATTAGCATTTCTCCTGCTAGGCCCAGACTGCATTGACACGACATACATAAGAAACACTTTTCTAGGCTGTGGGAAGGTATTTAAAATATGAAACCAAATGCCTGGAAGTATTCTTGCTCTGCCCATTTTATCCAGGATCCTTTGGGTTTAGACTTATGTTGGTGAACTTGGGGTAATATACCAGTATGCACTTTGCTTCAACCAGCAACAATGGCAATGGCAGGTACGGCCATGGTGGCTTGTTTGTGAGTGGCGGTGCTGGAGGCAGTGGTTAGTGTGTTTATAATATAAATCAATTCTCATCCTGATTTTATTTTTTTCAATTATTCTTTTTTTATTTAAAGCAATTATTTAGTTTGGAAAAAGAAGTGATAAGAGTATGATAAGAACTGAAATGATAAGAAGTATCGATGAGAGTAGTAGTATCGATACCCATCCCTGGATACAGCTGAGTTGCATATGTTGTAAGTGCTTTGGGTGTCTTTTGTAAGTTATTTCAGGTACAATGAGTTAGAATAGTAACATATCTAAACATTAATAATATATGATGCTGTATTATAGCTGTTTGGGGCCACAGACCCAGGTTGTCTACCCTACCTCACAGTAAAGTCTGCCCTGGTATTTTGTCGTGAAGCAGAATGTATTCCACCGTGTTTCTGACCGGGAGCAGCGGAGACTTGTGTGTGTGACTTCACTACAGTACGTCATGGCAGCTGTGATGCTGAGGACTAAAGGAAGCTCAGTGATGAGTGTGAAGTTGTTCAGTAAATCTCAGTTTATACTACTTATCTTATTGATACTACTTACTTGCTATGGCAATGGTGGCACATGCAGATGCAGGTTTCAGATTCTGTCACTCTTTCCTGCCCTGCAGTGACCACTTTGTTCCAGCCATTACCCTTCACCTGATCTCCCACGCCTCCACATCTTACTTCTCCATTAGCCTTGCAATAGATACAGTATATATATATATCAGTGGCGGGCCGTCAGCGCCTGCAAAGCCTTCTCTGCTGGCCTAAACAGAATCACAAAGCTATATATATATTTAAAAGAAAAAAGAAAAAAAAATCTATTTTATAATTTAATAATTTTTCTTAAATACACGACATGTATTATAATTTATAAAAATATTTTTCCCATTATCTTATTTTCTCATTGCACAGCTACTGTCTTCCTCAGTTGCTCTGCTTCCAGTGCAGCTTGTTTTAAGTAGAGCTTTTATCCAATCAGATCTCACCTCTGTGTCTCCAGGTAAGAACAGAGGCCCGAGGCCTGCAGACTCACACCTGCAGCCAGTGCAGATTAAAGTGAATGGGGACGATATTGTTGATTGTCATAGTGTTCAACCAATCAGATCTTTAGTTTGACATGTTGGGCGTATTCTTTGACGTGTCAGCGCCTGCTAGCCGGCCTATAATGACGTCAGCATTACATGCCGCTCAGTGTCCACGTGTAGCTTTCCCGCTAGGTGCAGAGTGTGCTGTGATTGGTCAGTGGGCGAGCACATGACTATCGTGAAACGAAACTTAACAGCCAGCAGCTGATGGGTAGTGAATCACATCACGTGATGCAGCTCAGCCAATCAAAATGCATTCTGACTGAGTTGAGCTGCACCATGATAGAGGGTGCTGAGAGGAGGAAAGACACTGCAGAGCAGTACGTTCAATGTTCAAGTTGTGTAACGTAAAATGCTATGATAATCTCTTTGGGTCGTGGTTTGTCATTAAGGAATGACAGTGGATCCCACAGCCAGACCAGCTGAGAACATTATATTTTCCTGAATGTGGACTTTTGCATTTTCTAAATGCTCGAGCGTTATTCAAACGACTCGTACCGAACGGTTTAATACGAAGATATACATAGTTACGGCCTTAAAAATGAATAGCTGTGGCACCACAATGTGGTTATAAGGTGGTATTTCAGCTGCAGGACAGCAGTGAAGGCCCAGGTATAAAATGCACGGCCCGCCACTGATATATATATATATCAGCCCATTTCCATTAATTCTCCACCAGATCTTTGAATGTGCTTGCTGCTTAGCGTTCTGACCCTTTGCTTGATCCCTGACTGGATAAGTATTCATTTTCTTACTAGCCGACCTGTTACTGACCTCAGTCTGTTCAGACCACCAGTTCAACTGAACTTTGATCTAAACCTGATCTGTGAGTCATGCTTCTGGGTCCCAACCTAAATTAGTTCTACTGAGCTGTTCCAGTCTATGATGTCCTTCCAGAACATATTCAGCACGATGAATAGTTTAATGTAATGTAATTGTATTTACTATAAATGACCCCAGTTTGAGAATATTTAAGAACGACCAGTCTAATCATAGGTTTTGTGCAGCCTAATTGTGTTTTGACATTGCATTTCACGTGGAAAAGATGTCGTCATGACAGATTAGCCAGAAGTCCGGCACTCAGAGTGGGACTAATTCTGTCATTGCAGAGCGGAAGAGAACTGTGAAGCCAGTGGTTTCTGCTGACAAAGCCACCAGTCATAGAGCCAGGGGAGGAGGAGGAGAGCAGCCAAGTCCAGCACTCTCAGCCCTCTCCCCCCAGGAAGGAAGCCTGCGTTTGATGGATCCTCACACAGGTTTCCTATAAATTCCGAGGAAGTCTTTTCACGGTAGTCGGTGTTACACGGTGTTCAGATTTACCCCGATTACATTTATTGCCCACCAACCCAAAATCTTTCTCAGTAGTAGTTGTAAACTGAATGTGTCTGCTCCATACAGTAGCAGCAGCAGAGTAGCAGGAGTCAGTTCTTACTTATCAAGTGACGATAATACTATGGCAGAGAATTTGGTGCGAAAAGAGTCTATTTGGCAACATTTCAGATTTAAACCCAATGCTAAAAGGGGACCCGATAACGTTGACTGATGAAGGTGGGAGCATCTGGAGGAAACACCTCTATTCTACACACACACACCTTCAAGCACACCACCCCTGGATTCCACCTGGCACAGCTGCGCCACAGATAGCTGCCACTCTGCTTGTAATCTCTACACATATGCATTCATATGAAGAATCTGTAGCAACGGGACTAGATTTTGGTATCGGAAGCGTTCTGGTTTCCGTTTGTAGTCTAAGTTGTATTGCCCAATCATGTCAGAGCAGGCTTTGGTTGCATACTGGTAAACATTACGCGTGGAGAGTAAAGGAGACGGAACGCATCGACCCGAATGTAATCTGGGAACCCTGAAGTTAGCAACAACTCCGGCTCAAGCTCTCTGAAGGTGACCTTTCAGGTGGACCAGCTATTCTCATTTTAGTGATTTAGACCCCAAGTAATTGGTAACACCGGTGTTGGCACCACTTTATTAATTAGTAGTAAAATGTCCTCACTGTGGCATCCCTACTCCAAGCTGACAGGAACATGTTCAAGGTTTTATTTTTTGACATAGATGGGCCCCCGTTTGCTTCCGGAGGACTATTTAAACTGCACATGGGGGATTTCTGTCTGGTGTACTGTGTTAATGTCCTGTGAAGGATTCCTAGATGGCCTACAAACAACACATTACACTATGAAACCCGACGGGAGGATTTTGTCCAATGGAATTTAAACAGCTATCCCAACCGTAAACCAATATTCTCTATTTTATTTCATTTACAATTTTTTTACAATTTTTTGTACAATTTTTTGTACAATTTAATATTTGGCTTATTTTTCAAAACATGTGAATGTGCGGTCCAAGCTCAGCTCAGATTTGTGAATTGTTGACAGTGAGTAACTGGCAGTGGTGATTGCATTGAGTGGTATTCATAGCAACACGTCTCATTAGGTCCCAAACCAACTAGGTGGCTGTAAATACAAATGTAGGACACTAATTGCCACTCTAGAACACCATCTATCAGGGGTTTAAGTTTTAAAAAGGGGTCACAAGAATATTAACAGTAGGCTGTATGAAATCAGGAAAGAAAACCTGCCGTATACTAACTTTAATAATTGCTTGCTTTCTTTTGAATCATTGGATAAGCAACACAGGACAGTCACTCATAGTCTGTGTACTTCCTTAATTGTGTTGTTGAGGTAATGGGAGTGAAGATGACTGTAATGAATCAGGGCCCTGTGTGACAGCTCTCATGTGACATCAGATTTTCTCTCTGTGAGAGGAACTGCATGAAAGAGCAGCATCCATGTCGCTGTGTGTGTGTGTGTGTGTGTATACGCATGTGTGGTGATATGACATCACTCGCCTCACTCCTGTCTTAGTCCTGTCAATGTGCTGGAGCAATGCGCACACACAAACACACTCATAGACAGACCACAGCGGCGCCAGTTGTGGTGGATCCTTTTCATGTCAACTTTGGAGAAATCAGTGGTAATGTGGGCTGACTCTGCTGTATTCCGCTGCCTGCAGGCAGTCAAGCAGGGATTTCCTTACGGCCCACACTGTCACCAACCTCTGGAATTTTCCTGCAGATCTCCTTTTACTAGAATAATAACTGTATTTCAACTGGCAGTCCACTTACTGCACTGTCTGTGAGGATTCAAATGTATTTACTGAGCATTATTTGCAGGCTGTTCTCACCCAGCGTTCCTAGCTATACCTACAAAAATGTCTGTGCGGTAATTCGTAGATATCCCATGAGATCAAATTGTAAGTAATCCACGTAATCATGAACCAGACCACAAAAGAATAGATCAAACACAAAATGCACCAAATATGAGGAGAAACCTATCTTAAGATATCAAATGACTGTTGAATCAACAGTCATTGATAATATGTTGTGTTATGTCAAGTGGTAAAGCATTACAAAATTATACTTCAATATTTCTTAACAAGAGTGGGATGAGATGATGGGTATCAATCTCATGTCTATGTGTTTAGTACAGAGGCGAACTCAGGACATGGTTAGCCTAGCTTAGCATAAAGACTGGAAGCAGGTGCAAACAGCTAGCCTGGCTCTGTCCAAAGTTCAAAAATACACCAACAACACCTCTAAAATTCACTGATTGTTGTTTTTCGTTTGTTTAAACTGTACACAAACAGCAGTTTTAGATGTACCGGTAGTTAAATGGTGAAACTGTTTCTTGACAAATATGAATTCATCCATTCGCCCAGTATTTATATGCAGTGTGCAGTGCAGGTTGTCAGATATGGTTGTTGCTGCTCTTAAGCCATATCTGGTTTTTGTCCATGATAACCGACCTGGTAACTTCACAGTGACAAAAATACTCCAGGAGTGTTCGTCAAAAAACGGTTCCAGTATGTTACTCCACCCTTCTGGTGACGACCGAGCTCCATTTGGGGTTCGAGCGAGACGTTTAGCGTGGTAGCGTGTCGTAGAATGCACTTTTCAGAAACAAATATAATGAATCCTCCACACATATTATATTCCGAATTAACGAAAAAAGTCTGGGCAAAATCATCATACCAGCCATTTTACACACTGCAAACACAATTATACACAGACTAATATCATATCTAGAAGACGTACCACAATATCACGTATTTTTCGGGATGACTCGGCGAGCCATGCACTACTACAAAGCTACACAAAGGAAATGATAACCGCTAACACGGCTAACCGAGACATCAAAACGCACGAACATTCGACACAGAATCCAGAGATATCTTCAAAATGTCTCTCCGTCAAACCATTGCAATCCTACAGCCAACACACACCACACAACCACTCCACCGCAGAATACACCATAAATGCTTCGTACCGTGAGATGAATGATGAAGAAACAGGTTTGATATTCCGTTTTTTGCCAGCTAAACCACTGTTAGCATGTCTTCCCTGTGTTTTTTACAGTGTTCAATGGAGTAAGGCGGGTCAGACGAGCCTGGGGGACCGTGGGGGAAGGGATTTCACTTTTGGCGAATCAGCTTTTACGCAGGGTGACGCACGGCGCGTTTCTGTTTTTTGTCCTCTAATGAGGCTGTCAATCGAACCCACGTTGGCACCACTCCATGTATGGGACTGGTGTGTCTAAAGAGGTGTCATAGTCTGGGATTGGCCAATCACAGGGCTGACAAAGCCTCACTCACGCACAGGCAGACCAGGCAGATCTATGGCTCACAGACACAGAGAGGGCCTCACAGAGAGGGCCTCAGAGAGGCCTCAGGCTCTCAAAATGATGCCAAACTGCTTGTATTTGGATAGATTGAATAATATTATAGATAAAACAAGTGAACTATATAGTTATATAGTATATAACAGTATAATGGAACAGGTTCCAAAATGACAAATCTTCTTGACCTCCCGCGACATCTCTGACACAATAAACTCTACAACTTCTGTTTGCTTCACTTTATCAAAGCCAAATCTTTTTATACAGCCCTCTGACATGTTGTGCTATGATGTTTAGCATGTTTTTAGCTTTCATCTGCATCATTAAAAAAAGATATTCATGCTTTCAGTGCTTTTTTGTCAGGCGAACCTGAAACCTTTCAATTTGAGCTGTGTGCCATCTTCATTCACTATTAACCAGTAACATATACACTATTTTCACATATGAACACATCTCACAAGTGTTACCTGTATTCTAGCATCAAAATTATTAAAATAGACCTTGTAGTTACAGAATTAAAGTCTTTTTAGTATGGGAATGCAATTTTCGAGCAGAGGCCAAAAAATAGGGCTAGGGTTTAAAAGGTTTAAACCACAAACTGTTTCCACACTCTGTTCCGTACTTAACACACACTACGAGACTGATATCCATCTGAACTCACCCTGGGAAAAAGAGGAAAATATAGAATTGCAATAAAAAAATGTTGCACCTTTCCAAAGCAGACAATCTCTTGACAATTACACCGACCTCACACAGTAAATGGTCAGGTGTGTGGAGGTGTGAAAGTGAGCAGAGTTTGAGCTTCTCACAAGCTTTCCTCTTGGATACTTCTGTTGCTTTTTGTGTGAACATCCTAGAGCAACTCCATGAATGCTTTTCCAGTAGACGGCCTGAAAGTGTGTTTTTTCACCCTTATGTGTGCAACACAGAGCTCTTGGAGAGGCACTGTGATGCTATGGGGGGAGGCTATGATGGCAGGCTTATCACCTTGGAGTGAACCAGTAGAAACACTTGAGTCGTTAGTCATGAACAACGACACGCTGTTTACCAGAAGCATACTGATGCCATGTCCACACTTGTCCACTTTTCCTACGTTTACACTGAGCAGCCACACGACGCCGGAGTTTTGGAGCAGCCTTAATGGAGGAACCTGAAAACTCCGCCGAGGTATGTGAGAACTCCGGGGTTTTGGTTCAGTGTAGACGTCGGATACGGATGTCTGTTGGAAAAAAATGAGCCCACACCCGTGCTCGCTACTGGATTGGTTATTACCAGCCATGACGTCTCCGTCCCTGATTCGTCACACTCACTATCACGTGACCCGTACCCGGAAGAAAACAAAACAGCCGGGACATGGATAACGAGCCTTGCTTGCTTTGTTGTCTGTAGTAGCAGCTATTGTGGAGTTAAATTCGTCATTTTACAATGCTGCTAATGCCTACATGCGGAGGAGGCGAGCTGTTCTTCGAGCGATGAGCGAGCTGCTTGACCATCGGCGATCAGCCCCCACGGAGCTGCTGTCTGAAGCTACAGTTAGCAATAAATGCTATTCAGAGCTACAGCTACAAACAGACAACACAGAGGAAACTAGTGATCGACACTGATTCGTTTTACTTTTTCCGTTTGGTAGCCTTGAGAGACCTTAGTCTGCAAGTATTTCTTTATGAAAATATGTACGAAGATATATTATATTCGCTAATGCTAATCGCGGTTAGCATTTCCCCATTGGCGGTAATGTTAAAATTAGCTTAGAAGCTAGCGAGTCGGACCTGTTTCATGATGTTGTGCCCTAAAAGATGGAGCAAATGCCCTAAAGAATTGATAGAGGGCGAAGATGATGTCCCTGTGTCTCTGCTGGGTGACCCAGCTTATCCCCTGATGCCGTATCTCAAGGAATACCCCAATGGAGCTAACGTTACATTCATCAGCCCCCACGGCAACAACAGACAACAACACAGAGGAAGCGAGTGATCGACGTGTGTTGACCACATTTATGGACCATAATCGAATAAACGTTTCCGTGTAAGTGTTGATTTTAAAGTAAAGTTGATGTGTGTGAGAGAGAGAGAGAGAGAGAGAGAGAGATATATAGAGACAGACAGACCTGCAGCGCTGTAACTACGTCTGAAAAATAAAACTTCTAAAACTTTCCACGAACTGTGTCTGTTTGAGTTTATAGAGGAAGATCTTAAGTATCAAATACAACCTTTCATTATTAAAGACTACTTTATTACTCTGTCATATTTTTTTTTTAACTAAGCAAGCAATCCACTTCCTGTTTACACCATCACGCGCATGCCCAGTGTACGTTAATGGTCACGTGCTGTCCGCCTTGAAGGCTGCCGTGTGGATGCTCCAATAATGCTGAAAACTCCTGCGTGGACGGAGATCGGTTCTATTTGAGAACTCTGCATCCAACGAGACACGGCCTAGTGTGGATATGGCCTGAGGCTGTCGGGCCCTGCTGTGAGATCAGTGCAGTGCAGCTTCCTCCCTGATCAGTCAGTAGACCTAATTCATATATTCATACCCCTGTTATTTCCATACTTGGGTACATGTCAGACGACACAGATTATCTGTCTCATTCTACCTGAAGGAGCTGCTAACTTTCAGTGCAGAGTCATAATTTTTCTATTGAGTATCAAATATTGGGATAGCTTTCAAAAAGCAGATATTGGTCCAGCCGAGTACTGAGCTCTATTAGTGAATGTCCATCAGGGCTAGTGGATGTTGAGTGTGTGTCTGCCATCCACAGCATGTGTCAGCGTGGCCTCTGCTCAATGCATCCAGTGTTGTGTTAAAGCACAGCGGACTCATTCATGAGGCTCTGAGCAGTTTGTGTAAACAGTTCGCCTTCAGCTGGTGCTCCAGAGCTGGAAGTGTGACTTTCTCCGAAACAGGACAGAGCATTGTTGGTCTTGGCTCATCTGCCTCAGCTACTCACACTGCATACTGTTCAATGCTGGCTAATGAGCAGCAGCCATGAAACATATTGATGTGTGTTTGTTTGATCAAAGCATTGCATTAGAGTTCATTCAGGTCACAAGCTTGTCATAGAGCAGCACTGCACGTATAGTTTGTGATGTGCTGAGGGCCCCTGCTTCTCCGTGTGGTTCGTTCTTGTTGATGTCCTTGTGGAAATAACATTCATACAACAGGTTCTGTTGACAGTAGTTTAAGGTGGAATGAATTCACGGATGTTTCTATTTGACTTTTGTTTGTGGAGGTGTTGATGAACTTGCAGGCTTGGGGAGTAACGGATTACATGGAACAGCTTTACGTAGGTACGATAGATAAAAAGGAACTGTAATCTGTCTGTGTGGACACTACAGACTGCCAGTCGCAGAGGGTCAGTGCTGTCAGGTAGAAGTAGGCCATGTGGCAAAAACATGCCTTTACTGGGTGGGAATTTCACCATTATTCTCTATGGAAAGCAGAAAAGGGGAACAACATAGTACAGGGCCATTTACTACGAAGCAGGATGCTTTAAACTTTCCATCTCATCAAGTTCTGTCCTTTTGCTGTGAAAAGATGGTTTGTAGGAAATGAGGAAACCGCTTCAAATTTCTGGTCCAGCAAACATAATAGAGGACAAAGGTTCATTCATAACGTTGGCATGCAAATTATATTATGAATAACTTGCAGAAACCTTGCTTTAGTGCTAGGCAGTATTCTGTTTAATATGGTATGCCGGTTATGTTTCCCTTACAATATACATTTTCATATACCAGCATACTGGAAAATGGCCGTAAAGAGCGCAACAGCCGAGAACCCTTCGGTTGCTTTGACTAACTGCACACCCGTCTCACTTATGGTTAGATCTTTGTAAGACATTAGATAATAAGTTTACATTTACAACTTTTCAACGCCTAACGACACGCTGGGTAACATTATAGCGGACAGCTAGCAGCAGAACAGTCTGAACAGCTTGGAGAGGCTCTGTCACTACTACACATTTAAGAACAGAAAAGAGAGGTGGAGGATGAAGAAAGAGAAACTGGAGATGCTCTCAAGAAGAACTTGTGTCCTGGAGAGGAGCTCTGTTTTTGGTTTAAAATCATTCTTTCTTTTCAAATCTTTTTATTGATTTTGCAAATACTTTAGACAGGAGTAGAACAGGACTACCCCCAAAAAAGTTGGGATATACAGGATATTACATTCAGTTGCGTGTCGCTTGGAGGCAGTGTAACTGTGACAAACTGCCACTGAATACAGAAATTACAAATTCAACGAACAAACAAACATCACTCTGAGGAGGTATGGTATAAAGATTGATTCAACCAGAGACACAAGATCCCCAGAACGACAACCACCATAACAACAACAAAAAATAAAAATAAACAGAAATTAAGACAAAGAAAACAAAAAACAAAAATAAATAAATGACAAAAGGAAAATAAAAAGGGAGGGGGGGTGCGTCTGCTAGTTCACTTTTTGGATTGCAGCATCGTTCAAATAGTTCATGAAAGGTTTCCAGGTCTCTTCGAAGGCTTCACTGGAGTCTCTAAGTGAGAATCTGATCTTTTCAAGTTTTATATGATTTAAGATCTCTATTAACCAACTGTTATGTGAAGGCGGGAGAACGTGTTTCCACTTGAATAGAATCAGAATCAGAAACCGTTTATTGCCATCGTATGTTGAACATACAAGGAATTTGACATGACGGGAGGTGCGTAACATTTAACAACAATCAACAACGAGCAACAATGCAAAGTAGAACAAATTAAATTTACAGAAAATATAAGATAAAGTAAAATATAATAAAGTGAAATATAAGATAAAGTGAAATATAAAATAAAGTGAAGTCGAGTGCACAAGCGGTGTAGTGTGAAAGTGTCCAGTGTGATAGAAGGGATGTGCGGGGGAGTGACCGGAGGGAAATTGTCCTGGGGATGACAGAGTCAGTGGGGGTCCCGGGCTCTGTTAATGAGCCCGACTGCCGACGGGAAGAAACTGTTCATGTATCGTGAGGTCTTGGTCCTGATGGACCTCAGCCTCCTACCAGATGGAAGGGGCACCAGGGGCAGATGGTCAGTCTCCCACCTGTAGGCGGACTCATCCCCACCAGAGATGAGTCCAATGAGGGTGGTGTCATCCGCAAACTTCAGGAGCTTGACGGACTGGTGACTGGAGGTGCAGCTGTTGGTGTACAGGGAGAAGAGAAGAGGGGAAAGAACGCAGCCTTGGGGGGAGCCGGTGCTGATAGTCCTGGAGGATGAGACGTGCTTTCCCAGCTTCACGTGCTGCTTCCTGTCAGACAGGAAGTCTGTGATCCACTTGCAGGTGGAGTCGGGCACCTGCAGCTGGGAGAGCTTATCATGCAGCAGAGACGGGATGATGGTGTTGAAAGCAGAGCTGAAGTCCACAAACAGGATCCTGGCGTATGTTCCTGGGGAGTCCAGATGCTGGAGGATGAAGTGATGGGCTAAGTTGACTGCGTCATCTACAGATCTGTTGGCTCTATAGGCGAACTGCAGGGGGTCCAGGAGTGGGTCAGTGTGGGTTTTTAGATGGGACAGGACGAGGCGCTCAAAAGACTTCAGGGATGATGGTGGAGGCCTTGAAGCAGGCTGGTGCGTGGTACGTGGCTGGTACGTGGCATGTCTCCAGGGAGGTGTTGAAAATGTCTGTAAACACCGGAGACAGCTGGTCAGCACAATACTTCAGGGTGGAGGGGGAGAGCTGGAATGGGTGGTACAGAGGCATGGGCCCCTGCTGAGCTGGGGGAGGGGGGGGGCTGGTGGACTGGTGATGGTTGATGAGGCTGTGGGGGATGGAGTCAGGACTGTCCCATTGTCTTTCAAAGCGGCAGTAGTGCTCACTCAGCTCGTCTGCCAGGTGGAGGTCATTCATGGAGTGGGGGGTTTTGGGCTTGTAGTTGGTGATCTGTCTGAGACCTCTCCAGACAGAAGCAGAGTCGTTGGCTGAGAGCTGATGTTGCAGTTTCTCAGAGTACAGTCGTTTAGCATCTCTCACTGCCTTGCTAAACCTGTATTTCGACTCTTTGTACAAGTCCTTGTCCTCACTCTTAAAGGCCTGATCTTTTTGCAGCCTTAGCTGTCTGAGTTCTGCTGTGAACCAGGGTTTGTCATTGTTGTAACTGACCCTGGTGCTTGTTGGAATACAGCTGTCCTCACAGAAGCTGATATATGAAGTTACAGCCTCTGTGTACTCATCCAGGCTGTTGGTAGCAGTCCTGAAAACATCCCAGTCTGTACTGTCCAAACACGCCCGAAGATCCTCTAGAGCCTCACTGGTCCACTTCTTGAATTTCCTCACCACAGGTTTACATAGCTTGAGTTTCTGCCTGTATGAGGGAATCAGATGGACCATGACGTGGTCAGAGAGTCCCAGTGCAGCACGAGGGACGGCGTGATATGCCCTGCTGATTGTGGTGTAGCAGTGGTCCAGAATGTTCTCCTCTCTGGTAGGGCATTTAATAAACTGACGGTATTTAGGGAGTTCATGGCTGAGATTTCCTTTGTTAAAGTCACCGAGGACAATAACTATGTATGAGGCGTCTGGCGTCTGGCTAAAAGTGTCGTAAAGGCCAGGATGCATCGTCCTGTCGACGGCAGATCAAGTACTTCAGGCGGCTGAGTTCCAAATAGTGCTGTAAGGCAGGGGTTCTTAACCTTTTTGACCTCGGGGCCCAACTTTTCAAGTACAAAGTGTCCCGGGGCCCACTCTGACTATATGCATCAAAAGTGTCAGAAAACCTGTAGGTCATACAGAAACAGAGCAGTGGGCCTTTGGAGTCAGTAAAAATTTAAGATTTTTGTCCGCATAAAATAAAAAAGTATCTTTCAGTATAAATAACTGCCTGTGGCTGTATCTGCACAGGTAAAGGACAGTATAGAGCTGTAACTACACTATCAGTGAACAACTGCCTCAAATTTGAAGAATTGGACAAAGTATGACCATTCTACAGAGTTTCTTCCATGAAGAGATCCAGGCGGAGCTCTAAAAGGACATTTGGAGACCCAAATGGACACATGGTAACCAAATGATATTCTGACACACTAACGGTGTTTCTCCCTTTATATTTTGATATTATATTATTTTCCTTTTATTTTTAGCCTTTGCAAATTGCAAAAACTATGTATATATGGTCGAAGACATGGTGTGTGAGTAGCGGACTTGCTGTGCGTAATGGCTGCGACCGAGCGCACGCTCGAGTATGAGAATAGCTCAGTTACGCAAACGTTGGTTGACGGCTTATATAAGAGGAAGATACGGTTTGTACTATAACTATTGTCGGGTCTGTAATGTGTCTTTTTCCGTCGAAATGCTGCAAGATACGACTTGCAGCGGTTATGGCGACTTTGGACAGTGTGTGTGTGGGCTCCTTTTGTGGAGAAACCATAAGAAATGAAAGAAAATCGATGATTTCTTTGCAAAGATGAGGATTTTGGGCATGCTGGGATACCAAACACGGACATGTTTTGTGACGTATTTGCGCAAACAAGCCGTAGGAACGGAAGGGGAGGGGATCGAGGATGCCGGTGTCCTCGCGGAGTTGAACAGGCAAAACCCTTGTTAAATAAATGAGATGATACAATGTGATGATCACAACGACATTTATTATCATGTGTATGTAAACCTGCATACACAACAAGAAGCCCAACAGGCTTTCCCACGAGCGTTGGATGTTTCATCGCTACGTGTCGCTTTATTTTTGAAGGCTTCAGTGCTTCGTTTGATAGCAGTAGCCCACATTCCACACACTGAGCCCTCGGCTCTGCCTCGTTGCCTCCGTTCACAAAGCCGTACTTAAGAAAGTCAGGATTGTACTTGCGCACACATTTAGACTTTTGGGGGGGTATGGCACCACTGTCGTCTTCATTTTTTCTTTTTAATAACTTATCCATAACTTTCGCTACAGGCTAGCGGCTAGCTGAGTGTCTTCTTCTGCTTATTGAAGCTTGTTAAACAACTGACTGACGCATTACCGCCACCAGGTGGTGGGAAGCTATATTGTAACTGAGCGTCTCATGGATAACAGTAATATCTCTGGTGTCTTCAATTGATAACCTATGCGGTCCCTATGGTTAAGAATCACTGCTGTAAGGGGTGCGGGGTCAAGGTTTATACCTAGTACTGTCCCAAGTGTATTGAATATTTGATCCCAGAAATCTTTTAAATTTGGACACGACCAAAACATATGGATATGGTTGGCAGGTGACTGTTTGCACCTATTGCAGCTGTCATTCATATTCTGGTAGATTTTAGCCATTTGTGTAGTGTACACAAAACAAAAGCTTGCATTGCAGCAGTCCGTGTCTCGCACAAATAGAGGAGGAGTGGGATAAGGCCAGAATGCGAACCCAACGGTTATCGGATATTGGTTTACCAACTTCTTTTTCCCAGGTCTGTTTCAGATGAGATGTCTGGTCTGGGTTAAGGGAGTCAATGAGACAATAGATAGTTGAGATGGAGCGTTTTTGCGCAGCATCTAGAGTAAGCAAAGAGTCAATCAGAGATCCAGGGGGATGATTAGGAAAGTGAGGATATTCGGATTTAATGAAGTGCCTAATCTGTAGAAAGCGGAAAAAAATTAGATTTAGGCAGGTCGAATCTAGAGGACAGTCCTGCAAAATCAATAAAGTCTCCATCTTTATAAAAGTCTTTAATTTTAAGTAAGCCTTTGTCGCACCACGTACAAAAGGTAGGGTCAGACACAGAAGGTGAGAATAAATGGTTTCTAAAGACTGGGGCCAAAGTAGAAGGTTTGTCCAGTCCAAAATGTTTACGGAATTGTATCCAGATGTTGAGAGAGTTAGTAACTATTGGGTTTTCTGAGATCCCGTGGGTTTTAAGTGGCAGTCGTGCCGTGATGAGGGATTGAAGGGAAATCTTGGAGGATAGTTCCATTTGGGCCCACAGGGGGCCATTTCTTAGCCCATCATCCATCCAGTGACGTAGCTTTTCGATGTTGCAGGCCCAGTAATATTGGATTAAATTGGGTAGAGCTGAGCCGCCTGACTTTTTAGGAAGTTGTAAGATTGCTTTCTTAATGCAAGGGGGTTTATTAACCCACAGAAATGAAGAGATAGCCTTATCTAGTTGGCGAAAAAATGATTTTTTCATAAAGATTGGAATATGTTGAAACAGATATAGGAATTTGGGAAGAATTACCATTTTTATGAGGTTGACGCGGCCAATGAGGGACAGGGGAAGAGCGGACCAGCGGGTTATATCGGATTTACAGTTGTCAACAAGAGGACGAAAGTTCTTGGCGAAGAGATCTTTAATGATGGTGTAATGACCACCCCTAGGTATATAAGTCCTTCCGTGGTCACCTTGAATGGAAAAAGAGATTGTGGTAGTGCCTTGGCTAACGCATTAATGGGGAGAAATTCACTTTTATGAAAGTTTAATTTGTAACCAGAATATTTTCCGAATTAGAGTAGAATATCTTTGAGAACTGAAAGGGATGAGACAGGATTGCAGACGTATAACAAGAGATCATCCGCATAAAGTGACAGTTTGTGTGTGATTCCCATCCTGGAAATACCCTTGAATCTCCCTTCCCCCCGCAGCCAGATAGCTAAAGGCTCAATGGCCAAAGCGAACAGAAGGGGTGAGAGGGGACAACCTTGTCTGGTGCCACGGCATAAAGTGAAAGGGCGGGATTTTACACCGTTGGTGAGAAGCAGTCGGAGAATATAGAGCAACTCGATCCAGGCTATAAAGTCTAAGCTAAAGCCAAATCTTCCCAAAATATAGTATAGATACTTCCATTCGACCCTGTCGAAGGCCTTCTCAGCATCTAAAGATAATATTGCCTCAGGGGTGTCGTGATTTGGGGAGCTGATTATGTTAAGCAGCCGCCTAGTGTTAAATGAGGAATTCCGCCCTGTCATGAAGCCTGTTTGGTCTGCAGAGATCAGAGATGGTAGAGCTTTCTGCAGACGTGTAGATAGAACCTTGGCTAAGATCTTCTGGTCAACATTCAGAAGGGATATGGGCCTGTAGTTGTTGCATATTAGAGGGTCTTTGTCTTTTTTCAGTAGGAGACAAATGGTGGCTTCAGATAGTGTTGGGGGTAGCTGGCCTTTTGTAAATGATTCATTATATACTTTTGTCAGCAGTGGGGAGACTAGGTTGGAGTATGTTTATTAAAATTCTACTATGAACCCATCCGGGCCCGGTGATTTGCCATTCTGTAGTAGTTTAATTGCCTCTTGCACTTCCGTAGTCGAGATCGGAGCTCCAAGATTATTAGGTATGTCCTCACTGATTTTGGGGAACGGGATCGATTCCAAAGGGTTATGCCCCCTCCACACTTCAGGTGGACAGTCTGAGTAAAGATCTGAATAATAACTCAAAAAAACATCATTCACCATCTTAGGATCAGTAACCACATTTCCTGAGGGGGACTTAATCCTAGGGATCAGTCTCGACAGCGCCCTAGCCCTGGTCTGGTGAGCCAAAAGTTTACCTGCCTTATCTCCCATTTATTCATTCAAATAATGTTGCTTTGAGTGTAGTAATTGCTTTTCGATCTTAGCTGTTGACAGGAGGTCATACTCAGCCTGGAGCTTGAGGCGTTGATTGTAAAGTGCAGGGGTAGGAGTGTTAGCATATTCCACATCAACCTCCTGAAGTCGGTCTGATATCTCTTACCAGCTTAGCCGATTGTGATCTTTTCAGGTATGAGGTGTAAGATAGCTTGGCCCCGTAGGTACGCTTTACATGCCTCCCAGAGAACTCCTCTAGAGATGTCGGGGGTGTCATTGATCTGTAAAAAATTTGAAATTTTTTACCTCTACCTGTCTCTTTGGTCGCAATTCCCATTGTTCACAGTGTTACCCTTACCAGGTGCAGGCATAGATTGTAGGCAAAGTATTGGTATAAAACAAATGAAAGTTTCAAAGTGTCATGAGGCGCTACAGTGATTAACGGTTTAATAACAGTGTAAAGTAATAACAGAGCAAAAATCAGAGCTTAAGTTTGGAGGACAGCTTGCCTCTAATTACCGACCACAGTTATTATAACAAAACTCTTACCGCCATAACCGGGCTTGATTGAGTGTAGCAACGCTAACTTTCACCGGCTAACTAGCTGCTCCAGCGAACCGAGGTCTGCGCCTCGTTTTGGTGGGTTTTTACTATCATTATGAGTCCAGTCGTGTTCTAACGAAGGTGGTGGCTTCTTCGGCTGATGAGAAACGTCACTTGTTACCCTCTTTGCCAGTAATTTGAAGTCTTGCCGGGTACAGCAGAGCTGGTCGCAGGCCCAAGTTGTATAGCTCTGCCATGATGTAGCGGTAGGCCGCACGCTGTTCCAGGACGTCGGGGCAGTAGTCCTCATAGATACGTACCGGAGTGTCCTTGTTTGAGGTCGTTCCTTCGCTTTTGGGCTTCTCGGATCACCAGATCACCACATAAGGAAATTTTTAAGGTGCTATAAAAATGTTTTTCTCAAAAATTCCACACAATGACTAATGCATATGTTCAGGACAAAAATGGGTAATATCACAATATTTGAGGTGCTGCAAAATTTTTCTCAATAATTCCATACAATGACTGATGTAATCAAGGCATCGTTGACTTAATAATTGTTAATATTTGTTTAAAAAATGTAATAATAACAATAAATAACCACAAAGAAATAACAATAAAATTTTATATGATTGTTAGTTTTTTGTTCAAAAAATCTAAGAAAACACTTTGAATCTGTAGACTACTGCCTAATAGTCTTATTGCCATTTGATGACAATTGCTCATATACTGTAAGCCTAAATAAGTATATTTATTATTTTGAACAAAGGTTAAATGTTATTTCACAAGTTTCAAAAAGTGCCCCCAATTTTTTTTTAAATGCCCCTGGATTTCAGTCAGTGGGGGCAAACATTGCCCCCTAAGAAAATATGTAAATTTCCTACCCTGATTCTAAGTAGCCACTGTTGTTTCCAGTGGCGTCAACATTAGCCACGCCCGTCACCTCAATACAGAACGTGTCGGACTCGAGGCCGTCAGTAGCACCAGTGAAACAGCGAAGTCAAAGGTCAGACTTCGATCGAAGAGACATTTGCATGAGACACTGCACATGACAGGAAAAGGAAGCGGTGGAGCGACAGTATGAACGCAACAACAATCCACCTCTAAAGGACACGTTCCTGCTACAGACAGTCAAGAAGGATGTCACATCCATGATTAAACCACGGGACTAGAGTAGGGCTGCAACAACGAATCGATTAAATCGATAATAAATCGATGATTAAAATAGTTTTCATTATCGATTATCGAATTGCATAATCGATTCGTTGTGTCGCGCGATTATTACGCCACTCAATAAGTCGCGGAGATGTTTGAGTATAAAAATTAAAAAGAGCGGAGGTAGAGGAAAGACCCGTAACGTTGTTCTGAAACACATGGTGGAGGCAGACAAATCAGTACGACCTAATGCCGTGTTCACACCAAACGCCAGTCTCGCCCGGGACTATTTGTGTTCATGCTAGGCTATGCTAACATTGTAGCAGCTCCACATACGGCAGCGTCTATTCATTGTTTACACACACATGTGTGTACACATAGTTTGGTCCGTCTCTATTGATATGAGGTATCGTAGAGCTCTGGGTGAACACAGACGGCTCCAGGATTTATTTCCTGATTCAACAACGTAAACATGTTGGAGTCCTTGATGAGGAGGAAGGATGTTCAACAGCAGGGTAAATCACTACAGAATCCTACTTTAGTTCCGTTTTGAAGTTAGGAACCTAACGTCCCTCCAGTAGCTCTTCTGGTGCTGGTGTTTACTCGTTATCCAGCTTAACAAGCATGGCAAGTTAGCGTTAGCTCGTTAATAACAGTAGTAAAGCAGGGCTGGTATAGTTTGCAAGACTAAAGACACGTTTTTATTCACTCGCCTTTTTTGGCCCATTCATTATTCAATCTGTTGTCATGTATATATATTCTGTGCTTTGTCCCATATCAGTTATTGTTGACAAATATATTTGTGTGCTATACTTTTTAATTTCATTTTGAAGTTATTTTATAGCGCTTGGTCATTAAGCTGTGTTTAAATGTGGTGTATAAATGAACTTAACTTGCACTTACTACAATGATGGTAATAATTTAATGAATAAGCTTCAAGTGAACTTGTGTGTGAGAGTTTGTGCGTCTGTGAGTGTGAGAGTTTGTGAGTGTGTGCGTCTGTGAGTGTAGTGTAGAGAACAAGTTCTGACGTTCAAACAAATCCTGTTAAGTTTTCTGATTTGTATTTTTCTTTATTTTTTATAAATTATTTATTGTTCTGACAGCTCAGGTCCCTTTAAACAAAAATATACATATTTTTGTGCACATGTGTATGTTTTTTGTGTTAGTACATTTTTTATTATTACTTTAACAGCTCAGGGATGTTCAAGGAGCAACCTGTTTGTGCACTTTCTGAAGATCAGTTCTGTTTTTGAATAAAGGGTTGGAAATTAATGCTTTTTTTTATTTTTTTTTATCCGATTCATCGATTAATCGAAAAAAATAATCACCCGATTAATCGATTATTAAAATAATCGTTAGTTGTAGCCCTAGACTAGCCCTAGCCCTAGACTAGCGGGAAAGGGAACTCACCTTATGTCTTGATAGGGCGAGAATACTTCAGCCAAACTGCAATCCCGACATTATACCAACAACTCCGACGTACAGACGCCCACTTTTCTACAGCAACAGACCTGTGGTCAGTTTATAGTGCTTATACAACCACCTTTAAATATGTGCTTTTTAACATACATTCTGCTTTCTTCATATGTTGTATAATTTTGTGCAAACCCTATAGTAATTACAGCCTTCAGTTTTAACTGACTGGCTCAGTGGAGAGCAGAGTCGTCCTTCAATCCAAAGTAAAGTCCACCATCCACCTTCCTCTAGGTTAGACTAACCTGTCAGGATGAGTTCAGGGAAATTGGTGAGAGAAATACTTCTTGGTCTTTGGAAGATTTGGGGTAGCTCCAACTCTAACAACTCCTGGGTGGAGCAATGGTGGTGCAACATCTCAACAAAGGAAACTGTCCTCACAGTGGAATTGCCAGGTTTGTACATTGTTGTTGCTCTGAGCAGAACCAGGTGATTCATAAATGTGGTGGCGACACACGCTAACAAACAAGATACTACGTAGATATAGACACTGCTGGAGTTACTGGGCAATAATGGACAAATCTATTGGTGTAAACCGTAGTGCCTGATGATAAATGCACTTTAATAAATGTTAGGAAATACATGGAGGGACATAGACTCTCCAGAGACAGACATGTTGAAAGACGACAGCAGACGAGGTATTTCACAGGTGTCTGCGATAATCTTGAGAGCTGGCTGGACAGTCAGAAGTTGAAGCAGACAGTGAGGCTTCATTCTTCTGCTGCAGTGTGTTTCTGTCTAGTCACCTACATAGATACTTCAAATCCACTAAGGATGTCACTTTTTCTCACCCAGCACAGAAAAAGAGCTTGCCAACACGTAAATGATACAAGGTGACAAAAGAAATGAATTGAATCATATGCTATGGCCTTCACAGTTACCAGGGTGATGAAAGTCTGCTCGCATGTCAGCCATTCATACAGACGGCAGCATGAACGTATTACATGTAGGAGAGCTGCATGTTGTACGTTCATGCTAAGTTAACCTGTCACCTGAAACAGTTTGCACTACAACATACACACACTGCTGGAAGCAACCTAACTTACTCTTTCTAAAGTCCATCAAGGAGAAATGAATCCATTTCAAAAAAAGAAAACTTCAGATCTTGTCTCATAATCATCATAATCAACAGACATTGTGTTGATTACTATCTGTTCATCCATGGCAGCATGACATAAAGAGCTATCGACTAAAATAAAAAAAAATAAAAACAGTGGTATAAATAGTTTTAATCTTAATATCCAGACATCTGACTATGGAGGATGGAATCTGCCAAAAGAAAAGTACAAATGTACAAAAAAGGAAATAAATGTAGCCATTAATTAATTGATAAAATATGACTTACATTGATATTTTTGTTTTTATTTGTTTCTTTGTCTCTGTATTGTAACCAAGTGGAACTGACGGGAGAAATGATTGGGTCCGCGAGACCGGTAATGGGGTGCACGGGCCCTGATTAGGTGAAAAGATGCACCTGCTGGTAATTCGTTCTGTTCTCTGTCTCCACCGTCACGAGCGGGTGCGCTGAGAGTCCGTCTACTTTCTCTCCCGCAACAAGCGGAGGCCGCAGCGCGAGGTCGCAGCGCGAGGCCCCATGATAAGTTGCGTCGGTAGCGCAGTGTCTGGGAGGCATCCTGTGCGGAGGGGACAGCGTGTGTTTGGGGGATGGCTGATTCAGGTATATATTTATAGTTGAATGGTTTTTCATTATGCATTTGTGTGCTGGAGAAATTGGGTACAATGAAATATGTAATGTTGTATTTGTGTTTTATAGAGCTTCCTGAGCAGTGCACCCAGGGGCGGACTGGGGGGAAAAAGTGTCCCGGGAGTTTACTGTCAGACCGGCCCACTCAATACACGGCGCGTTGCCCACTCAATGCATCGCATGTATCGACCAGTCAGTGGCCTACTTGGAAAAATACCATACACTTAACATTATTTTGGATGATTACAAATAAATTATATCATATATGTTTTTTTTTACAACATTTGGATCCACCAATTTGCCTGGATGGACACATTGAATAAAATAATACTCGCTATTGTAACACTCCAAGGTATAGTTTGCTAGATGAATATGCTGAACTCTGGGCTAGTATCAGATGGTTATTCGCAGTGGAGCTGGTGGAACATGTTCTAGGTAGGGCTGTGCCACATCCAATCAATTTCAGCAAACATCCCAGAATGATTTAATGCAAAACAATTAAGGTATCAAACATGTATTACTACTTTGCAGTTAAATATTTAACTTTTGTTCCAACATGAAAAAAGCAGTAAATAACACTTTGACAAACACGTCAGGACATCTTATTTGTGTCACCCACACAGGGGATTCAGTGTAATATTATAATATATAAATCATAATAATATGCTGTAAAATATAATAATATATATATCATATAATTATATATATATATATATATATATATATATATCATATAATTATATATATATATATATATATCATATAATAATATACATATCGTATAATAATATATATATTGTGTAATAATATATATATCGTATAATAATATATATATATCGTATAATAATATAATAATATATATATCATATAATAATATTCACTATAATATAAAACACACACACTTCATGTCTCTCACTCCCTAACTGTCCGTGCTGGATCTGTCCCCGTTGTTTTAAAAAGCTAAATAAGTTATTAGCATGACGTCATGCAGCTAGCCAAACCTGTCTGGTGTCAGCTAGTGGAGAAGCTGCATGTACTGCTTCCCTTTCCCGCTAGTCTGCTGTCTGATTGTGCAGTTTCTCCGCCACAGTTCTCCTCTCAAACGGGTCTTGGAGGAGTAGTGCTCGCGCTGGCGCTGGCCTGTAGAGACTAGTCCGGACGGAAACGCGCAGTTTGGGGCAGAATCGATTCTGCCCCAAACTGAATCTATTTGAGGACGCTGATTGGCTAAATTGTATGTCACTCATTTATATCTTTAATCAGCATTAAAGCATCATTGGCTAAACTGCTTCATAGACCCGCCTCTTTGGGGCAGATTGCATGCTGGGTGTGTGAGTGTGTGTGTGTGTGTGTGTGTAGGGGTGCTGCCGGCTCACAGGATGTGTGAATACAGATCGCGAGGAGTCGTATAAATCTCAGTCAGCGATTATTGACTTTAAGTATTCGAGTAAATTTAACGTGTTCTGTGAAGCATGTGAATATAGTCGGGGTCGGCGATCTCAGAGCGAGGGCCGGTTAGTGATGGAGGTGGGCCGGCCCAAAACCCCGTCGGCCTACCGTATCCCCTATGGCCAGCCCACCCCTGAGTGCACCCAATGGTAGCTGGGGGGGGGGATCCAAGTGGGGTGTCTGGGTTGCTGGAGAGCCGGTGGGTTGAGGTAGTTTCTTTTAGGTTTGTTTTTTCTGTTTATTGGCAGTTATTTGTGATTAACTATGTGTTGGTTTTATTTCTTTTCTAGTTCGTTGGTCTTTTGTTTCATTTCTTTAAGTTGTTTGTGGTGCCTATCCTGGCACATGGTCTGTGAACTCCTCCTGCCCGCCAAACCAGCTGTCACTGGTTAAACCACATCGCTATATTGTACTAATAAAGAGTACTAACAAAGCTGCCTCTTGCGTGTATATGCCTTTACAGTGTTTGAACCGGGTCTCTGTGGCAACGGGATGCTACAATATTAATTCCTGTATTTATCACTCTTCTATTTACTTCTCCCTTTTATTTCTCTCTGTCTCTTAATACTTATTTATATTGCCATTACGGTTGGTAATCAGATACAGTATTATCAAAGGAGTAGACAAAACTGGCCATATTCAACTATATTTAAAGATTGTGCGAAACAAACTTTCTTCTCTCTGTGTTGGCCTCTGTCAGCTGGTCCCAATCCGTGTGTCTGGCTGCTTGAGTATACTCTCCCTAAACAAACCACGGTGTCTTGCTAATCCTGGGCTTCTGCCTTACATTACAGCCATCAATTTAAGA
>JAFEUB010001027.1:300000-382500 GCA_024529925.1 Ophthalmolycus amberensis | reverse complement strand
TATTCACCGCGGGAGTTTCCTCGTTCATTCTGGTCAGTGTTTACATCCTCAGGCCTGTGAGAGTGAGGCGCTGCAACACCTGGCTGAGCCGATCAACGACATGGAGCACAAACAACCAGACTCCCTGCACATTGTTCTTGGGGACTTTAACAGAGCAATCCTCAGAAAAGAACTGCCTAAATACAGACAACATATTAAGTGTAGCACCAGGGACAAAAACACACTGGACCACTGCTACACTGTAATAAAGGATGCATATCACTCAGTCCCCTGTGCAGCTTTGGGACTCTCTGATCATTGTCTGGTCCATCTGCTCCCGACCTACAGGCAGAAACTAAAATCTCCTTGTCCATGACCAAGGACAAGGAGTTCTGTTGAAAATAATTGGGTTGGCTGTGATCCATCCAGGAGCAACAATGTTCAACATAATATATTGTACATAAGTATACTTTTGCATCTACTATGAACTTATCATCATAATTCTCCGAAAAGCAATATGACACTATGAAGGAGTTGTAACAGTGCGTTTATAAGTATGCTCATTCCGACTAGAGGACGTAGAGGGCAAATGCATAATATTCTGTTCAGCAAAAAATACCCACTTGATGCATCAGGTCAGTGTTTTGAGAAAGGACACCTGCCCTGTGGGCCTGATTTGAACACAATAGGCAAAGGTTTTGCTCAAGCTGAATCTGCAATTGGGCGACTGCTACCATCATAACTCCATCTGATCATCCACAAAATGACTCAAATATCAAAACATGATCAATACTAAAGCAGCACCGAAAGTAACAACCCAGTCATTACTTAAAACTGAAAAATGTCCTGTTCCTCTTCAAAAGAAGTTGGTTTTCAAAATTGCGAGAATTCAGCCTCGCTCTTCTTGGGCTGAAGACTAGTCCTGCGATGCTAAATAGCCTTTCACAGGCCGCTGAGGCAGGTAGAGGTGTGTTCAGCTTCACAGACAGCTTGCGCAGAGCTTGGAAGGATTTCCCTAATGCTGCGCTCTCGCGGCTCCCGTCAATCCTATGGTGTGGTGGCTAGCTAATGTTAAGTTAGCTAACGTTAGCCAACTAGTGCTACACAACTGTCAACACTTTCTCAGCTCACTAACTCGCTAGCGATCCACGGGTGTTGGTCTTCGTCACCACCGACGTTTGTTTCGGGAGTAGCAGGTGCTTCCATTTCTGCTTCCATCATGAAATCAGTCATCGTAGAGTGGAATTCTACTCATGTTAGCTAGCTAGCACCACTGGGAATCAAAACACCGCGGCTTTGAGAGCACTTGTTTGCAATTGCGCATTAACGTGATTAACCAATGATTTAACTTGCAAGCTAGGACCACTGATTCGCCAAACCTGCTTGCTTGCAGTCTGTGTTCCACCACAGTCCCCGATGTTGGTCTCATGATAAATTTTTTTCTAAAGATAGATTTGATTTTGTAGCGAGTAACGAAGGTTTCAGGGGAAATGTATCGGCGTCAAAGTATCAGTTTTCTTTGCAAAATGTAGTGAAGTAAAAGTGAAAGTCAACAGAAATATAAATAGTAAAGTAAAGTACAGATATCCAAAAAAACGACTTAAGTACAGTAACGAAGTATTTCTACTTCGTTACTATACACCACTGGAAATACTCAAAACTCTCCCAGCTCACTGTGCCAGCCTCCACCTGTCAGTGGATCACAAACTTCGTGACTGACAGGACGCAGCAGGGCTGAGAAAAATCACATCCAGCACCCGGACTATCAGCATTGGCGCCCCCCATTGGTGTGTGCTCTCCCCACTGCTCTTCTCCCTCTACACCAACGACTGCACCTCAGAGGACCCATCTGTTAAACTCCTGAAGTTCGCAGACAACACAACAGTCATCGGCCTCATCAGGGACGGTGATGAGTCTGCGACAGACGGGAGGTTGAACAGCTGGTCCTCTGGTGTGGTCAGAACAACCTGGAGCTAAACAAACTCAAAACTGTGGAGATGACAGTGGACTTCAGGAGGAGTCCCCCAACACTGCCCCCCCTCACCATAGTCAACAACATTGTGTCTGCTGTGGAGACCTCCAGGTTTCTGGGATCCGCAATCTCCCAGGACCTGAAGTGGGCTCCCAACATCAACACCATAAGGAAAAAGGCCCAGCAGAGGTTGTACTTCCTGCGCCAGCTCAGGAAGCTCTTCTTCATTTTGTAGGGCTCACATCCAATATTGTCTTTCTATTTTCTGATGATAACTGCTGCGTGCAGGTTCAGCCAGCCCTTTTATAGATTCATATATTTAGTGTTTTTCTGGCTGAATTCCAGAGGACACTGACCAATCAGAGCAAGGGCTTTTCGGAAAGGGGGCCTTAAAGAGACTGGTGCTAAAATGGAGGGTAAATACACACATTTGAATCGACGGCATCACCCAGATGGGTTGATCACCGGGACGAGGGAAAAACAAACTGGCGCCCCCGCTGCTTTCAAGAAGTCTTAAGACACAAAAGCCGAAGTTTAAATTATAGCAATAGCAAATTTATTTCTATAGCACATTTCGTACACTGGGGCAATTTTACAATATGATTGGAAGATGGTACAAAGAACATAAAATAGCAATTAAACAAGGAATATAAGTGAAGACAAAGAATATAAAAGAAAATACAAGGTACATAACAGAATAAACACATTGTAAAATCCTAGAAGCCTAATCATAGGCACATGAGAAGTGAAATGTTTGAAACACAAATTGAAAAAAATCTTTATATGGTTCACATCTAAGATCTTCTGGCAGTTTGTTCCAATTGCATGCAGCTTAACAGCTACACTGGCATATAACCAGGGTGGAAATAAATTGAAACACACTTCCTAATGCCAGCTAAAGTTTATTTTTAATTATCATTTTATATATTCAATATTTTCAATTTCATAGCATTTTAGATGCTTTTCAGTTTTACAGCTGGTTGTCACCTGTTGCCTTTTGGGAAAGTGTTTGTTCAGTGTAATACTGAAGTGTTTCAATTGTTCCTTATTTTTATAGTAAATAGTCTACCAAAGTTGCCAGTGGACTAAATGTTCGCTCAGTCCCCAACAGGAGGACTGTGTCTGTCTTTGACACTTTTACTACTGCGTATTAGTAAAGATTGTCAGTGTGCATTCGGAATAAGACTTCGAAATTGTGGCACGGGCTGTTGATGATAACCTGACGAGAGACTGACAGATGCTCCAATAGCTCGACAGAAGGCCCTCCATACCTGGGATGTAAATTGTGGTCCACGGTCGGAGACAATGTCGGATGGGATCCCATGGAGCCGGACAACATTGTGGACCAGAATAACGACAGTGTCTGAGGCTGTGGGGAGTTTTGGTAGGGGCACAAAATGTACAGTCTTGGAAAATCTGTCAACGATAGTGAGTATGGTGGTCTTACCCTGCGACGGTGTAAGTCCGGTGACAAAATCGAGACCAATGTGGCTCCAAGGACGCTGCGGGACAGGAAGGGGACGGAGTAGGCCGGTCAATGGTTGGTGAGATGACTTGCTGCGAGCACACACTGTGCATGAAAGTACAAATGCTTAGGTGTCCGTGTCCATGGATGGCCACCAGAATCGGCATTTCAGGAGAGATAAAGTGCGATTGACGCCAGGATGAGGTGTGAACCCACTGGAGAACCTGTGAACAGACTGGCTCCCGCACAAAAAGACTGTTTATAGGACCCCCACCTGGAACTGGCAGGATTCTTTGGGCTTCCTTAACCAGGGACTCAATCTCCCAAGTCACCGCTGCCACGAGGCATAGCGAAGGGAGTATGGTCTCGGGATCAGTGGCGTGGTGGTCGGACATGAACCTTCTGGAAAAAGCATCAGGCTTGAGGTATCTGGAACCGGGTCGTTAGGTGAGTGTGAAGTTGATTAGACCGAAGAACAACGCCCACCGGGCTTGACGGGAATTGAAGCCCCCACTCCTGTGTCACAAGCATCAACCTCCACGGTGAACTGAAATGTGGGATCAGGATGAACGAGGAGAGGCGCTGTTGTAAACCGTCTCTTTAGCTCAGCAAAAGCACCATCTGCTGCGGGGGTCCAAGAGAAGGGGGGCGTGAGTTGGGTGAGACGTGCCGCCACTCTGCTGTAGTCGCCGATAAACCTTCTGAAGAAATTGGCAAAACCCAGGAACTGCTGGAGTTGTTTGAGGAATGGACCATGGAATGGATTTTTCTGGGGGCCATCCTCACCTGCCCGCTCTCAATGATATAACCCAGGAAATCCACAGAAGCCACATGAAACATTTTTCCCCCTTAATAAAGAGTTTGTTCTCGTGAAGTCGTTGGAAAACCTGCCTCACATGCTGAATGTGTTCCTCTGTGTTTCGAGAGAAGATTAGGATGTCGTCCAGATAAACAAGGACATCATTGACAAGAGCCTGGAAGACAGCAGGGGCATTGGTTAGTCCAAAAGGCATGACCAGGTACTCAAAGTGACCCAGGGGGGTCCGGAAAGCAGTCTTCCACTCATCCCCCTCCTTGATACAAACTAGTTGATAAGCATTCCGGAGGTCGAGTTTAGAGAAGATGGTGGCTCCCTGTAATGGTTTGAAGGCTAAGTTTATTAGAGGAAGGGGATACTTGTTCTTAACTGTTATGTTATTCAAACCACGGTAGTCGATGCAGGGGCGTAGTGTGTGGTCCTTCTTGGACACAAAGAAAAACCCAGCACCAACCGGGGAGGATGATCTAATGGCCTAATTGTACCTGCTGCTAGGGAGTCTCGTGTGTATGTCTCCATGGCCTCCCGCTCAGGGCGAGACAGGTTGTACAAGCGACTGGATGGTAGTGGGGCACCAGGGAGCAGGTCAATGGCACAATCATAGGGTAGGTGCAGGGGCAGAGAGAGAGCTTGCTGAATGCTTCACCTAGATCCTAATAAATAAAGGGAATCGCTGACAGATCAGGGGGTTCAGTGTCAAGTGGGGGCAGCGCCCTCTGTAGGGGCTAGGGCAGTGCTTAGACAGGATGAATGACAAAATATGCTTCAGCTCTGAACCTTATTTACTGACCAATCAATATGGGGATTGTGGAGCCTTAGCCAGGTCTGACCGAGGACCAAGGGGATGTGAGGGGAAGAGATACTATGGAATCAAATGGTGATGACAACACCAGATGCAGTGGTTCCGTGACGTGGGTAACATGAGCGAGAAGCTTCCCATTTAGAGCATGGGCACAGAGGACTGTGTGGCTGAATGGAGATTCTGGCTTGGAAAACAAGATTGGCATCGATGAAGCTCTCATCCGCTCCAGAATTCACCAAGGTACGTACGGGAAGAGACTGTTGGTTCCATATGAGAGTAGCCTGCTGCATTCTGGTCTGTGTAACTGACCACCACTATCCCCACCTCTACTGATGAGCCTCCTCTTTTGGCTGCTGGGGGCAGGAGACCAGAAAACCGCTTGGCCACAGTAAATGCACAATCCCGCTTTGATCCTCCGGAGGCCCTGTGCCCCTGAAAGGTGTGCTATGCCCAGCTGCATGGGCTCCTCCGCTGGGGAGAGGGGAACCAGGAAGGGCATGGAACTTACAGGCTGGGCCGTGGTTGGCTCTCACGGGAGGAGGAGGGGCTGAGCAAGGGGATGGCGAACCTAAAGAGCAGCTAAGCCTCTCTCCGAAGTTCACCAAGACGATTATCTAGTCTGATAGAAAGGAGATAAAAGCATCAAGACTCTCTGAGTCATCCCTAACAACTAACTCGTCTCTCACAGGGTTATTAAGCCCTCGGAGAGAAAAAACCCTGGGTAAATAATTCGGTCCACCCTGAACCTTGCTCTATAGTCCTAAAGTCAATAGAAAATTCCCACGAGAGCACCCTGTGAGGCGAGTGCCTGACGGAGGGAATCTTGGTCTGCTGGGTCCATGGGGGCCAGATCGTTCTGTCCCAGGGTGTGGTGGTGGACCCAAATGCAGACACAGACCAGGGAGTAATGAGTGAAAAGGTTTAATTCCAGGAGGACAATGGGTAAATGTGGTGGAGCAGCGGGGGACCAAGGACAAGAGGACGAGGGTGGGGAACCGGGCAGATCAAGGCAGGGCAGGCAGAATGGGGAGCCGAAGGGGATGATCCAAACTGCGGGCACAGGGAGACAAGGTAAGTATAAATAAAGGGAAAACAGTTGGATTGACTGATGATCTATAATACTGAGCGGCCGAGAACAAGCGAGATACCACGGAGGTTGAAACAACGATCTGGCAAAGAATGGATGTAAAACCAGGGTAGATAAACTGTTAAGTAGATGAGTTGATGGAAGGCAGCTGGATAGACTGGACAGGTGAGGTGAATGAATGAATAGCAATAAGGAGGAAGCCGGGAGGAGACCAGGTCGGAGCCACGCCCACACCACACACATGAGACACGGGAAAACAGGAGGCACGGCCTGGTCGTGACACATTGTGTCAGGATCCAGGATCCCTGTCTGACCCGTTGTGTGTTTCCCCTGATCTCCTCTCCTCATGTGTCCTGTCATTCCCCCGTTTGTTATTGTGTGCCATGTGCTCTGTGTTTGTCCCCTGCCTCCAGACACCTCCCATGGCCACACCCGTGATTGTGCACAGCTGAGGACACTCCAGCCGATCACCTCCTGCGGCCTGACACACCAGACTCAGGGCCCACTAATGAAGTTCCTGTCTCTATATAAACTCTGGTCCTGCAGTCTGGGGTTGTCAGGTCGTACCGTCTTTCACCCGCTTCAACCCCGTGGCATCCTCTGCCCTCCTTGGTGTTCAACGGATTACACTCCGCCGCAAAGCCCTCCTGGTGTTCAACGGACTACACACGCCGTCAAGCATCCAGCCCTCCGGTGTCGGACCACGGGCTCCACACCTTCCTGTCTTAGTCAGGCTAAATAAAACCTGTTTCCACTAACTTCTGTCTCCTGTGGTCTTGCGTTTGGGTCCTACCTGTGAACTCCCGTAACACATTGTGCAGTCACCAGATATATAAAACACATTTTCACTCCTCAAATTGCTTTAATGTTAACAAATTACCGAGGTTTTCTACCTGTGCCTGCTGCCCTTTGGTATTATGGTAACATGGATTTCATCCAAAGAGCTCCTTACCATCTAAAAACTGTATTTCAGAGTCATTTGTCATCTATTATTTAGTACTAATAATTATTATTGCTGCTTCCTTGTTAAATGACATTTGATTGATTCAGTGTAGGCTACACATAGACACTGCACACATGAAAAGCAAAATGAAGTTCTGCAATAACTTTATGAGAGAAATATTAGATCTGCTGGTTCTATGACCTCAGTGTTTGTCCTCAAATGCATGTGTCGAAGCTTGTCAAAGCACAAGTTTCATGCTATATAGTCATTTAAAAGGGTCCATACACTGTAGTTAATAAACAGGTTCTGGGTTTCATTAAACAACTTTTAATGAACAATGAATTGCTCTTGAACAAACTCGCCTTTTCATCTTCAGATCCTTTAAGAAAAAGTACTAAAGCCTACTATCAATAAAAAAAATAAAGAAGTACTCGTATCGCACTGTGAAAAAACTTTTGTTTTTTGTAGTTTGTTAAAAGTAAAGCAATTTGAACCGTGAAAGTATGTTTTGTATGTTATTACTATTGTTAAGTATTGTAATACAGACCCGTGTTGTGAGCAGAAACATGTGCACCCTGTTGGAGACTGTCGTATTGAAAACGCTATTTAAGTATGGGCTGGAACTCTTATATTGGGTTTGCTTGAAAGTGATTTTTATGCGGTAGAAAGTAAAGCTGTTGAAGCACTCTACACAACCCAGAGGATAATCCTGCAAAAGGATATTCATTTATTTTATTTTATGTAGAATAGTTAAAAGTGCAAACAGTAAATAAACTTGAAAGATTTTACATGGGATAGCTTAGTTGCTTCATTGTCATGACAACAGAGCCAGCAATAAAGTCAAAGTTCAATGTAAATCAACTCCTTTTACAGTCAGACTCATCACAAGTTTTAACACTACAGCCTGAAACTTTCACTCAAATAGTTTAAGAATAAATTGATGATATAATGAACTAGAAAAAGCATTTCCTGCTGAAAATGCGTTGGAATGCTGAAAACTGAAATTAATCGCAAAAACATTGCTGAAAATAGATATCCAATTCAAAAACAAATTGCAAAAAGCTTAATAATTCAAAAAGTTTAAAGATTACAAATATGAAAAGTCATATCACACCTCTCCTGAAAGAGCTGAACATTTTGATATTTGAACAGTTTCTGTGGCTTAAAAAAATTCATCAGTGGTGATATTTGTAGTAGTAGAAGTTGTAGTAGAAGTATTAGTAGCATTAGAATAACTACTAGTAGTAGTAGTAGTAGTGATATTTGTAGTAGTAGTAGAAGTAGTAGAACACGTAGTATCAGTAGTCATAGTAATAGCTGTAGTATTGGTCGTAGTATTTAATATAACAGTAGAAGTAATAGTAATGGCAGTAGAAGAAGTAGCAGTAGTAGTAGTACTAGTAGCAGTCGTAGTATTACTACTTTTAGTAGCATGAATAGTAGTAGTAGCAGTTGTCGTATAAGTAATAGTAGTAGTGGTAGTAATAGCAGTAGTGGTAGTAATAATATTTATGGTAGCAGTAATAGTAGCAACAGCAAAAGTTATAGTAGAAGTAGTAGTAGTAATACTATTCATTTTTTTAACAAAAAAGCCTAATTTTGAGCTTGTTTAAATACAGTTTATCCATGGGGCTTTTATTTTGAAAGGGTGGTGCTGGGTGGGGGGGAGGAGACATAATCATAATGTTTGACACACATAAACAGAGGTTATTAAATGCCTGGCTTCATCACAAGCATTTGAATTACAATTCACTCTTTGGGGCTTTTATTTTGAAATGGGGTGTGTGTGTGTGTGGGGGGGGGGGTCCTCTAAAAGTCTCTAATGACTGTATGAGAGAGAGAGAGAGAGAGAGAGAGAGAGAGAGAGAGAGAGAGAGAGGTGCATGTGTGTCTGTGTGTTTACCAACATCACTAATTGGCTCAATCGCAAACACCTGTGTGCCTGAAGCCATTTCATGGAGATAAAACAGGGAAACACCTCTCAAACAAATCATCAAAACTCCCTTAACCGTAGCTCCTATTGCTCCGATATTAACAATTGAGAGGAAGGATGAGTTGAAGAACAGATCCTGTAAAAATTGTGTCTGTAGTGTAAAAAATGTGGCTTAATTGGCGATCTAGAAATGGGGTACCGTGTTCTGTGGAAGATGTTTTTGAAGCAAAATTTAACATTGGTCTCTATGGAGCAGAAAGTTGGTTTTCCTCTCAATTAACGGCTTCCGTGTCAAATGTGGAAATCTGTGGGATTCCACAGTAATTTTTCTACGACAATATTAGCTGCTTCTACATCCAGAAATTATGCATGAAGAGTGAAGATTGTGGACACAGTGGCAAAATACAAATGTTTTTTTCACAAGAATCTCAAGCTGCTCTTCACTCTAGCGGTGAAATCACGCACTCTAAGCTGCGCAATACACACCCATTATAAAGTCAGAAAAGGGCTGAAAAATCATAAAAGTTAAATTGCTGCAGTTCAAAAAGTTTAAAAGATATCAAAAAGCTGAATCATGTGGCAATAGTTAAGGGTTTTCTCAACATTTGAAAGTTGAAATGGTGTCTGTAGCTGAAAGTATGAGGAAGTTGAAGGATTTGAAAGTTGAAGAAGTTTAAGAGGATTTGAAAATATTCTCCATAGAGATCCCATTGAAAATAAAAAGCTTACTAATTCAAAAGGTTTAAAGGTTAGAAATATGAAAAGTCATAGCACCCCTCTGGTGAAAGAGCTGAACATTTTGATAGTTGAATGGTTTCTGTAGCTTAAAAAATGAAGGAGAAGAAGAGGTGGGACGGAAGAAATAGAAGAAGTTGAATAAACGAAGAACAATAGTTGGAATGCTTAACAGCAACAATAATTACATACAAATAATTCAGTGTGTGCGCCCATTGCCAGTTTATTCACGATCAATTGTGGGAAAGTGGCAGAAATATGACTTTATGACAGTTATATATTATGTTCATTAGTTAGAATATATATATTTTCTTTAATTTAGCTCTCCATGAATTGATCGCTGGAGCAAACGCATTTTACTTTGAAGGCGAGCTGTCTCTGTTTCCGACTCTCAACTTCCTTTACTCAGTTTCATTATTAAAATTGCATAATCAGTGTTTCCCCTAGGTTTACAGCTTTGAACTGAACAATTATTTGAACTGTACATTGAACTAAACATCGGACAACTGTGTGCTCAAATAATGGAAGGACAGTGTTGCCTGAAATTACATGCATCATCGGCATTGAAGAGCCAAACATGTTATTGATCAAATCATAATAAATTAGTGCTGGGCAACGATTAAAATATTTAATCGCATGGATTTTTTGCGATTAATTGCATTGTTATGGCAAAGTTCAATAATGAATTCAAAAGTAGTGTATTGCGCAGTTTTATTTTAAAAGTACTGCTATATGAACAAAAGTGCAATAACATTTGGTTCACGAGATGCAGGTAGCATGTTTTATACTTAATGTGAATATAATTCATACTTTGTTGGCATCTTATTCTGAAGAAACCGGATGTTGTCTCACGTTAATGTTTCCGCTAACTTTCAAAGTCCTTCGCTCGCTCCCGATCTGTGCCGTTTAAATGCGTTTACCGTGAATTTCAGCATATAGACACTAAAATGTAAGTGTCTGCTGAGTTGACCACGGAGATCTGAGTGTCTGCTGACTTTACCGCAGCAATGTACAGTAGTCTCCAGGGAGAGCAACAGCTGGTGCAGCTTCTCTCTTTATTTCTGCACCCCCCCCCCCCCCCCCCCCCCCCCCCCCGACCAGAAGCGGAAGTCGCCTTTTCTCTACGGCAACCCTGAAGGGACATCATATCTCCAATACAAAACGATAAACATGAGACAGTCTGTTACAATAATAAATAAATAAATTAAAAATACTTGCCTGTTTTTTAGTTGTTTTTTAATTATTTTTATTTTTATTTTTTTTCCCATCTCAAAAGGCTCACGGACATACACACACACGTTCTCACACACACACACACACACACACACACACACGCACGCACGCACGCACACACAAACTGACTATAGGATGTTTGCTGGCTTTTATCCCACTGTTCTTGTCATGCTCTTGTTGTTATGTATATGTATTGTCTCTTGTCTGTCAATAATAAAATATATATATATATATAATACATTTAAAAAATGCGTTAACGCGCAATAAAATAATTATCGGCGTTAATTAATGAATGCGTTAACGCGATAATAACGCGTTAACTTGCCCAGCACTAAATAAAATAAACCATTTTTTAGCAGGAGAGCTACTCCGGCTGCTACTCGCAGAGAGCGAGTGTTGCCATCTTCACCACCATGAGAGCGTTTAAAAAAACGCAGATATTGTCTGCTTTTCAGCTGGTTGACGCAACATATTTTCCGATGCGCGCTCTCTGTCCGCTGGTGGGAGTGTGCTCACCTGTGTCGGTGTGTGTGTGCGCATCGGGGCGGAACTCCGCCAAATGATATGGCTGAAGGAAAAGACACCAACGCATAAGCCTTTGATTTGGGTTTGGAGTGAGTGGAGAAAGGTTAGGGGGTTATGATCAGTATATACCACTAAAGGTCTTACTCCACCACCCATGTAAACCTCAAAATGTTTCAATGCCCAGATCAGTGCCAGTGCCTCATTTTCAATGATGGAGTAATTTAACTGGTGTGAGTTGAACTTCTTAGAAAAGAAACTCACCGGGCACACCACTTCCATTATCCTGCATTAATACAGCCCCAGCTCCCACCTTACTAGCATCCGCATACAGCAAAAATGGCTGGTCCATCTGGGGGGCTGCTAAGACAGGGGCTGAACACATTGACATACACATACACATTGACATAGGTGGCAAGTTTTAACGAAAGCAGAAATGTCTCTTTTCAAAAGAGGCCAGTGACCCTTGCCAAAACAATAATTGCAGACATGATTGGGGTCCATCCTTCCCCGTAAACCCCGGTCTGTTTTAACTGAAAATTGTTCTGTCCCTTCTGACCAAAACTTACTGGAGTTAGCTCCCCATTACTCTCTCGGGAGCCAAAATCTCCACGACCACGGTTCTCACCAAAAAATCTTTTATGATTCAGGACAAACTCATCTGCCAATTTAGCAGCATCTGTAACCTTGCTTACTTTCCTTTCCTGAATGTAGGTAACAACATGGTCAGGCAAAGCATTTTTGAACTGTTCAAGCAAGATTAATTCCTCAAGGTCCTCCATAGTATTTACCTGTGAAGCAGCACGCCAGCGATTAAAATGAGTGGTTAAATCACGAGCAAACTCCATGTGAGACTGCTTTTCTTTTCTGAGTAATCTGAAGCACTGGCGATAAGCTTCCGGTACCAATTCATATATCCTAAGTACAGCAGCTTTAACCAACTGGTAGCTACCACTATCCGTAACACTCAAGGCTGAAAAAGCCTCCTCCTGGGCCTTGCTAGTGAGCACACACTGAAGCAAAAGAGTACGCTCAGCATCCGACCAATTTTGTGCCTCTGCTAAACGTTAGGGAGGAAGGGCCAGGCCGGTACAAAGAGGGAGAACCAATAACATGCACATTCATCACACACACTTCGTCACATCTATACATAGCAACACCTGGTAAAACCGTTTCTGCCTCTGTGGAGGCCCTCGCACCTTCCCGCGTCTCGGGGGTACTGGCGGGACCTGTAACTTCCTGTTACCACTAGGTGGCGCTATTACTATGATTCTAAATAAATACCCTGTAAATGATTCTATACATTGTACATTTAAATGACTCCTGGGACTCAATGGTGAACTGCACATCATTTTCTTCCTTCTCATATAATCCAGGATGAGGTAAAAGTGATCAACAAGAGGAACTAACTTTCCTTCGAATGCCAATCAATCATGAAACAAAATCTGCCTTCTTTCATCTCAAAAACATCGCCCGTCTACGTCCCTCCCTCTCATCAGCCACTGAAACACTGATCCACGCCTTCACCACCTCACGACTGAACTATGGCAACAGCATCCTGTACGGCTCATCCACCAAAATCATCAACAAACTACAATACATGCAGAACTCAGCTGCCCGTCTGCTCTGTTCTTGTTCTGTCCCTTCTGACCAAAACTTACTGGAGTTAGCTCCCCATTACTCTCTCGGGAGCCAAAATCTCCACGACCACGGTTCTCACCAAAAAATCTTTTATGATTCAGGACAAACTCATCTGCCAATTTAGCAGCATCTGTAACCTTGCTTACTTTCCTTTCCTGAATGTAGGTAACAACATGGTCAGGCAAAGCATTTTTGAACTGTTCAAGCAAGATTAATTCCTCAAGGTCCTCCATAGTATTTACCTGTGAAGCAGCACGCCAGCGATTAAAATGAGTGGTTAAATCACGAGCAAACTCCATGTGAGACTGCTTTTCTTTTCTGAGTAATCTGAAGCACTGGCGATAAGCTTCCGGTACCAATTCATATATCCTAAGTACAGCAGCTTTAACCAACTGGTAGCTACCACTATCCGTAACACTCAAGGCTGAAAAAGCCTCCTCCTGGGCCTTGCTAGTGAGCACACACTGAAGCAAAAGAGTACGCTCAGCATCCGACCAATTTTGTGCCTCTGCTAAACGTTAGGGAGGAAGGGCCAGGCCGGTACAAAGAGGGAGAACCAATAACATGCACATTCATCACACACACTTCGTCACATCTATACATAGCAACACCTGGTAAAACCGTTTCTGCCTCTGTGGAGGCCCTCGCACCTTCCCGCGTCTCGGGGGTACTGGCGGGACCTGTAACTTCCTGTTACCACTAGGTGGCGCTATTACTATGATTCTAAATAAATACCCTGTAAATGATTCTATACATTGTACATTTAAATGACTCCTGGGACTCAATGGTGAACTGCACATCATTTTCTTCCTTCTCATATAATCCAGGATGAGGTAAAAGTGATCAACAAGAGGAACTAACTTTCCTTCGAATGCCAATCAATCATGAAACAAAATCTGCCTTCTTTCATCTCAAAAACATCGCCCGTCTACGTCCCTCCCTCTCATCAGCCACTGAAACACTGATCCACGCCTTCACCACCTCACGACTGAACTATGGCAACAGCATCCTGTACGGCTCATCCACCAAAATCATCAACAAACTACAATACATGCAGAACTCAGCTGCCCGTCTGCTCTCCCACTCCACCAGAGACCACATCACCCCAGTCCTTTAAAACCTCCACTGGCTCCCCATACAGCAAAGGATCCAGTTCAAGATTCTCCTCATCACATATAAAGCCCTTCACAACCTAGCCCCTTCATACCTTTCGGAGCCTGCTCCACCGTCGGTGCAGGACACACCAGTGCCACCTCAGATTTGCCGACCCCAACGTCCTTACCCCCCCTACTCTTTCCAAACGTCGGACCTGAGGGGACCATTGCTGCCCCCTCCCTCTGGAACTCTCTCTCCCAGCACCTCAGACATTCTCCGTCACTCTTTTAAAGCTGCACTCAACACTCGCATATTTAAACCTGCTTTTAACTTGTGATGCTTTCATGAAAAAAAGTTCAGACCGGGCCAGTTGATGATAAACTACTGCTCACCAACTTTATTCTTATTCTATACTTAATACCTATTGGTGTCCTGATGATCTTTGAAGAATGCACTGGAATCAGACAGAGTTCAATGCAATGGAGTTTATTCTTCAAGCTAAGAACACAACCCGAGTAATTTTTTGGAAAATTACAGATTTATTCTGTTGGTACATAGTCTTATATAGTGGGACTGACATCGCTTTTGTCCTTTTAAGCCCTTCCTCTGTTTTCCTTTGAAATCACAGGTGTGTCACTTTTCCTGTCATGTGGGTGTGAGTTATGTTTGTATGGTTTCTAATGTGTGTATTACATGTACCAATGTGTCATGGTCAGCTTTATCTTTTTAGTGGGAGTTTAAGATGCCTTTTCAAAACGCGACTTTTTTTATCACAGCTCAGCTGTCCTTCTCACAGCCTATTGGTGTCCTGATGATCTGTACGGCCTTCGCGTGCCTTTTCCATGACAGTCTTACCATATACCTGCTACGCCTCCTCAGTAGTGTTTTCTACAAGAGACTTTGTGTTGGTTTACATTTTTTGGTTTAACAGTGTGATGTTGATTTTCTTAGTTCTGTTTAAATATGCTCATGCAAATATAAATGAGAATCTAAGACATACCATGGTGCAGAAGCAGTACATACAATGTGTGTCTGAGCTTCAGTGTCTCCTCTGTCAGGTTTCCCACACCAGTCTTAACAGGAGATCTCAATGAAAGCAGCAGGGATTGTGTTTTACACATTAGGCAGAGATTAGCCAACATAAACACATGGTTCTGAAGGACAAAATAACAGAGGTCTGCCAGCATCTGGTTATACTCTCGCTGCTACTCCCAGACCTGGCCAATCAAACGGAGAGAAAAGAGCTAGCTGCTCGAGCTCAACCAACTGTCCTCCAAAGCTGCTGTGGATGCTTGTGTGTCTTCTATGTTGATGTATTATGTTATGACTGCTGTGCATGTATTTGCTAAACCATAGACTATTATCCAGACTTCACTCAGCAGCTGATATTTGGATGTGAAACACTACAGTAGCATTAAGTTGATCAAAACAGAGCCTTCCATCATTGATATCTGCTTCCATTCGGGCTGTGACATCTCCATTTGATTGGATATGCGCATCTACTGCTGCCTGTATCCAAAACTGAGGATTGTACTACAAAGCAGGATTTGGGGTTAGCGAGTTTACTACAGGGTTAACTCTGGGTTTTTAAGTCCTACGATGAAGGTTCACTTCTTACCGGGATAGATCACCATGGTTATTTACGCTGAACACCTTGTCCTGCTGTTTAGATTATGCTGGGCATGTGACACACATCAACAAACACATCTAGCACTAAATTACCTCAGTGCTTCATGGCGACAGGACCACTAAGTCTAACATGAAAGATAGTGGAAGTCCTGTCACTTTATTTATCTATGAGATATCAATGGAATATAGTACAGACATTTATGGTCCCCAGAGAAAAATCCTACTGACTTTACATCAAGCACTTTTTTTTTTATTGTGTGGAAAAGTGAGTACAAAACAAGTGCAGACATGTACATAAACACATACCGTATACGAGATAAGAAATTATACAAAGTAAGACAGGGATGAGAACAAAGGGGACATAAGGACACTAAGGACAATAACAGGTTTAGACTGAGGAGTATACAAGTGAGAGGTGGGGGTCCAGCAAAATGTATATAACACACACATCTGTGTTTGAGTCTATATGTGTGATCCGTTTGATGGTTGAGTGAGGAGTGTCGATTGAGGTTAGGTAGTAATATGGGATATAGTACCATCTGTACATAAATACACAAATACTGTAAACAATATCCCTATACATTATATATATATATATATATATATATATATATATATATACACACATATATATATATATATATATATATATACACACATATATATATATATATATACACACATATATATATATATATATATATATATACACACATATATATATATATATATATACACACATATATATATATACACACATATATATATATATATATATATACACACACACATATATATATATATATATATACACACACACATATATATATATATATATATATATATATATATATTAGGGGTGTAACGGTTCACAAAATTCACGGTTCGGTTCGGTACGATACAGTGGAGCCACGGTTCGGTACGTTTCGGTACAGTAGAAAACTATAAATGCCAGAGAAATGTACTTGATTTTAAAATATATTTATTCATTACAACTACCATCATAAAGTTATTCTTTGACTTTGAACAATGATGGAACTATACCTGAGTGACCCATCTTCTGGGGTGTCTTCTTAGCAACACATAAGCATAAAAAACTAAAACTGCTCCTTAATGTTATGTAGTATTGTTACTTACATCTTGCAAAGACATTTTTAATCTCAATGGGACTACCTGGTTAAATAAAGGTTTTTTTAAAAACAAGAAAAGAATTTTTTATTTTTTATTTTTTTATTCAAACGTATTCGGTTCGTCATGCGTACCGAACCGCGAGCCTCGTACCGAACGGTTCAATACGAATACGCGTATCATTACACCCCTAATATATATACATACATACATACACAAGAAAAAACTTCCTGTAACCACTGTGTGGCGCTACACAACGCGCGTCAACATGCATTATGTTGCTCTATATCAAGTGTAGACAACATCATGTAAATGTCATGTGAATCGGATATATTTTTTGTCAAATAACGCTGATTTCCTTTCGGCATTAGGTGGCGCTTTGACTTAGATGGAAAACTGGCTTGTAGACATCTTCAGGCCATGACAGTTATCAAGCATGGCAAGTTTGGGACCGATTTGAGCAAGTCCAGTGGATATACATCAACTTGCTGTTTCATGGGGAGTCACGTAAAATGGCCGCCATGCCACGGCTACACCATTCAATCAAACGTAAAGCTTTTGATAACTTTCAATCACAAAGGTCTTTAGATTGTACTGACCAAATTTTAAGTGGATCTGCAAAATTCCCTAGGAGGAGTTTGTTAAAGTATAGCGCCTAGAAATGGTCAAAAATTAATGGAAAATTCACAGAAAAATATAAATTGCAGACTTCCAGTATAATTTAGAGCATAGTCTCAAGATACTTTTTTTAAGTCTCCATGTGATACATGTGCCTACTAAATTTCACACATCTAGGTGAAATGTACCGCTGGGGCTGCTCTTGAATATTAGTAGGGGGCGCTGTCAAGGCAATTTTTTTATAGAAAAGGCAAAACCCCATACGAGTTATTTATGTTTATCACCTTTGACACATGTGCAAAGTTCCATGACTATTTGATCACCCTAAGCCACATAAATATCTGCTTCCTTTTCATGATGAATAATGCGTTGCCACGTCAACATCTTTTGACGACAACTCACAAAAATTCATGATGAAGTATCATCAATGTCATAAGGCTTGCCTCACAAAATTTGAGGTTCATCAAATTAATTGGCTGGTAGGAGTACATCAAAGTATAAAGTGTGTTATTTCCTTTTGCCACATGATGGCACTATGACTTTGTGAACATTTTGGCATGGAAATGTGCTGAAGCCTGAACTAGCATGATGCATAACGAATTTAGGGCAGATTGGACTATGTACCTTGGAGTTACAACAACTCCCTCTTTCATAGCGAATGGCACAAAATGGGAGCGAAGTGGGCTCACGCCACGTCAAGGTCGTTCAATGAAAACTCACCATTTTGAAAAATCTTCATCATAAAGGTCTTTAAATTGTCCTGACCAAATTTGATGTTGATCGCATAAGCTCTGGAGGAGAAGTTTGTTAAAATACAAAGCCTGAAAACGTAGTTTAATGGGAGTCGCATAAAATGACCGCCACGACACGGCTACGCCATTGCACCAAACGTAAAGCCAAATTTGAAGTGGCTCTGATAAAGTCCTGAGGAGGAGTTCGTTAAAGTATAGCGACTAGAAATCAAGGGAAAATTCACACAAAAATCAAAATGGACAACTTTTGCTTGATTTTAGAGCATGGTCCCAAGAGACTTGCCTCCATATGATACATGTACCAACCAAATGTCATACATGTAGGTTAAACGAGGCACTGGGGCTGCTTTGTTGAAAATTTGCGACATATGTACAAATTTCCATGAGTTTTTGAGTATCCCAAGTCACAGAAAAATCTGCTTGCTTTTTCATTTCAAACCAAATTTTTTTAGTGTAGAAAAGAAATTCCCAGTTTACCTTATCAAATGCCCTTTCTGCATCTAATGAGACGATGGCTGTTGGTGAATTTGTATGAGATGTGTATTGGATTAAGTTCAATAGTCTGCGTTAAGTGAGTGTTTTCCTTTAATAAAGCCAGTTTGGTCTGAGTGGATGATAGATTGAGTTACAGTTTCGATTCGTGATGCTAGGGCTTTGCTAATGATTTTAGTGTCAGTGTCAGAGATAGAAGACGATATGATGATGGTGGTTTGGGGTCTTTATTGGGTTTTAATAAAAGAGATGGCAGCAGTTTTCATGTTAATTGGAAGTTTGGAATTTTGTTTCATTTCAGCAGTTAATCTGTGGAAGAGTGGGGCTAAAATATTCCAAAAGTGTTTATAGAACTCAGCAGGGAAGCCATCAGGTCCTGGTGATTTATTGTTAGGCATTAGTTTGAGTGCATTGCGGAATTCTGTTATTGTAAATGGATTCTCAAGTGAATTTGCTTGGTCTTCATTTAATTTCACGAAATCAATATAGCTTAGGAATGTGTCAATGTCTTGTTGGGTTGGTTTATGTTTTGATGAGTATACATTTGTGTAAAAATCTTGGACGGTCTTATTTATTTCTTCAGGTGTTTGCACGGTCTTCCCTGCTGAGTTCACAATCATTGAATTTGTTGTTTTTTCCTTGTTTCGCTTGATTTGATAGTGTATCGAAATGTTTGTTTCTGAGTCTGTGTATGAGAAATTGAGTGTTTATTCAGTTCTATTTGTATTTCCGTAAATCATTTTGACATTGTGTTGTCGGATTATTTGCGTTGAAGTTCTTACATCTTTTCTTCTAAGTAGGTTGCCTGTTCGTTGTCTTTCTTGTGGAGTGTGATATGATTTTTCCTCTTAATACCGCTTTACCTGTTTCCCAAAGTAGTGATGGTGATGGTGGTCACCCATCCTAACATCTACTAAATCAATTGTTGCACATTGTTTTACAAACATTCACACCTTGTCCCTATATGTGTCCTTTAACCATGACAACAAACCGAAACAAAGTAGTTAAGTTGCCTAACCCTAATTAAACCCTTACCACAGAAAACACTCTGCATGGGTCATTTTGAAAAGCAATTGCAGATGATACATTTGTAGTCAAGGTCAGAGGAGTTGTTGGAAAGGACTCTGGTGCATAGAACTGACTGTGTGGCAGCATGCTTAACTGTCCAAAAGAATCAAGATCTTTTTAAAATCATTTTTAATAAATAGTCTAAAATATAATTTCTGCTACAATACTTTGACATTTCATGCATCTGTTTTGTACACAGATTTTAGGACACAAAGACCTGACGTCCCCAACACAGCGTTACATAGACAGCAAGGTGGTACGAACACAAACGGAGGGAGAGTGGCTGTCCTTTGACGTGACAGAGGCAGTAAATGAATGGCTAAACCACAGAGGTGAGTGCATAGTCCTCCCATCACTGCAGCACGTTTCTCCGAATTTATTGCACATATTACATTGTTGTATCCCCTTGTTGTGACTTTTGTTTCACCACAGACAGAAACAGTGGATTCAAGATCAGCCTGCATTGCCCGTGCTGCACGTTTGTACCATCAAATAACTACATTATTCCCAACAAGAGTGAGGAGCTGGAGGCACGGTTTGCAGGTTATTTGATTCAGAAAATTGTTAAGGCATGTTCAAGGATAAGTCTGGTGTTTTTCTTTATTGTATTAATGTCAACAAATCCCCTAAAGAGAGCAATACCAACAATGTCTCTGAATACTTACGTCATATAGAGTCATCAGTATTATATTTTGTCTGTTTCATAACCAGTTAAATGGTCTTCATGGTAAGTGGTTTCTTCTGACCACTATGTGTGAATTTGTTTTCCTCTGTTTTGCATTTCTAACACAAACAATCGAGCAATGATCACTAGCACCAAGGTCATGAACACCACTGGAGGAAAAGGGTCTGTTTGATAATGTTGAGTCAATAAAGCTGGACTTGGAGGGTATGTTCAGGTTGGGGTGAGTTGATGCGAAGTTAGCTTTGTAACACTTGTAAAAAAAAGTTTTTTAAGATTATTAAATGCCAAGGTTAACCAGTCCAAACTGAGATCACCAAGGATAATCACCTTCTGATCAAGCAATGGTGCAATTAATCAACATTCATTTATTTTTCTACGGGCTACTGAAGGGATAGAAGGAGGTCTGTACACCAATTATTTTTACTTTTTACATTAGTTTTTGTGGCCCAGATCAATTTACAAGGAAATAAATTCAAAATATTAAGGGATTTAGACTGAAGTCAGCTCAAGTAGAGAGAAAGATGATGATACATGTATTGCCACAGCGCCACATTTACCAGCTCTATCAGCTTTGAAAATTTTAAAACCACTAAAAGAGACTATCAAGCTCTTTCTTCAGCCAAGTCTCGATTAAAGATCATAACATCCAAATGCGTTTGAAATAATAGGACACTTAAGTGATCAAATTTGATATGATTTAATAAACTACAAACATTCAGACGTAGGAAACCACTTCTAGCTTTAAAAACCTGTGGATAATTTAAATTAGCTTTTAAAGTGATGCATTGGTCCTTGTTGTGGAGGTGAGGAGATCAGCAGTTGCTGATCTGAGGGAGTGTAGGAGTGTGCTATTGAAGGAGTGTGGAAAGGTAGGAGGGGGCCATGTTATGGAGAGTTTTTTGAGAAAAAGGCTGTTTTGACAATGTGGTTGATATGGGATTAAAATGGAAGGGTTGAGTATAAAATTACTCCAAGGTTGCGAATATTGGAAGAAGGGGAGACAGTAGAGCCATCGACGGGGAGGGAGAAGCTATTGGGGTGTTTGGTGTCTGATGACCTCCGATTCGTTGCAGTTTATATTGAGGAAATTGGTGACCATTAAAATTGTTATGTCCTTAACGCTGGATTGGGTGGATTTGGTGAAATATTAAGTAGAGACGTATAATTGGATGTCGTCCAATGTTGAGGATTTACAGGTTGAAGAGGAAGGGACCAAGCACCATGCCTTGGGGGACAACTTGTGACACAAGGGCGAGGTCAAATTTGCAGTTGTTGATACCTGTCTGAGAGGTAGAATTTTAACAAGATGAGGGCAGTGTCTTTGATACCAAAAGAGGATTCCAGGCGAGTGAGAAGGATTGGAGTGGTTAATGTTGTTGAATGCTGCAGGGAGGTCGAGTAGGATGTGTATGTTTAGGAAGCCGGCGTCCGAGGTGAGGATCATTCATGACTTTTAAGAGAGCCGTTTTTGTGCTATGTTTTGTTCTGAAACCAGATTGAAACAGTTCATGGAGGGCATTGGAGTCCAAATGTGTTTTCAGTTGTGAGGTAACAGTTTGTTCAAGCATTTTTGAGAGAAAAGGGATATTTGATATAGGTTTGACCAGTGGAGAGGGCAGAGTTTATTGTGGTGATGATTAAGTGGTCGTCATGCCAGAGATTTGCTTCTGATGGTCAGAGGGGTGCTGGTTGATAAGAGGAGTTGGAGTATTTGACAGAAAGTGGGTGGAGTTGGCGTTGGCCAGTTCATTGTGGAAAGATTCTAAATTAGTTTGAAAAAATTATAGGAAGGAGTTGCATTTTTCAACTGTGAAAGATTGGGAGAGATTGTCCATAAGTTTAAGGAGTTTGTTTGTGATTGAGAAGAGGACTCTCAGGTTGCCTGAATCAGACTGGCTTAGTAGGTGGAGCAGGCAGTGCGGAGGGCATTCTTGTAGATATGAAGATGTTCTTTGTTATTTTTTATAGTCATTCCAGTTGCCTTCCTTTAAAGCTCAGGGGTATACCAGGGGAAGGATTGAGTGAATTACTTTTTTATAGGAGCTAGCTGATCCAGACTGGAAGGGTGTATGTCGTTGTTAGAGGTGGTGGGACTGTCTGTAGGAGCAAAAGCAGCCATTATCTCAGAGAAATAAGCAGTTAGAGCAGTAGGAGAGATGAACTTGGGATTTTGGATTTTGTGTGCTGTTTAGATGCCGGGGTGGGCATATGAAAGTCCAGGATTATGGATAGATGATCAGTGATAGATAGGTCGCCAGTAGAGGATGTGTCTATGATTGTGGCTGGGGAATGTAACATACTGGGTAAGGTTGAAACAATTGAGAAGGACCAGAATTCAATGGCTGCATTGAAGGTGACGTTGTCAATGTGAATGTTGAAATCACCCAGGAGGAGTACAAATGGGGAGTAGAGCTGGGTAAGTTGTTCAGATAGTTCAGAAAGGGCAGTAGATGATGGCAGTGACCATAAATTTGGGACCAGAGAATATGAAGGCCAGATATTCAAAAGAGGATGGGGTTGTGATCGAGATTTCACTAGTTTTGAACTGCAATTCCACCCTCAAAGCGTGGTTTGTCCATGGGTAGATAGCCATCAGGTGTGGTTTGATTCAATAGAAACTAATCAAGGAAGTTTCTGTAACACAGAGAAGATCACGCATATTGTCCGTGATGAAGTCATGTATGAGGAGACTTTTATTGTTAGGGTATCGGCTGTTGAACAGGGCAGGTTTTAGGCGGTTTTACATTCTGATTGGTTGACATGATCTTGTGAGGGGGCGCAGATTGGCCGCGTTGATGAGGGGTTTGTTGTTGTGAAGATGTAATGAGGAAATAGGGAGAGACCACCGAGACAGTATGGAGTTTTCCGATGTAGAATTAAATCAAAGTTACGTTGCTTCTGTGGATGTAGTGAAGTCGTTGTAAAAGCCCCGTGGCTTTTAATGTCTGTATGGCATTACATTCTGGTCTTGTCGTAGTAGTAAGACTTTGATTACTCAGCAAGAGGAGAAATCTCTTCTTCACTCATTCCTCTGCTCAGGCAGCTGCAACTGCTATTAGGTGAACTTGCATAATTACGGTTGTTTGAAGGAGCTGTTTTCACAGCAATATAAAATAGATGCAAAAGAGGGAATTATGGCCTTTTAACTTCCTAAACACTAGCTCCTAGCAGCTTATATTACATGAATAAACTTCTTTTTTTTTTTATCAGAGCCTACGCTTATGTAAAATACAGTAATTTATTTCATATTAATTTGAATTGTGTGTTTTCTGCAAATAAACACTACAAATTAACACTTTTGTCAGTTACATTGACTTCGGATGGGTAAAATCATGCCATGCAGTTGCCATACCAGTGCGCTACCCCTTCATAAGCATTCGTATTGATTTTCTTTGGAAAACGAATATACCGTGATATATACTGTTACCGTCCGTGCTTCAAATTATACTGCAAAATACATTTTAAGCCATATTGCCGGCCTACACTACTGTCTGGCAATGTTTGATCACGCTGACCTAATTTAGCAGTTCCCTGTCATTGCAACATCATCACAACATCACAAATCTCTACAACCTTGCACAGCGAGCATAACTGCATAATTCTTGAATAAGAGTGGCGCGTTCCTCTAACTCAAACTTGTCATGGATGCTTCTATCCTTGGGTTTTGGGGGGCAATTGCAGCCTTGGTCACAGCCACTGGCCTCCATCTCATGCCAGATTTCATTTCACCTGCATTTCTCAAAATACATGACTATAAGATGCATGCAACATCGGAAACCCTATCACATCTGGCTCCTGCGTCAATCTGTCAGCATCCTCATAAGACCCTGTTAGGATGGCCACAAAGCGGCTGGACGTTGGAAGCAGGAGGACTCACACAGAGATTAGGTGTAAACCAGCCAGGTGTTTCTCACTTCCGGCGCCGCACGAGTGGCTGCTTTTTACAGTAGCTCCCGCTCACTACTTAGCTTTCTTATATTATGTTACTTTTTGTTACTTCTTTTCGCTTCTTTTTTAGCTACCGTTCTTAATCGGTGCATTATGGCAGCTAGACACGTCGAGCATGTCGTGGTCTATCTGCTGTTTATTGCAATTTGCACCTCCGTGTCTGGGGATCCAGCGTGCAGCCATGGACTAGTTGTTTACGCTAGGGACCAGCTGTTAGCATTCCGGGACACGGCGGTGCTACCTGACGAGAGACCCGCTGTTCCCCGCGAGCTGAGGAGGAAGAAACGGGGATGCCGTGCGGGCGCGGAACGTCGCGCCAGGAGAAGACGCTACACACCCGTGGCTAACCGAGCTAACTCCGGACACGCATGCTACTCTGGACGGGTTCCGCATCATACGGGCGGACAGGACAACAGAGAGCGGTAAGAGGAAGGGAGGAGGCCTGGCAGTGTTTGTTAATGATAGATGGTGTAACTCTGGGCACATCACTGTTAAGGAGCAGACCTGCACAGCGGACATTGAACTGTTAGCGGTTAGCATGAGGCCACACTATCTGCCTAGGGAATTTTCGCACGTTATTGTGGTGGCTGCGTATATCCCCCCCTCTGCTGACACGGAAGCGGCCTGTGACGTCATCCACTCGGCGACAAGCAGGCTGTTGACACAACACCCCAATGCCCTCCTCCTTCTCTCTGGGGACTTTAATCATGCCCCTCCATCCTCCACTCTGCCCACATTCACCCAGTATGTCAAATGCCACACCAGAGACAATAAAACACTGGACCTTCTTTATGCCAACACCAAGGAGGCATACATATCATCACCTCTCCCTCCCCTGGGCAGATCTGACCACAACCTGGTGCACCTCCTGCCTGTGTACACAACTCTTGCACAGAAGCAGCCAGCTGTGACCCGCACAGTTAGACGATGGACCGATGGAGCCGAGGAGGCTCTGAAGGACTGTTTTGAGACAACTGTGTGGGAGGTATTCAGTGATGCCCATGGGGAAGACATCGACGGTCTCACCGACTGCATCACGGACTATATTAACTTCTGTGTTGAGAACACCGTACCCACCAGGACTGTACGGTGTTTCTCAAATGGCAAACCCTGGATCTCTCCGGAGATAAAGGCCCTCCTCAAGGAGAAGAAGAGGGTTTTTAGATCTGGCAACAAAGAGGAGCTGAGGACTGTGCAGAGGGAGCTGAGGACGAAGATCAGGGAGGGGAAAGATGTCTACAGGATGAAGATGGAGGACCAGCTGCAGCAGAATAACACCGCCGGGGTCTGGAAGGGCCTCAAGGCGATTTCTGGGTTCAAGGGGCCCAACCAACAGCCTGAGGGGGACCAAAAGTGGGTGAATGAGCTGAACTTATTTTTTAACAGATTTGACCAGCCATCCACCCCCCCTCCCCCCACCCAGTCCTCCCTGCTGCTGCAACCCCCATCATCTGCATCCACTGTGGATTATTACCCCCCCTCCACCTCCCCCCTTCCCACAGCACTCGGCTCCCCTCCACACCTCTCACACCCAGCACTCTACGACCAGCAACCCACCCCCACTCCAACACACAGCACCCCACCCCCCAGAGTGTCCCTCAACCAAGTGAGGAATGAACTGAGGAGGATCAAGGCGAGGAAGGCCACGGGTCCAGACGGCATCAGCTCAAGGCTCCTCAAATCCTGCGCAGACCAGCTGTGCGGGATAGCGGAGCACATATTCAACTTGAGCTTGAGGCTGGGGAAAGTACCACAGCTATGGAAGACATCCTGCGTGGTACCGGTACCAAAGAACCCGCGGCCCAAGGACCTCAACAGCTAAAGGCCGGTGGCGTTGACATCCCACCTGATGAAGACCCTGGAGAGGCTGGTCCTTGCCCATCTCCGCCCTCTGGTGAGTTCATCCCTGGACCCACTTCAGTTCGCCTACCAGTCCGGCATCGGGGTGGATGACGCCGTCATCTTCCTGCTGCAGAGATGCCTCTCTCACCTGGAAAAGGCTGGAAGCACTGTGAGAGTCATGTTCTACGACTTCTCCAGTGCCTTCAACACCATCCAGCCTTTGCTTCTGAGGGACAAGCTGGAGCAGACCGGGGTGGACCACCACCTCACTGCATGGATCCTGGACTACCTCACCAACCGTCCACAGTATGTGCGGATACGGGAGTGTGAGTCAGATCGGGTGTCCTGCAGCACAGGGGCCCCACAGGGAACCGTTCTAGCTCCTTTCCTCTTCTCCATTTACACCTCGGACTTCAAACACAACTCTGCAAACTGCCACCTGCAAAAGTTCTCTGACGACTCTGCAATCGTCGGCCTCATCTCCGCCGATGATGACAGAGAATACAGGGAACTAAACCAGGACTTTTTAGGATGGTGCCAGCGGAACCGCCTCCACATCAACTCCAGCAAGACCAAGGAGCTGGTGGTGGACTTCCGCCGGGGTAAACGCCCTCCTCCGACACCGGTGAGCATCCAGGGACTGGACATTGAGGTTGTGAAGTCGTATAAGTACCTGGGTGTTCACTTGAACAATCAACTGGACTGGACTGACCACGCTCACGCTCTTTATAAAAAAGGACAGAGCAGACTCTTTCTGCTGAGGAGACAGGTCTTTTGGGGTGCAGGGAGCACTCCTGAAGACCTTCTTCGACTCCGTGGTGGCATCAGCCATCTTCTATGGAGTGGTCTTCTGGAACAGCAGCATCGCGGCAGCTGACAGGAGGAGACTGGACAAACTGGTGAGGAAGGCCAGCAGCGTGCTGGGATGTCCACTGGATACTGTGGAGGTGGTGGGAGACAGGAGGATGATGGCGATGCTCTCATCCCTGATGAGCCACGCCTCCCACCCCATGCAGGACACTCTGGCAGCTCTGCACAGCTCCTTCAGTCACCGGCTGATTCACCCCCGGTGTCTGAGGGAGAGGTACCGCAAGTCCTTTCTCCCCGCTGCTGTCAGGCTGCACAACAAACTGCTCTCGGTGGACCACTAACACTTGAACACGAACACTTTGCACACACTGAACACTTTAATTCATTCACCTGGTGCAATATCTCATCTAATCCGTGCAATATCCAATACGTTTTAAGTATTTACCTGATCCGCCTGTATATTCTGTATATTCTGTATATTCTGTATATACTGGCATATTTAGTATATCTAATACTCTTCTTACTGTCTTATTTTATTACTGTTCTACTGTTTACTGTTTAGTTTATTATATTACTTGATTTTTATCTTTATTTTATTACTTGTGAGCAATGCTGCTGTAATCCTGTAATTTCCCCACTGAGGGACTAATAAAGGATTATCTTATCTTATCTTATCTTATCTTTATTTCACTAACAATGACCACAAATACATGACACAGCCCATTACATGGTGGACCACAGGCAGCATGTGGTCCTGGCAGCGACAGCACTAGATTGAATATGGCAGCTTTATATAGCCTGCCACTGACGAGGACCTCAACCCCACTACAATATTGGTAACTATGCCCCTTACCTGACAACACAATTACCTAAACTATAACAACTACATTAAAATGGACTCCTAACATCCCAATGTCAATTATCTGTATGATCTCTATTGTGGTTACACATCACAATAGAGATCATTTTGGCAAAAATAGCCAAACTACTAATATGTTTGTATCTACAGGCCCGACCTTCAATAACTATAGCTGAGAACATCCACCAGAAACCAATCAACAGTATAATAAAACATTCAGGGTGTCTCTTATTTCCTTGAAACAGTCTACAAATGCTTGTAATGTAGAGGGTCTTCATTACAGACCCTCTTCTTTAAGAGTCTTGGGAGAGTTTTATGCGGTCATCTACCTCACAAAGTCTTCATCATAAACCGTCAAGGTAACGGCAATGAAATTGCTTGCTTCATACACGTGCTTTCACATATTCTCAATACATATGCATGCAACTGGTGGTGGTGTTTCGGCTCCAGCAATTTCTACATTTAATTTATATTATATTTGTTCATTAATTCTGATAAGTGATTCATCTGCAAATCACTACATTTTCATTTCTTTCTGCATTAGCTGCATATTTATTGTATTCTGCTATTCTAATCTTCATAGCATCTGCCAAATTATTCCTATTCATACATTTTTGGGTGTCACACACTTTGCATCATGGTCTAACGCGACCTCACTCGCTGCACTGGTCTTATGTGACTCACATGTCCTTTCCCCTGGTCTCACATGACTATCTTTGTCTCTGGTCTAGCGTGACCCCACTTTCCTATCTCTTGGTTGAGGCCCAACATCACCTCAATCGAGCACACCATAACATCTTTTACTTATGTAAAACGTAAACCTTTCTCCCATAACCAATTTTCTATTCATGCTTAGAAATCAACTGCTGCAGTAGCTACGGTATTTATTTTATATATTTATATAAAATGATTTCTTCTTTCACAGCATCACTACCCCCTTTTAATATGTGGCGACTGTTGCTCAGTGGTCATACACTTTTACATGAACCAATCAGATTCTGCCACGGTTTCCCTAAGCTAATCACATAGTTGCTGTCAAAATGTTAAAACAGTTATCCTCTCTGCTGCTGTCAGTTGTCATTGCAGTATGAACCAATGTAACCCTCCACTATATTCACCTCCAGTCTCCATCATATCCGGTGCTCACTCCTGCTACTCATCCCCTCATTGGGTCTTCAGCAACTCCCTTAATCACCACCATCACTAGACTAGACTAGACTAGACTCCAGGGGGAATATTCCTGATCTAATCACAGCATCACTACCTCACAAACAGACGCCAGGCAGTTCAGACTGGTAGACAAAACCTTCTCCACTGTGTGCTTAACATCGGAGCCCCCCAGGGCTGTGTGCTCAGCCCCCTCCAGTTCACGCTGTACACCCACGACTGCCACCCCAAACAGCTTTAAGTTCCTGTGAATCAGCATCACAAACAACCTGACATGGTCATCACACATCTCCATCCTGGTGAAGAAAGCTCATAAACAGATGTATTTCTAAAGGAAACATAAGAAGGCAAAATTTCTGTGCCAAGATCTTGTTAACTTTTACAAGTGGAGCAATAGAAAGCATCCTGACTGCAAACATTACAAACTAACATGGGATGTGTACGGCACAGAACAGGAAGGCTCTACAGCGGGTGATTAAAACCGCCCAGAACATCATTGTTACCGTCTACTGAGCATCAGTGATATTGTTGACAAGAGGAGCCTGCAAAAAAAAAGACAAACCCACCCAGACACAACCTGTTCACCCTGGCTGAGAGACTCCTTAATTCATTCTCACCATATAATAGTTTTTTTCTTTCTTTCCTATGTAGAAAATCGGGACTACAATCTAAATTTCGTTGTGCAACTCTGTCGTACGATGACAAATAGAAACCTTGTGACATGATGACGTTTAGTAGTCTCATTTAGCCACTTGTTTGCAACCGCCTTTTTTGAGACTCTTAAAAGCTTCTAAATTGACCAGAGAGGTATTTACTGACGTATTTTATATTTCAGAACAAAACATTAAAATCTCTTCCCCTTGAGTTAACCACAAACCTTATTTCAAACATCTAACCAAAAGCATATTCAAAAAACACATTGACTTCCAGATGAGGGAACCGCAAGTGTAAAAATGCTGAATCATTTCTGGGTTTCAAGATCTTAAGTATCAACATTTTTGGATCGAACTGCCTGTCCTTTCCAAACATGATGGTGGGGCGACAAGCCTGCCACAATTCGTGGGTGTGGGGGAGGGGGTTGCAGGCATAATTTCCCATATTGGCTTTGTACTTGCATACAGTAAAATGCAGCTTATTGATACATTTTATGTTTCAGGTATTGATGACAGCTTCATCCATAATGTTGACCTGAAGGTGTCAAGGCGCAGGCGGCACAGCACTCGGGCTCCACACCTTCTCCTCATGCTGCTGCCTTCATACCGGCTGGAGTCCCAGTCCCAATCCCAGTACCAGCACACAAGCCATCGATCCAGGAGAGCGCTGGACGCCGCCTACTGCTCCAGGTACTAATCTGGAATTCACACTCGCACATCAGGAGAGATTCTCTCCTCTTTGAGTTCTCCATGTTGATCTGAAGTCTGCTTCAGGTGTCACACATCCTGCTGAAATCTAAGTATTCCTAGCTGTCAGTAGATGTTTTTATTTTGTGATAAGCAGCCAAATACTCCCATGTAACATAATTTGCATATAAGGACAATCTATGGACAGCAAAGTCCAGCCATAGTAATTATGAGGTTGACTTCATGGCAACTTATAGATAGTGCTATTTGTATTGAATCTATGTCAATTGTCTTGACAGAACAAAGTGACACAGTCTGTGTCTATAGGCATAGGGCTCTCAATGGAAAGCCATAGTAAGGAAGTTCCTCTGTTCTTTAGCAGCGCTTTAAGGCAGAGTGAGGCAGGCTTCATTACAACTTTTATAGATGATCCTCCATCATATTAGAGGTGAACATCACTTATTGGAACAGAAAAGAAGTCAGACAGGTCGAGAAGCACAAGCAGAAAAAGCCAAACAATTAATGTTGTGAACATCCATCACAATCTAGGTAGCAGCACTCTATCTTCAGCTTTGACCTCGAGCTCTACGACCTGACCTGAACTTGACAAGCATCAAGCGTACAGCTTCAGGCCTGGCTCCTTTTCATTTTTGCTCTTTGCTTCTCTAACTTTGCCAATCGACTATCCCCATGCAAGTATAAGTGTAGAAGAGAAAAGATATAACCAATGCGGTACACTGATCTTCAGCAATGGATGGAATAGTGGAAAAATGTCTTTGATGCCAAAGACCATATTTAAACAGACTGGTCATTATCTGGGGTTCTTCATCCATTTTAGTGGTGTCAGCGTGATCTTTCTCAGCAATTAACCTTAGTGCAGGGTTGTTATTGGACGAACACTTTTACTTCCGCAAATATTCCGTATCATAGCAACCCGACCCAATCAAAGCACCTCAGCTGGAAGAAACGCTGTGCCTCCAAAGCTGTCGGTTCCTACTGCACTACGATTCACCTCTCCCCTTCATCTTTTTGTAGAAACGTTCAGGACAACTGCTGCTTACGGTCACTCTACATCGATTTTAAGAAGGACCTGGGCTGGAGGTGGATCCACGAGCCAAAGGGCTACGAGGCCAACTTCTGTGCCGGAGCCTGTCCCTATCTGTGGAGCGCAGACACCCAGCATTCTAAGGTACTTCATGAGGGACAGGGTCATATTTTCTTAAAGTCCTAATTTCTTCATTAAATGGCTGTAATACTTGTGTTTTAGGTGTTAGGCCTGTACAACACCATCAACCCTGAAGCATCGGCATCACCCTGCTGCGTCTCCCAGGACTTGGAACCTCTCACCATCCTCTACTACATCGGCAAGACCCCTAAAATAGAGCAGCTCTCCAACATGAAGGTCAAGTCTTGCAAGTGCAGCTAGACTCCCTTACAAACCAGCACAAACACAATCTCCCTCTCTTTCTCCTTCACACACACTCATAGTGGATTTGCGCATACAAACCGCAACTGTACTTTGTCTTACATGCACTGGTATACTCACAGCAGTGTGTGTACAGGGCAATTAAATGCATACACAACATACAGGGACAGTGTGGTCATACCAGGAACTTGACTTTGATACCAATGCTGAGTACCACAAGTACAGTGCTACATTGCAGTATTTGGTTGGTTGACATAGGTTCACACTGCCTCATTGGTGTGTAATGTCTGGCTTTCCAAGCAACAGGAGCTATCCAATGTCCACACGCAGCTCTTTATACCCATTAAACCTTCTTCTCCTGGTGGAGTGCCTGCCCTGTCTTAATGACATTACATTGTTCTTATGTGGCCATGCAAAGCAAACTCAAGGCAGCAAAACGTCCACACACAGAATTATGTGCTGATGAAAACCATGAATTCATGCAGTAGAGGGTTTGAAATGTTCATCACTGCTCTCTCTAAGGGAAACACTTTCATGTTCGGCTCCTGGCAATAGTTGATAAACCAGATTAGATGGAATGGGATCTTGTTCATGAGAAACCGGTTGATGCCAAGCAGCAACCGTGTGATGAATACAGTGAAGTGCCTTAACACGCTGTACCACTATTGGACACTAAGTAATGGTTTAAGAATCTGACTGTATTGAAATTTATTCTAAAAGGACTTATCCATAACAGCAGATTTCAGTGCCAGCTGCTTTGGAGACAAACATACATACATACACACAAAGATACCTACATACTTAAATACATACACATACATACATATACGTACAGTGACACAGATATGACTTTTGTACAGGTACAACCCTTTCTGAATTCTGAAGGCCCTGTCTACATGCATCACCTCGCACAATTATCACACGAGACACAAGAGTAAGGCAAACACTGGAAGTATAAGTGATGATTGTCTATATAGGAAATAAGTCCCGAAAATAACAGAGCCCCACCCCTGACACCTACTTACCACTTCACTTCAGCTTTGACCTGCTGTGCTGTAGTAGTGCACACAGTCTTCCTGTGCAATGAGGCAATAATAGTGATGTTTCCAGTGTGCGCACTTTCAGTTTGACCTCCAAAAAAAGTGGTTTGAATAACTTGGCTAAAGTGTTGGTTTGTTTCCAACCCGTCTGTTCGTACCTGGATTCAAAAAGAAAAAATCAAGTCTGAATGAGTTCTAACTAACACGTTCAAAGCAAGCCCCCTCATCCCACAGTGTGTTTGGCATACAGTGTTCTGTAATATCTGCCAGATTAGTCAGCAAGACTTTGGTTTGACACGGGACACCTGTCTCCTGGTTCAGTCCTGTATCTGTATTTGCTCACACACAAATTTCTCAGTACAACCCTTTGCGCTTAGTTACTGTGAATTCTGAAAGAAGACAGAAGGAATATTTATATTTTCCCCACATTCAAACTTTTGAGTATGTTGACAAATAGGACAGACAATAGTTCATGCTCACATTCAAACTTATTGCAATTTCGTCACCGATTAACCCGACCTGCATGTCTTTTGACTGTGGGAGAAAACACGTACTCGATGCCAGGTGGGAACCAAAAGAAACATTTTAGACCCAAATTGTAATAAACCAGAATTATCCCTTCAATCAAATTAACACACAGATTTTTGCTGTCCAATCTAGAATAATTTCCATTAAAGCCATAAACAGACGTGTCCTTCATGTCCCTTTGTCTGTATGTTTACTGGCTGAACTGTGACTGCTGTTGAACAATTAGAGGCTCCACACAGAGAAAAGTCGCATGTCATACTCAGCACAGCCACAAATCGGTCTGGGTTCAGACTTTTGCTCAGTGATGATGGAGCTGTTTGTTTGTCGATTATAGAAATTATTAATGAAGAGTATGACTCATAGACCCAAAATTATTACAAAATGTATCCAACCATCAGCAGCCACCACTGTAGTAGCATTTTGTAGTGTCATCAATGTGTCTCTTCCTACCAACATAAAACTTTGATCTCACACTTGAATGAAAACTGTCTGCCATTCATTATTATTAAATAAAAACAAACTGCACTGTTTTAATTGTACTATTTCAAAGTACGTAGTTTTGTTGTTAGTCAGAACTCCCCCTGTTATCCAATGAGGAGTGCCGATGTTGGTCACCTGACCCCAGCCCCTTCGGCCGTTTAGTGCCAGTGGACTTGTTGAGTAGCAGCAAAAGAGAGAGCTAAGCATCAACTTTGTCACCATAGAGCTGTTATTCTTTATGTGTATTTGTTGTTTTGATGATGATGATGTCGTTATTGTGACCCACTATGCTAACATTGTTGTGGTGGTAAATAAATTATTGAAGTTTCAAGGGAATTCAGTGTTATGTGTGTTGTTTCTGATATTTACTGTGACTGCTGCAGCGTGTCCTCCTGTGCTCTCTGGGAACTTGAATCCAACCTACACTTGCTAAGACAAAGAAGACACTCATGTTTCCACCATTTCTGTAATGCGATTTTGCTCATAACATGATATTTGATCAAAGGATGATACTCATTTCAGAGACAAAACAAAAAGGATCTGCAGCACTTGACACAAGAGGGAATGCATGTGCTCATGCAAAACTGTTATTTATAATGTTGGTATGGCCTCCAGTGGGTACACACATAATGCAAATGACAGTGGTGCAATAGATCAAAAAACTCGTTCGGATCGTATCACGGATCAAAGTCACAGATCCGATCAGTACAAAAGAAAGAAGGAAGCATATATGACTTTCACAGATCCTGATCATGTTTTTTTGCCGGCGATACTAATTGATGATCATTGATGATCCATATTGACAGATACTGATTCCTTTGTTGTTTGCTTATACAGCAGGTCTACAAGGATCCAGACTACTTGTTTTTGCTACCATCACAAAAACCATTTCAACTGCTCTGAAGTCAGTAAACCATCAAACATAATAAATGTTATACTTATTGTAAAACTCACCATTCAAATTATAAGGAAATAAAAGATTGTATTTTTAGGGATTAAAACAAATCTTGTCATTAGTCATTTTGATTTAGAGGTATTGTAGCCAGCTCATAATTCATCTCTAATATCTATTTATGTTGTTGTGAAAACAACTTGATTTATTGAAGTTTCTCACCAAAACTACATTTTACGAGATTACATGTGAACACATCATGATAACGTTATAATTTACCTTCAGCCAGTACTCATTTTCACCGAACAGAGCCTGAACACATCATAATGTGACTGAATGAACCTTTGTTATTTTGGGTTATTTTAACCCAAACTATGATCTTTTCCTGTGAAATAGGAAGTTTGTCTTGAAAAGACAGTGTATGCATGTGACGAGTTGACGAACTGACGCCAGCTGACGGAGTAGCTAGAGTGCATAGTTTGAAGCGTAGGGCCGCTGACCCAACGTCAGTATTTGACGAGGTGTGTGAACCTGTTTGTATTGCACACGGTTGTTCACATGAAAAGTGTAACAAATGAAAACAGAGCTAGAGAGAGTCTCACCTCCACACTGGCTCAGCAAGGCATGAGGGGGCTCTGAAAGTCAGATTGTCCCTTTGGGAAGCTGCTGCATATATGAAAAAAAGTTGCATAGAGCCTTTTGTGTCTCCAGAAGAAGTCCAACAATGTTACGGGAGTACAAGCAAAATCTGTGGAGTACTTTTAACCCTTTCTGCAGGTGGAGCCAACCAGTCAGACACTAAAATCTAGACATTCATCACATAAGGCACACGCACCCCTCTTTTCATCTCAAGACTATATGGTGTAAAAGCCATTTAACTAATTCAACAGAAACACAAGTGTAACTATGTAGATAAAGTCAGTGCCAGTCATTTACCAGTGAAGTGTGGAAGTAACCAGATGGATTGATTTGTGTTGATAAATAATTTGTCCTCATCTGCTTTTTTCTGAGTAGTTTGTTGACTAGCTGTTTCACAAAACTGTAGGGTTGTTGTAACTTGTCTAACAATGGGTAAAGATACCCTCCCTGAATTTGTTATTGCACCCAACTATACCCCCCCCCAAAAAACAAATCCCTTGTGAATCTCAGATGGGTTGAAAAACTTTCTAATTGAGCAAAGGAAAAAGTTGCATTTTGGAGCGTTGGTAAGAGGACTGGAACTGATCATGAAGCTTAACCGGTTGTCTTTGGCTTGAATCTTCAAATCAGATTCCTGAGGCTGGTGGAACATTTCTTCAGTATCTGTCTTGCACATATAACCACCACAGGATGGACCGAGAGGGGTAAAGTCCTGCTGAATGTTGCACACTTGTGAGCAACACCCGCCTGTGAGGGGCTCCTGTCCTCAGCCATGCAGCAAACAGTGCAATCTGCAGCAGAGGACGGCGCAGATTTTCAGGGTGAAAGGGTGTGCTGTCTCTGGGGAAAAAAACGATTTGGAGATTTTGGTTACTCAGCTGCAGCTGGCAGCACACAATAACACAAAATCAGAGAGAGATACTCAAACTGTGACATCAGCAGCCAGCAATGCACTGGCTCCCATCAGCAGAGAGGCTAGGCTACTGACAGAAAGGACATTCTACAGTCTAACCGCATAGAGTGTGTGTGTTTGTGTGTTTGGATGCTCGCAGCCAAAGCATTCCATTGACAGCAATTTAACCGAACTTGATACCATCTCAGTCTGGTTCACTGTGCCTGCCCGCCCCTCTTCTGACTCCCCTCGGCCTGCGTCTCATGTGGTGGCAGTAATAGCCCAGAAGACAGAGTGTTGTATTGCGTCTGTAATTACACAGGAAGGCCAGCTCTCTTTGAGCTCTGGATTAGCGACTCTCTTTGTGTTTCACTCAGAAAGGGGGGCACAAAGGCAGCCAGAAGTATCACTCACAAGCTCAGTACAAAGTGAGTTTTTTTCCCTCTCTTTCTTTCCTTTCTGCTGCCTTCCTCGAAAGTTTGACAGGCGTCTTGGAGATATCACGATAGAAAAAGAGACAGCAAGGCAGCCCTGGAGCCAGGGATATTCAATCCCTCCAGCACCAGTCTGCCTGCCTGTCTGTCTGATCTTTAAGTCCAGTTTACTTTATTATATTGAGCCTTAAACACAACACACTTGGAGATAAAATGCTCTGGAAGGTTCAAAGAAAAGAGAAGAAAACATGAAAATAAGAAACTACTATAACATATGTATGTACTTAAACAAATGTATCACATGGCCAGTAACATCCAGTAGATGTAGAGTATTCCCCTAGCTATGGGTTACCCACTTGTTACCATGCATTGGCAGATACTGTAACCACAGAATCCTAATCTGGTCTAAAGTGTGGAAACCTATGTAATTTCCCAAAACATATTTCTAATTGAAAGGGTACTCCATCCATTTATATCATTGTTGGACTCAAGATCGACAGTTACCAACCAGAGATGTCTTTTTAATGGTCAAAACCAACAGAGACAGGCCAGACTGCCAGCCAGAGTAAAAAAAAAAATGCATTGCATAAAATTACAATTTTTAAAAACAAATCATATTTGCAAAGGTTTTATGAGGTAGGAAATGCAATCAATTTTTTCACTGTCAGGCTTGAAGTACATATGTTTTGGTGAGAATCACTAACCGTGAACAAAACACGGCACCTATAATAATACAATTATCAAAATCGTGTCCAAGTGGAATGAAATCTATTAAGATCATAAGTATTAATGGAAAAATGCATTTCAAATGTACAGTTGTAGAGGGACAGAAGCAGATAAAATAAATATTGAATTCCATTTGGCTTGAAATCCTCACTTTATTTAATTTATTTAATGATAAGAAGAATGTGTTTCCCAACTTTCTTGGCTTGTGACCATTTTAAAATTATACATTGTCTAGTGGGCAGCTGTCCAGTAATTTTTCCTTATCGTGATTTAGGATCGAGCTCCATCGTTGTCCATAAACTATTATAAATTGTAGAGGGTAACGGGCTCTTTCACCAACAGACACACACACACTAGTAAAATGCACTATGAGAAGTTATTTCGTTTCAACTAGAAGAGATTCAGCCATGAATATAACATGAACATGATGAAAAGTGTGACAGAGGTTGGTGCAGATCCAAGTAGTCCTGAGACTTCTGGTCAAGCTGGGCTGGGGGTGGGTGCCAGCAACACAGAGCATGAGCCAATGGTTATGCTCGAGCTAATGGGGATCCTAATAAAGAAAGAAAGAGTCAAAGGGATGGGCACAGTTAGTCATTTCCATATTCAAGTACTGACAAAAACAATGTAAGAATCTACTGTGGCATTAGTAGTCGTTTTGCACCCTCTGTTTCAACTTGATTTATCTATAGAGAAATATCAAAAACCACAACCATCAAATGATTGGTCGAGACACTCTGCTTTTTGGACAGTGCTGTTGGTTGTGTGTAACAGGTGTGTGTCAGTACAATTGAAACTATTAACAACTATAAGAATAAAACACAACATGAGTTATATCTGAATGTCAGAACAGGTCAATCAAACTGTGTGTACGTTTTACGAAACAAATCCAAGATTCATCAATGTTTTCTTCTCTGAATTACTTCTTCCTCTTATTTAAATTTAGAGCTCCCTCACACTGTTTTTTTTAAATGTTGTTTATTTTACCAGGAATTCCCATTGAGATCAAAATCTCTATTACAAGAGAGACCTGGCCAAGGTAGCAGCCATACAAAATCACAACGCATCCCACATGGGGTGGAAGGTGTTATCTATCAGGGATGATATCTTACCCATCATCCTCCTGTTTCCCACCACTTCCCCCGTATCCAGTGGACACCCCAGCTAGGGTTGGGTATCGTTTGGGTTTTTTCCGATACCGGTGCTAAAATGATACTTTTAAAACGATACCGGTGCCTAAACGGTGCCTGAACCGATACTTTTTTCTTCAAATTGAACAATATATTAACTGTTTAAAGTATACTATCAATACAAAACACTTGGCTTCAAACTACAGCTTCAAACTTTTTAACTTCAAACTATGAACAATATATTAACTGTTAACAGTTTACAGTATACTTAAATAAATACAGATAAAATAAATACAAAACACACACACACTCTGTACACACACTACAGCTTCAAACTTCAGCAATTATTTTGCAGAAATATGAGCATATTTTCCTTCTCTTGCAAAATAAGACCTCCTGACTTATTTTATTTTATTTAACCAGTTGGTGGCGCTACTGCGCCAATTCGCCACTACACCTCAAAGAAGAAGAAGAAGAAAGTTTCGCGTGCCTGTGTTGTTGTGCTTATGAGCGGCAGCGCTAAGTACCCGGATGTCGTTGGAGGAAGTCAGTAGTCTGCCAGCCGTATGACAGATCTCGTTCTCGTTTTTTATTTTTTTCAATAAATCATGGCCGAAGCTTCGTCAGAATGATGGAGGGGTTTGTTTCTAAGCGCGCACGGCTCGTCCGGTTGTAATAATATTATGAGTGAGGAGCAGAGGTGCTAACGATAGCATCGGTCCTAGGACGAGCTAACCTAGGACGGAGTCATCAGAGTAGTGTAAAAAAAGTATTTCAATCGGCTCAGGCACCGAAAGGAAGCACCGAAATCTGCGTTGCATTTCGGTCCGGTGGATACCGGTCGTATAGGAACCGGTACCATACCGGCACCGGTTTTCGGTACCCAACCCTAACCCCAGCACACTGGTGGCCTTCTTGATGAGTTTGTTAAGTATCTTCCTGTCGGCTGTCGACATGCTGCTGCCCCAGCAGACCACTCCATAAAATATTGGCTGATGCCACCACGGAGTCAAAGAAGGTCCTCAGGAGTGCTCCATGCACACCAAAAGACCTGAGTCTCCTCAGCAGATAGAGTCTGGTCTGACCCTTTTTGTAAAGTGCGTGTGTGTGCCCAGTCCACCCAGCTGCCTTCAATCTCCTCATCACCCCACACATATATACTCCCCTGTTTTCCCTGTTCTGGTTGTGAGATCGTCCTCGTTCGTACCCCTGTCTGTGCCAGTCTTGTGTCTCCCTCGTGTTTGCTCCTGGTTTGTACCTTTGCCTTTTTGTGACTTTGGATTTTTTGCCCGCTCCCTTTTGGAGTCTCTTTAAGTTTTTGTTGATGTCCTTTTTTCATGACAAGTAAAGATTCCTAAGTTTAAACCTCGTCTCCAGTGTCTGTGTCTGCGATTGAGTCCCGGATCTGCCCCACGGCTTGACAGAACGATCTGACCATGAATGACTCAGCAGACCAGTATTGGGGAACCCGCTGGGCCAGGGTAGGGCCTTTAAGCGACCAGAAGGCTAACCGCGAGCTAGGCCGCCTTTCCACCCCTAAGAGGACCATGACAGACTCGGCAGATCTGTATTGGGGAACCCGCTGGGCCAGGGGGGGGCCTTTGAGCTTGCAGAAGGCTAACCTCGAGCTAAGCTCCCTTTTTACCCCGAAGAGGAAGAGACACAGGAGGAAGGAGCAACTCCCCGCTCCCGCTGGGCCGCAGCGACTCCCCGCTCCCGCTGGGCCCCAGCCGAATCCAGCTCCCCGTGTGTCCCGTCGGCGGTCCGGCCGACTCCAGCTCCCCGTGTCCCGTCAGATCTCACCTCTGTGTCTCTATGTAAGAACAGAGGCAGAAGCCTGCAGACTCTCACCTGCAGCCAGTGCAGATTAAAGTACATGGGGACGATATTGTTGATTGTCATAGTGTTCAACCAATCAGATCTTTAGTTTGACATGTTGGGCGTATTCTTTGATGTGCCAGAGCCTTCTAGCTGGCCTACAAGTACATGATTGGTCAGTGGGCTAGCCTGACATGTTGGGCGGTGACAATCCCAAAATCTGCTGCCTCTGTCGAGCGGACATCTTCAGCCCTCAAACGCATTAAAACGTATTCAAGAAATACAACTGGGGAGGCTCGACTGTCTTCACTGGCATCCATGAATGGAGAAGGACTTCTTACTGGAACTAAAACACACGGATGTACTGAACAACCGTGGGATTAAACTCTTTATTAACAAAGAAAGGAGGATGGACTTTGTCTTTAAATAGTGAACAGCAGCTCTGGTAAGTTAAATGTGTTTGTTTTTACATCTGCAGTAGCTTTAATATGCTTGTTTATATATTATTATTTGTACAACTTGTTTTTATGAAGATTTTTGTTTGATTTAATATGTGATAGGAACCATTGTTGCGTCCAGTGTTGCTCTCTGGGGACATATTTAGCCGCTGCCAACTTGGCAACTCTCTCGCTAAATCTGGAGACTTTCCAAACCCTCATGGCGACTTGTTTTGTCAAAAGCTACTAGTGACAAATCTAGCGACTTGTTCTGGTGTTCTTGGAGACTTTTCTGGTGTTTTGACGTTAAAGCTCGTACGTTCTGCACTGTCGTGAATGAGCAGCGGGAGCTGCCGTGAGTCCCTCCGCCGCGAGCTGCCGTGAGCACCTCCGCTGCCCCAAAGCACACACAGGCGCAGCAGTCCCAGCTGCAGTCAGAGCAGAGAGGAGATGCACTCTATCTACAGGTGTTGGCTTCATTTTGACATGAAACAAATAATAACCGTAGCTGTGTTTCAGCTGCAGGACAGCAGTGAAGGCCCAGGTATAAAATGCACGGCCCACCACTGGTCAAACGTGCCTGTAAGCACACCACTGTGTTTTGGGAGGGAGACAATGTGCTCTTTTCCCAGTTCCCCAGAAACCTCAAACTGTGAAGGTGATTTACCAGTATCTGTGTTTGAGAGACAGCCAGCCCTCAAGCTTGTCATCAGGAGTAGGTTTGTCGAGATACGGCAACATCGTAATGCTTTGATCATGTAGATCAGGGGTATTCAATTAAAATTCCAAAAGGTCCAGATTGATCTCACGTGATTGGCATCACGTGAGATAATTTACAATGCATGTTATTGGTCGGTGTATTTCCTGGACTGCTGACGAGTGCCGTAAAGGCTTGAAAAGCTGTGCAGGTTAAAATAGAAGCGCTCCGCCAAAATGTATAATTCTCAATTATCCATCAGTTATATGTCCAGGTCCGGATAGCACAGCGTCTGGGTCCGCCTATTATTAGTGACCTCTGTTGTAGATGATCAATTGCACATCCATGACAATTGTGAATGTGTTTGTCGCAAGAGAGAGACCGAATGGGAGAACACAAAACTCTTAAGCCTTCAAACCTCAGGTATTTCCTGTGCCTCTGCACGAGGGCGCTCTTTCTTGGGCACAAGGAAATACCTGAAATAAAACCTGTAATTAATCTCCTCGCCTACCACTTGGTTGATGGTGCCTTTTTCCAACAGAGAGAGAATCTGGTGGCGGGCAATTGAACTGCAAGGAATAACGCTTTTGCAGGATCCGTTCTAGCCAAGGGGATAGTGCGAATGCTCTCTTCCAATGGCTGACCCGTACGGGCAAGCATAGCGCCATGTTTACAGTTACTGTTGCTAAACACCGCCGTGTGAGCCTAATTTGAGGCTCCAAGCTTGTTTTTGTTTTTGGCCCTGACGGTCTCCTGTGGAACTGGGCAGGGAGCCGTAGACACTACACATTTTGACTTGTGAGTTAGTGTTTGTTCCCGGCTCCACATGGAGCTTCGGGCTCATTATGTTTGATGCTAAAGCAGGATGTTTGAAGTGGGACAGTGGTGTGTACTTGTGTTTGGTGAACTACAATGCTGAGCATGTCCAATTTTTTTTCAATGTTATCGGTGTGACAGTCCAACAATACAGGGCCCCCCTCCCGGAGAAATCAGGTCATCCACTGTTTCTTGAGTGAGGGGCAACGCAGAGTGTTGCTGAGGCAGTCAAAAGGATGTCTGGACAAACCTCTCATACCGCCGTCAGCTGGCGTAGCAGCTACCTCTGAAGCCTGGGGCGCTCTGCCCTGGGGCCATGGAGCAGTGTAGGGATGTCTTCAAGAAGAGTAGTCATAACGAGAGTGGCCGGAGTCTTGGCGAGGCTCACGCCGTGGAGAGCGGGCCCTACAAGTCATGAGGTTCGGCAGGGCAACATACTCCTTCTGCTGTCACTCAAACTTGTGGGTTATCAATTCCACAACAGGATTGAACAAGCCTGATATTTTTACCACTGCGTTGAGTAGCCTCTTCTTTTCTTTTTCCGACATTTGTGTGATTAGGCAAAAAAGCAGGTGAATGATGACCGAAAACTCATCACACGTCCCACATTTTGGGCCGTTCCCCTCGCCATAGTCAGGCAGAAATCTTTGGGTATTGGCTATTTTTGTTAAAACCATGTTTTGAATTTTAAAATGATTACATCTCCCTTTTTTCAATAGATTTTGACTTTTGGACTGAAGGCTGAAACAATTACAGAGAAGTTACATGCTCTGTGCATATTTAACAAAGAGAAAGAGAGTGGAGGAGGGGGAGAACTATTGCTATACGCAATAAAGCTTTGAACTATTTGGAACAGTCCTACTATGTTTCAAACGGAGCCCGGCACAGTGCTTTCTCCACTTAAAACGTATCAATGATTATAACCACTGTGGCATCACACGAGGCCAGGTTGTAGAAGGGTGCTACTTCCCCTTTAAGGATCAGCAGCCACACTACAAGATGGCAACAACTACGGCCCCCAGAAGGCTTCACCACTCAGCAACAGAGGAGGGATCCCTCTCCCATGATGGACAGAAGTGCAATAGATGTCATGTGTAGAACAGGATAACAGAATTACAACACATTCAATGTATGAGAACCACGGCAGGAGGCAAGACCAGGTCCAGGTATAACCCGGATACACAGGAACCTGTGAGGCGAGAAAGCACAGAGACTCTGGTGAAGAAGCAGGTCAATAATGTGCATTAATGGTATCGGTAATATGAAATAGTAATGTGAGTAATAATAAAAGTGATATTAGCAGTTGGAGTCAGCAGGGCCATGGTAGGAGGAAGGACCAGGGTCCAGATGAAACCAAGCTCCATGGAAACCTGTGAGGAGAGAAAGCACAAGGACTCCGGGGAAGAGACAAAGTCATTAATGTGCACTAATGGTATCGGTAATAGGATTAATAATGCTAATAATAAAGATAGTAGTAGGCGTCAGCAGGGCCATGGCTGGTTGAAGGACCAGTGTCCAGATATAACTGAGGTCAGCGGGAACCTGTGAGGCGAGAAAGCACAAATACTCCGGGGAAGAAGCAAAGTCAGTAATGAGCATTAATGGGACATCAATTCATACAGACAGAGGTGAAGAAGAGGAGAGAGGAGCTCAGTGTATCCTAGGAAGTCCCCTAGCAGTCTAGGCCTATACCAGCTTATCTAGGGACTGGTCCAAGGCAAACCTGAGCCAACCCTAACTATAAACCTGAACCAGCCCTAACTATAAACCTGAGCCAGCCCTAACTATAAACCTGAACCAGCCCGAACTATAAACCTGAACCAGCCCTAACTATAAACCTGAGCCAGTCCTAACTATAAACCTGAGCCAGTCCTAACTATGAACCTGAGCCAGCCCCAACTATAAACCTGAGCCAGCCCTAACTATAAGCACTATTAAAAACGAAAGTCTTCAGCCTACTCTTAAATGTGGTGAGTGTGTCTGCCCCCCCGGACTGAAACTGGAAGCTGGTTCCACAAAAGAGCTTGATAAATGAAGGCTCTGGCTCCCGTCCTACTTTTTAAGACTCTAGGAACCACAAGTAACCCTGCATTTGGGGAGCGCAGCTCTCTAGTAGGGTAATATTGTACTATAAGGTCTTTAAGATATGATGGTGCCTGACCAATTTGGGCTTTGTAGGTAAGGAGAAGGATTTTAAATTCTACAGATTTTACGGGGAGCCAGTGCAGAGAAGCTAATACAGGAGTAATATGATCTCTTTTCATGAAAAAGAGACCCGGCAACGTTAAGCCTGTTGTTGGGACCGGAGCTGTGGGCAGCATCAAAACGGTCAAGACAAAGCTGGTGAGTGTCTTTGCTACCAGGTTCTCACCAGATCTAGACGCTGAAACATTATCTGCGTATCTTAAGGAAAAACTCAGCCGGGAGGTCAACTGTCTAAAGATCGACACTGTCCACAGAAGATTCAGCTCATTCAAAGTATCTGCTGAATGCAATGAGTTTGATGAAATGTACATTCCGGAGCTCTGGTCAGAAGGGGCATTTGTCCGGCGCTATTTTGAGCCCCGCAGGGCGGGAGTTATCGGCTCTAACCATGCACTTGCTGTGGGGGGAATAAGTTTGCCTGCTGGTGCTATGGGCACTCACTTGCTTTGCTAAATGTATATCCGGGTTTTGTCATACAACTGTCGTGGCCTGCGTGTGGGCCAGAGCGTTGGGGATAAAGCTCGCCGCATGGTTGTTGACAACCTTTTGGAGAATTGTGACATACTATGTTTACAAGAGACATTCTTACCGAAGCAAGACTTGGAAAAACTCAACTCTTTTAATGATAACTTTCATGGTGCTGGGGAGTCTACAACTGACTTTGGCATGGGAATAGTCAGAGGAAGGATTCCAGGGGGTGTGGCTATTCTCTGGAATAAGAAGCTTGACTCTTTGAGTCACCGGCTGATTCACCCCCGGTGTCTGAGGGAGAGGTACCGCAAGTCCTTTCTCCCCGCTGCTGTCAGGCTGCACAACAAACTGCTCTCGGTAGACCACTAACACTTGAACACTTTTGAACTTTTGAACACGAACACTCTGAACACTCTGAACACTTTAACTTTAATTCATTCACCTGGTGCAATAGCTAATCCGTGCAATATCCAATACGTTTAAGTATTTATCTGATCCGTTTGTATATTCTGTATATACTGGATATTTATTTGATATTCTTCTTACTGTCTTATTTTATTACTGTTTTACTGTTTTACTGTCTACTGTTTTAGTTTATTATATTACTTGATATTACTTGATTTTTATCTTTTATTTTATTTATTTGTGAGCAACGCTGCTGTAATCCTGTAATTTCCCCACTGAGGGACTAATAAAGGATTATCTTATCTTGTCTTATCTTAAATGTGGTCAGGCTTGGTGTTGACTGGTGTGTTGCAATACAGTTTACTCATGATGATAAGGAATTCATTATCCTCAATGTTTATACACCCTATGAGTGCAATCACAATGAGGATGAATATCTAAATAGGCTTGCCTTCATCAATTCCTTCATTCAAGATAATACTTCTTCTAGTATTTATGTTATTGGGGATATGAATGCAGATATCTCAGACACAACCTCAGTATTTGCCAAGCACATGGCTCAGTTTTGTAAAGACAATTATTTTATATTATCAAGCGAAGTGCTTTTGCCTACAGATAGCTATACATACATTAGTGAGGCCTGGCACACTACATCATGGCTGGACCATTGTATTAGTACAGCTGATGCTCATGCTTCATTGGGATGTATGGGCATTCTTTATGGAGCAGCAACAACTGATCATATACCTTTTGCTATGTCGATAAATGTTGAACATCTACCGGCGCTATCTAGAAATGGAAATAGTGTCAACACAGAAAAACTTGACTGGTCAACTCTCACTGAAGAGGACGTCTTAGTGTATTCTGCTCGTACAGACCAGTCCTTCAGTAATATTCATCTACCTAGAGATGCAGCTATGTGTACTGACGTTAACTGTAAGGATGTGGTGCATAGGAGAGATCTCTGCTTCATGTACAATGATATAGTAAGTGCTCTGTATAAAGACAGCAAGCCCTACTACAAGCATCATAATAAGACCCATAACATCAAACCTGGCTGGAACGAGTATCAGTCCCAGCTGTGGCGACATTGGTACAGCTGTCTCTTTGTAAGGCATTGCTAGGCCTATGTACTTTTATTGTTTGTGTCTGTCTTTTTATGTATCTGTCTGTATGGACCCCGAGTCTGAAATAAAGTCTATCTATCTATCTATCTTTTCTTAGTTCTTGTTAGTACACGAGCTGCAGAATTCTGAATCAGCTGGAGAGATTTAAGAGATTTATTAGAGCAACCTGATAATAAGGAATTACAGTAATCTAGTCTAGAGGTAACAAATGCATGAACTAATGTCTCTGCATTGCTTTGAGACAGGATGTGCCTGATTTTTGAAATGTTACGTATGTGAAAAAAGGCAGTCCTAGAAATTTGTTTTATCTGAGAGTTAAAAGACAAATCCTGATCAAAGGTAACTCTGAGATTCTTTACGGTGCTGCTGGATGCCAGCGCAATGCCATCTAGAGAAACTATATCATTAGATAACTGATTTTGGAAGTGTTCAGGGCCTAGTAGAATAACTTCAGTTTTGTCTGAGTAACATCAGAAAGTTGCAGGTCATCCAGGTTTTTATGTCCTTAAGACATGCTTGCAGTTTAGTGAGCTGGTTGGTTTCATCTGGTTTGATCGATAGATATAATTGAGTATCATCTACATAACAATGAAAGTTTATAGTGTTTTCTGATAATATTGCCTAAAGGAAGCATATACAAGGTGAACAAGATTGGTCCAAGCACAGAACCTTGTGGAACTCCATGACTAACGGTGGTCTTCATCGAGGTTTCATCGTTTACATATAAAAACTGTGATCGATTTGATTAATAGGATTTAAACTAGCTTAGTGCGGTTCCTTTGATGCCAATATAATGTTCTAGTCTCTGCAACAGGATGTAATGGTCAATGGTGTCGAACGCAGCACTAAGGTCTAACAAGACAAGAACAGAGACGAGTCCTTTGTCTGATACAATTAGAAGGTCATTAGTTATTTTTACCACCTCTGTCTCTGTGCTATGATACTTTCTAAATCCTGACTGAAAATCAGGAAAAGCGCTCATGTGATTGGTTGAAAAAATGCATTTGCGAATCCAGCCACGTCAGGGGAATCTCAAAAATCCACAAAGAAATGTGTAGCGATCTGCAAAGAAATACATACAAATCCACAAACAAAATATAAAAAATCCACACAGAAATACTTACAAATGCAGAAATATATTTGTGATTTTTTTTTACATTTATATAAATCGTAATTTATTGATGTGTGCATTGGAATGTATTTGTGAATCGTTCTGCGTGCATTTGTGAGTCAAATTTATTTGTAAATCCTTCTGTGTGCATTTGTAAATCGAATATATTTGTGAATTGTTCTGTGCGCATTTGTGAATCTTTCTGTTTGCATTTGTGAGTCTTTCTGTGTGCATTTGTGATTATTGAGACTGATCTGACCCCATACTTATTTGCCGTTTGGTAGTACTTAGCTCTGCCCTCTTTTCTGTCATTTCTGGCTGAAAAAAATCAGATGGCGCATCAAGACGTAGTCATCAAGTCACGATGATTATGTCCATTTCTTTCGAATTGTCTATGGTTTCAACCTTGGTAAAAAAAAGTATCCTGGTGCTTCTACCACTAGGTTCTTTTTTACTGTTTGTAACTGCCAGCTACGACGTCTCCTGTACGCTAGAAATCATCTGTATGTGCCTTACAATATAAAGATTGGCACTAAGGTGCGGCTGTGGTTTAGGAGAGAGAGCGGGATGTTCTTTAATCACAAAGTTTGCTGGTCAATCCCCCGCTCCACATGTACGTCCTTGATGTCATAGATGAGGAAATTCAGCCTGTGTAAGGGAACAAACTCGCTGCTCGTGTAAAATGCATCCTGGTACATGTAGGCACCGCTGGCACAGCTCTGCAGCAGGAGAGATCAGCTTTCTCAGTCAATATAGCTTGGACTGAAGAATTTAATTCTACATTCACCATCAGCACTGATTGGACATCCACATAATAAAGTAGCAAATATTCCCTTTAAAGTTTGGGGCCCTTCATCGTCATGGTTACAATAATACATTCTTGGTTAAGGTTCGGCAACGAATTTATAAATAAACGGGGAGATGAACAGAGGTCTCCTGTGTTAGTCTGATGTTTTGTTGACCCAGCCATCCACCCTACACAAAGTCACCTGACTTCCTCCTTTGCTTTTGCTGGACAAGAGTCATAAGCGTTATGGCCACTAGGGGGCGCTGTCACGTCAGTGTAAACAAATATTATGTTGGGGCACTTGCTGAAAGAACTGATTCTGTTGCTTTTCTTGGAAGAACAGTCTCAAACTCACAGACAAGAAAAAAAAGGAGGGAGACTAGAGTTAGCTGCCATTTATTGTTGAAGTGAGTTACAATTGTGAGAAGTGAATCGCAGTTGTTGAGTATACAGTGGGGTCTGCTGTAGATTTCTTGTCTCCCATGGTGAGCCAGTGTGTAACATGGAGGCCCATGTGGATGTGGTGTGGGTGGGCCAATGGGAGATAGGTTTAGCCGGAGGCTGAATATAATATACAGTATGTTTGTGTGGAGTGTGTGTCTGTGAGTGAGGTCAGGGATGAGAACATGCAGATTGAGTAACCACTATTCCATGTTGGTTCAGTGAGCCTGCAACATGAGAGCTGTGCGTGTAAAATCCCACTTCGGATCATAACCAATAATAATTCAAATGAAATCTGGGCTGAAATAGAGCTGTAGATTCCCAATTGTAAACTGAGGTGTGCAGGGAGAGAGGAATATAATGTTGTGATAATAGCGATCTGGTATTGTCATTATGGAGAGCCAGCCAACCAATCCCCAGCCAACCACTGTGTGCTTTTAACTCTTAGTTTGCACAAAGCTGCACTGAACAACACTGAAATGAGGAACACATTTCCATTCTGCGGTCAGACCACATCAATACACAGGTTCAACTGAGCCAGCCAGGGTGTCTGTACATGGAGCATATACACACCCTCCTCCACAGCAGGATAGCAGTTGATTCCACACTGAGGAGGTAACTTCTGAGAATGAGGTTCAGAAATCTGTGAGCATTTATAGGATGGCAACATGCAGGTTGTGCATGCTCATTAAATACAACTCTACAACACATACCAATACTTGTACCAACATAATCTAAGCTCAAAGGTCCACTTACTAGCTTTCGTTAGTTTTCAACCATATCTTATCATCGTCTTCATTCAGCAAATGGGGCTGGCTTAGGTGTCATCATGTGACCAAAGTTGTGAAATGAATACTGGACCCAGAAAACATCAACTGTCTGTGAACATTATACCAAGTGTGGTCACAGCATCCACTGGGAAGAGGTCAAAGGCCATTAACTGTGTTACTTTAGCAAGGAGAAAGAAGACAATGTTCCTCCCCCACATGAAAGTTTGTTTTTATAAGCAATGAAACACAGTCCTGTTCAGTTCAACACACTCAGCCTTACTTGGTCCAATATGACCAGTATGGTGGGTAATGCTAGCTAATGTTAGCAAACTTCAGATTTAATTACTCAGTAATTTGCCTAATTTATGATGACACAATGGTTTAGTGTCACAAGTAAACGTATTACACTTCCTGAGCAAGTCTCATCTTTAGCTTTCACTTGCTGTAACATACAGCAAAACCCAGCCTAATTTGTATGATAGATTATTCTGCATTGGCTCACCTTTTAGCTTAAACTTAATTCTTTACAAAAATATCTTTTTTTCCCACATGGAACCAAACGTTCTCCTATTTCTCCTCGACGCTTCCAGCTTTCAGTCCCTCAGCAGTGATTGTCAGAGCTACCTGCACAAACAAACGACCTGCATTTACTTTGACAGTCTGTTATGTTACAAACACTGAAGCGCATTCACACACATACATTTTCTTAATGATCTTAACAGGCTTACATTTATGATTGTATCGGAGGTACACTCAAAACATTTGAGGCTTAAGACCTGGCAACATGATCTTGCTACGCTGCTGGTCGACGCAGGAAATATCATCTAACTCGTGCACGCAGTGTATGATGGTCACAGAAATGCACGGCCGCGTCAGCCAGAGTCCTTTCAGTACCCTCGACGTGCGTGAAGTTGCGAGGGCCCGATCAATGCTGCTTGCAGCTTTAATTAGGGCCCGAGCCGAGCCGAGCGAATTTATGAAAACTCACCATTTTTGCACCCCTCTCAGATCTGGTGTAGAAACTCTGCTGCCCAAATTTGCATATGTGTGTGTAAAAAAATGGCTCTCTAGCGCCCCCTACAAATCGGTCCGGCGACGCCCCTCGGCCAGTATGTCCGATTGACCTGAAATTTGACCCACATGTCCCAATCCGCTAGATCTAAAAAAAAGCCTCTCAGACCCCTAAGCTCCGCCTACTTAGATTTTCCGCCATTTTGAATTTAGTGTAAAACCCATTTTTTCTATCTCCTCCTAGATGCTTGGTCCGATTACTACCAAATTTGTTGTGGATCATTATTAGAGCTACGTCATCAAAAGTTATTAAAAGATTTTTGATACCTCTTAGCGTTTACAAGATATGGACCAATAAACTTCTTAGGGGCGTGGCTTAATATCAATACACATAACTTCTCAACCCTTTGTCCTAAAATCCCAAAATTTGCAGCATATGTGCACATCGCATGCTGTAACATACCCTTAGAATTGTTTTGCATTCAACCACTAGGGGGCGCTACAGCAGACCCGCGAAGTTGGCCTTTTTGCCACTTTTTGCCGATTTCAGCCTTCGCATTTTAACGAACTCCTCCTAGAGAATTTATGCGATCAACTTCTGCTTTGCTCAGGATGTTCTTAAGACCTTTGTGATTAAAAGTTATCAAAACCTCGCGCTTTCATCGAAGAACCTTGACGTGGCGTGGCGGCCATTTTGCCTCACTGTTTTGGAAAAAATCAATTCTTATAAGTTCTTATAACTCCAAGGTACATTATCCAATCCGCACAAAACTTCTTATGCATGATAATCATTCAAGCTTGAACATATTTCAATTGAAAAAAATTCGATAAATCATAGCGCCGCCTACTGGCTAAAGGAAATGTCATATTTTATACTTTTCTTTATAGCTCCTAGCCAGGTGACCTGATGAGTTTCAAATTTGGTAAGGCTAGCCATAAGACATTGATGATGCATGATCATGAATATTGTGCGCTTTCGTTGAACGCTGTTGCCGTGGCGACGCATCGTATTCATGAAACAGGAAGCTGATGGTTTAGTGTGTTGGGATGCTCAAAAACTCATGAAACTTTGTACATGTGTCGTAGGTCATAGGAAGACATAGTGTATATGGTTTTTTGGCTTGTCCGTTTTAAATTGGCTCTATAGCGCCCCCTACAAGATTTCAAAACAGCAGCCCCAGCGCTACGTTTCAGCTACATATATGAAAGTTGGTAAGCACATGTATCCTATGGAGACTTAAAAATAAGTCTCTTGGGACCATGCTCTAAACCCTACCGGAAGTCTGCCATTTTCAATCTTGTATGAATTTATACAATATTTCGACGACGCAGCCCTCGCGGTACGTTTCACTATCTATATATAAAATTTTGATGTATAACATTTGGTAAACAGATGTATCACATGTAGACGGACAAAAAAGCCCCTGGAGCTCTAAGCTCTAAACCCAAGCGGAAGTCAGCCATTTTGACTTTAGTGAAAAAAAAACACATTTTTGCAAACTCCTACACGCTGGCTCCGATTTCTATGACATTTGCTGTGGATCATAAGTGGATCTAGATCATCAAAAGTTATCAAAATCTTTTTGATATCTCTTTGCGTTTACAAGATATGGACCAATACACTTCTTAGGTGCGTGGCAAAATATCAATACACATAACTTCTCAACCATTTGTTCTAAATTCCCAAAATATTCAGCATATGTGCACATCGCATCCAGTAACATACCCTGAGAATTGTTTTGCATACAGTAAACCCGCAAAGCCTACTGGCTAAAGGAAATGTCTGATGTAACTCAGCTGCACTTCTTCCAAACGGTCCCAAACTTCTCATGCTTGATAACACTCACGGCCTGAGGATGTCTACAAGCTTATTTTCACTAGTACTCACAGCGCCACCTGCTGGCGAAAGGAAATCTGCGTTTTCTGACAAACTGCATCCGATTCACGTGACTTTTACACTACGTGGTTGACACTTGACACAGAGCAACACGACGCACGCGTTCTGTAGTACCAGGCAGCGGACGCAGGAAGCATCAGACTATTTGCAAAGCGTCATTTCCGGCACCAGGCGGTCCACGCGGGATTAAACACGTCTCGCTCGCGGACGCGCCGTCCGACGGTCGCGGACGTTCTCGGACGCGCAGGCCGGAGTCCCGCCGGCACGCCGACGCGCACGTGGCGAGGGCCCGGTCAACGCTGCTCGCAGCTTTAATTTTTACTTGTAATTTTGTTTATGCTGTTGGGATGTTGGGAAAGAGAATTCAATTCAATTTATTTTTGTATAGCCCAAAATCACAAATTTGCCTCAGAGGGCTTTACAATCTGTACACATACAACATCCTCTGTCCCAGGCCCCTACCCTCGGAACAGGAAAAACTCCCCCAAAAAAAACCTTTAACAGGGAGAAAAGAGGAAGAGACCTTGGGGAGAGCAACAGGAGGGATTTCTCTCCCAGGATGTCCCAGAATGTTAACAAACAAAACAAAACAAATTCTGAAGATTGCCAACTTTAAGCCATATATGAAGCAAGGCAGAGACTAAGTGACGGTAGGAGTGTAGTTCTTAGCAGAGGACAGAGAGTGAAGTGTGTGAAACAGCAGTCAATGTAGGTGACAGGACCTGTGGAAAGACAGTGTGCTGGGGAATATGAAATTACTTAATGGAAACTCCACAAAGCCTCCGTCTCTCCTGCTCCTACTTCACCAACACACCAGTGGCGGGCCGTGCATTTTATACCTGGGCCTTCACTGCTGTCCTGCAACTGAAATACCTTATAACCACATTGTGGCACCACAGCTCATTTTTAAGGCTGTAACTATGTACATCTTCGTATTAAACCGTTCGGTACGAGTCGTTTGAATAACGCTCGAGCATTTAGAGAATGCAAAAGCCTAAATTCAGGAAAATATAATGTTCTCAGCTGGTCCACCGTCATTCCTTAATGACAAGCCGCGACCCAAAGAGAGACATTTTACTTTCACAACATGAACGTTGAACGCACCTCTCTGCAGCGTCTTTCCTCCTCTCAGCACCTTGTGTCATGGTGCAGCTCAACTCAGTCAGAATGCATTTTGATTGGTTGACCTAAATCACGTGATGTGATTCACTACCCATCAGCCTCAGCTGGGCTGTTAAATTTCGTGATAGTCACGTGCTCGCCCACTGACCAATCACAGCACACTGCACCTAGCGGGAAAGCTACAGATGAACACTGAGCTGCACGTAATGCTGACGTCATTATAGGCCGCTAGCGGCCGCTGACACGTCAAAGAATACGCCCAACATGTCAAACTAAAGATCTGATTGGTTGAACACTATGACAATCAACAATATCGTCCCCATGTACTTTAATCTGCACTGGCGGCAGTCTGCAGGCATCTGGCTGTTCTTACATAGACACAGAGGTGAGATCTGAGAGCAACTGAGGAAGACAGTAGCTGTTCAATGAGAAAATAAGATAATGTTTTTATAAATTATAATACATGTAGTGCATTTAAGAAAAATTATTAAATTACAAAATAAATTATTATTATTATTATTATTATTATTTAAAAAAATATATATAAATAGCTTTGTGATTCTGTTTAGGCTAGCAGAGAAGGCCTTGCAGGCCCTGACGTACATGTACCACATGTTCCTGATGAGACTTCGCGAAGATACGAATGTCATCCAGATACACAAAAATGTAGCACATCCCGGAGAACATCATTGACCAACACCTGGTTTCCACCACTGTGGGGCCAGGACTTTTGCTTTAAGTTGTTTGTGATGCCTATCTTGGCACCTGATCTGTGAACTCCTCCTGCCCGCCTAAACCAGCTGTCACTCCACATAGTTATATTTGTACAAATAAAAGATTTATATTTTCATAATACTGCTACTTGGGTGTATATGCCTTTACGGTGTTTTGAACCGGGTCTCTGTGGCAACGGGGTGCTACAATATCTTATTGTATTAAGAATATATGGAGCAATAAACTTCAGAGGGCGTGGCCTTCTGTAAGAGGAAGAGGAAGTTGTTGTAACTCCAAGGTACTTTATTCAATCTGCCCCAAACTTGTTACGCATGATGCTGGTCCAGGCCTGAGCACATTTCCATGCCATTATTTTCACAAAGTCATAGCGCCACTGGCAAAAGGAAATTACAAGTTTTTTTACTTTGATGTACTCTGACTAGGAAGTTACCCAGATCAGTCTGAAATTTGGTAAGGTAAGCCGTATGACATTAATGATACTTCATCATGAATATTGTGAGTTGTCATTAAACGCTGTTGCCATGAAAAATGAAGCTTATTTTTCTGTGGCTTAGGATGCTCAACAAGTCTTGGAACTTTTCACAGGTGTCATAGGTGATGGAAATAAATATTTCATATGGCTTTTTGGCTTGACCGTTTCAAATTGCCTCGATAGCGCCCCCTACAAATATTCAAAAATGTAGCCCCAGCGCTACGTTTGACCTACATGTATGAAATTTGGTAGGAACATGTATCACATGAAGACTTAAAAGAAAGTGTCCTGTGACCACGCTCTAAAATTAACGGGAAGTCGGCCATTTTCATTTATTGTGTGAATTTTCCCTTGATTTCTAGTCACTTTACTTTTAACGAACTCCTCCTAGGGACTTTGTTAGATCCACTTTAAATTTGGTCAGTACAATCTAAAGATCTTTGCAATTAGAAGTTACTCATAGCTTTACGTTTGATGGAATGGCGTAGCCGTGATGTGGCGGCCATTTTACGTGATTCGCCATTAAACAACAGGCTGATGTAAGTCCACTAGACTTGCTCAAATCTGTCCCAAACTTGCCATACTTGATAACAGTCATGGCCTGAGGATGTCTACAAGCCAATTTTCACTCATAGTCATAGCACCACCTACTGGCAACAGGAAAACAGCATTATGTGGCAAACAGCCTCCGATTTACATGATGTGGTCTGCACTTGATGAAGAGCAACACAATGCATGTTTTTGCGTGTTATCTAGCTCCACATAGTGGATACAGGAACTGGTGGAATATTTGCACTACATAATTTCCAGCATCACAGAGTCCAGCGGGACAAACACGTTAAACTCCGGTCGAAGACATTTACGTCCGCGTCTGTTGGCGTACCGCCAGTACCCCCGAGATGCGGGAAGGTGCGAGGGCCCATACATCGCTGCTTGCAGCTTTAACATTGTAATTGCTTTTATTGTTTATTTTTACCATGTAAAATGTCTTTGAGTACCCTTTAAAGTGCTATACAAAAAATGTATTATTAGGTAGGACCCAATTGCAGTGCACAGAGGACCAGGAACAGTTGATAATGACTTTAATGCCAACCTCAGTAGTACACAACGGGGAAGGTAAAGCAGCATACAGTACAGTTCAGGTAAAGCATCGGTACCGTAGGCAGGAGACATAGTCGTGAAGGGAGAGGATCTGGAACCAGGGAGCGAACAGTACAAGTAGACGAACCAGTAGGGGACAGGCAGAAGGTAAGTGGAGGCCAGGCAGAGGATCAGGAAGCCATCAGGTAGGTACTCACAGGACACACACGCACAATGGCAAGTGTGTCAACACGGTGAGAGTCTCTGGACCACAGGTAAGTAGATGGGAATACTGTAGCGTCGTTGGATTGAAATACCAAGCAGCAACAGGCAGACAGGAACCAAGGGTGCCGAAGCGGATCTCAAGGGGGAGACAGAAGGCTGGTGGGTTTACTGGGAATCAGACGAGACAGGTAAGTCAAAGATAGGCAGGGTTGGCAACAGGAAATCAGTCCGGATCAAAGTGCTGGAGAAAGTCCTGATAAGTTGTGAAGAACAATCTGGCAATGAGTTAGTGAGCAGGAGAGGCTTAAATACTGGCTTGTTTGGAGATGTGAAGCAGCTTTTAGAGCAGGTGAAAGAGTTGACTGATGAGGTGGGAGTGGCCAGCAGGCCGAGTAGAGAGGAAGCAGGGGCCCAATCCCAATGTCCCCCCTAAGGCCTCAAACCCTGAACCCTCACGGACTTACTGACGTCACCTGGTAAGTGATTGAGTATGAGAGACTGTGAGGGCTTGAAATGGTGTAAATACGAATGGGACGGCCCTTTGCTGCAACATATCACGTTACCATGAAAACGACAAAAAATATGATACTTTTTACTGATTTGAACGTCTTCCAGGCTCTTTCCTCACAAGAGTAATTTCATAGAATCTATTTACTTGTTTTTGTCAAATCAGCTTCGATAACAAAATCAAATATTTGATGAATAAATAAATATCCTCTGATTTTATGTTTTTTTTTGTTCCATCTTTAACCCTTAATGTTTCTGAGTAAATTCAATATGACAGGCTGAACACACGTGTGCCGTCTTCTTTGATTACCTTTTTTTTACGTCTCCAAGCGTCCACTGGTTACCCCGTGTTTAACATCACATTGCAATGATTTGTGGGTAAATCCCTTAGGCAAAGTCTGCGGCCCAATCGCAATGTCCCCCCTAAAGCCTCAAACCCTGAACCCTCAAGGACTTACTGACCTCACCTGGTAAGTGGTTGAGTGTGAGAGACTGAGGTCTTGAGATGGTGTAAATAGGAATGGGACAGCACTTTGCTGCAACATGTCATGTTACTATGACAACGACAAAAAAGATATACAATTGTGGGTATTTATTTTATATTTTTTACTCCCTGATTTGAATGTTTTCAGGCTCTTTCCTCACAAGATGAGACGCGATTGTCAAATAATCTATTTACTTGTTTTTGTCAAAAGAGCTTCAATGACAAAATCAAATATTTGATCAATAAATAAATAAATATCCTCTGATGTGTTTTTTTGCTCCTTCTTTAATCCTTAATGTTTCTGTGTAAATGTAATATGACAGGCTGAACACATGTACCATCCTCTTTCTTTGCCTTTTTATTTACGTCTCCATGCGTCCACTGGTTACCCCGTGTTTCCAGATTTTACTCTGAATCCAGGGGCCTGCCAAAACAACGCTATGAGAGTTGAGAGTGGACAAAAAATCTGGATCAATGAGCTAAAACTCAACTATATAACACAATTTAAATCCTGTGCAGCAAATTACAAATGAAAATGTAGAATGTATTAGATTCAAAGTTAGAAGTAGGCTCCAATGATCAGAAGTAAACGAACATTCATGCTCTCTCATGTGGCTGAAAGGTGTACTGCAAATATAAATGTTCATAAGACTATGGAAGAAATTCTGCAAATTTGTTTGGCAACCCAATCAAATCTCCTGAGATCCACCTGTGGGTTCCGACCCAGTCTGGGAATGACTAGAGAGACAATTGACCCTTTGCTAAGTCCAGCCCCTTGAACGCAGACTGGCCAATCAAAGCGAAGCATTGCCCAGGGTCGATAAAAACAGCTGTTCTCCATAGACTCTACTCCTGCAACTGTTGACGTTCTTCTTTTCAAGACTGGTTTTGTTGATTTGGAGTTAGTCATGGTTGAATGTTGTGTAATAGGGATACTTGATACCCTGAGAGGTTGGAAGGAGATAAAAATTTCTAAAACATTGTGAAAAACCTGTGGAGCTAGCATTAGCAGAGTATGTTAGCACATCATTAACTAGCGTTCGCACTAAGCTAGTTACTGAAGGTATACTGAATGTCTACACATGCTGCTTTTGCTTTTTAGAATAATGTTTGTACAGATGTTGATGACTAACCTGATTGCCGCAGGGCTAAAAGTGCCCAGCGGTGGCAGCACAAGCTGAGATGCGCAGAGTGGACACAGCCAGTGTGAGAGCAAGTTAAAGCTGAGCCCACCATTTCCACTCAGTGCAGAATTTTTTTATTTTAATGGATCACAGTGGAAGTACAGTTGGAGGCAACCGTGTCTCTTAAAAGTTGTTTCCATACAGCAATTAAAGTAACATATGTTTAAACAAGATATTTTAGATGAGACTCAAATTCATGTTATTATGGCATACAAACTTTTAACGTTAGGCCTATCCTATTTATCTTGTTACATGAAGCATAGCGTTAGTTCATGCAGGACATGGAAGACATACGCCCCCAGCTGACAGCCAGCCAATTGAATCATAGCTTCCAATCGGCCACACACCAATCACAGCCCACTCTCGCTTCAAGGAGGTTCATTTAAATATGACTCCATCCTCACTGAATCATTCTACACCTACGCTGTTACAGACCGCAATGCTGGCAAAGATTAGCCCCCTCCATCCCAGCCTCCACCCTTTTTAGTTCAGAGTTCATCTTTCATGGTTGAAATTGATTTATAAAAATGTACTTCTGGCTCATTCCTGTAAACCCTTGGGGGTAGTTGCTCGGTGCTCCCCGTTTTGGCTTGGTAGCTGCTGGCTAATCCGGGGAGCATTCAAAGAGCGGAGCCATCAGCGCCAAGTTTAACTGTATTTCCATTTGTTGCAATAAATGGTTAAAATCTATGACGAGAGTGTTCCTGACTGAAATGAATGAGAGCGTATACATTGAGGAATTAGGCTAATTTACACAATTTGATTAAATTATTCATGCTGGGATTGAGACATGGTGAAATTATGCTGTTATTGAGCACTATGGATGATGTGATAAGTATGCATACACTAAGCAGAACTAGAAAAAGCATTTCCTGCTGAAAATGCGTTGGAATGCTGAAAACTGAAATTAATCGCAAAAACATTGCTGAAAATAGATATCCAATTCAAAAACAAATTGCAAAAAGCTTAATAATTCAAAAAGTTTAAAGATTACAAATATGAAAAGTCATATCACACCTCTCCTGAAAGAGCTGAACATTTTGATATTTGAACAGTTTCTGTGGCTTAAAAAAATTCATCAGTGGTGATATTTGTAGTAGTATAAGTTGTAGTAGAAGTATTATTAGTAGAAGTATTAGTAGCATTAGAATAAGTACTAGTAGTAGTAGTAGTAGTGATATTTGTAGTAGTAGTAGAAGTTGTAGTTGTAGTAGAAGTATTATTAGTAGTAGAAGTATTAGTAATTAGAAGAAGTAGTAGAAGACGTAGTATCAGTCGTCATAGTAATAGCTGTAGTATTGGTCGTAGTATTTAATATCACAGTAGTAGTAGTAGTAGTAGTAATAGTAATGGCAGTAGAAGATGTAGCAGTAGTAGTAGTACTAGTAGCAGTCGTACTAATAGCTGTAGTAGTATTACTACTTTTAGTAGCATGAATAGCAGTAGTAGTAGTAGCAGTTGTCGTATAAGTAATAGTAGTAGTGGTAGTAATAGCAGTAGTGGTAGTAATAATATTGATGGTAGCAGTAATAGCAGTAGTAGTAATAGTAGCAACAGCAAAAGTTATAGTAGAAGTAGTAGTAGCAGTAGTAGAATTAGTGAGAAAGAATTAGTGAGAGAGAGAGAGAGAGAGAGAGAGAGAGAGAGAGAGAGAGAGAGAGAGAGGAGTGCATGTGTGTCTGTGAGTCTGTGTGTTTATCAACATCACTAATTGGTGCACTCTAAGCTGCGCAATACACACCCATTATAAAGTCAGAAAAGGGCTGAAAAATCATAAAAGTTAAATTGCTGCAGTTCAAAAAGTTTAAAAGATATCAGAAAGCTGAATTATGCGGCAATAGTTCAGGGTTTTCTCAACATTTGAAAGTTGAAATGGTGTCTGTAGCTGAAAGTATGAGGAAGTTGAAGAAGTTTAAGAGGATTTGAAAATCTTCTCCATAGAAACCCATTCAAAAAAAAGTTGCTAAAAGCTTAATAATTCAAAAAGTTTAAAGGTTAGAAACAGCATTCCAACAATTATAAATTCTATGGGGCTGTAAAGAAAGAAGATTGAGTGTGACCCACTGGCGGTAGCATTTGTCATGGTCTCCATGGATACAAACTACACATCGCAGTTGCAGCCAAGCTTTGTATCAAATATAACGTTACAGCTGCATGGAATGCTCTATAATTTACCAGTTGTGTAATGTAAACAGGCCTAACATTATCTGACCACCAGTTCCAACAGCCTCCAACGAATGTTCAATGACATATGACATTGAACATATGTCATTGACATTGACAATTAGTCTTGCTTTTGTTTACTTAGTGTGACGGCCCCAGGGCCTCAGCCAAGATGTATGTGTGTTGTGTTGTCTGTCTTTCAGTGTTCCTGGTTGGTTGGAGCTTGAGCATCAAGAAATTGGAGGCAGCTGGCCACTGCTTCCAGTCTATAAAACCCGCCCTATCCTGTGGGATTTTGGGCTTCTATTCCCCTGGCACCACCTTGTGCTACGTTAGACATTTGATTTGGCGTATAAGTCTACTTTAATTTACCATTACCTCAGTTGACTTGGCAGTTTGTTTTCCTGCGAGAATAATTTGTTAGAATTCACATCTTGGTTACATTTGGTAAACTAATTTCAATTTTTGTTCAATAAAACATCTTTATTTAGTTAATCCCTTGCTTGTACTTTCCTTATTTGCTGCGGTCTTAGAGCCGGACCATAACAACTGAACATCTGAAGATTTGTGAACGATGAATAAAATTAAATGAATATGCCTCAGAGTAGATTCAATATTGATCATATTTCTCCATCACATCATGTTGCTCAGCACAGCCACACATCCTTCTGAAGGCTTTTCATGGCGCTGAGTGAAGTGTTTTCACTGTGTCAGCCTCCAAACAACACGGATACCCGCTTGAAGATGTGTGTAACCACGGCTGAGACTAATGGTCAAAGAGTGGCTGTTAAACGGTGCATAAATACATTTCATTTATCCTATATCCTTCGCAATAAAAGTCCCCCCCTTATTTCAGCTGCTTGCACTCTTTCCCGCTGCAGTATTAGCAGACATGTTTAATCAACAAATATCCACTATCAAAGCTCCGCTAATCTGGTGATAAACAAATTTAATTTCCTATATTCCTCACAATAAAAGTCACCTGTTATTTTGTTATTTAGCTTTCATTAAAAAGCAGTAAAATCAGGAAATGTTGGGTTGTCATGAGTGGGAACTTGACAATACTGAAGTACAAACAGGGACGCAGGAGAGAAACTAAACTTCAAACCACTGGGATTCATTTTAAAACTACAAATGCACTGAGAGCTTGAATGAGGTGATTGCATCATTACGCAGATAAATGAATGAATGAATGAATGAATTTTATTTATATAGCGCTTTTCAGACAGTAGTATCACAAAGTGCTTAACAGAGCAGACATTTAAAAGCATAAAAAACACAATGTGACCCAAGGGTCAATAAATTATCTACACAGAGAAAATTAAAAAATAAAATAAAAAATAATAAAAAATAAAATAAAAATGTAAAACATATTTTAAGAGCAGGTCTAGGACATGGGTTTACTTTTACACAAACGCCAGCCTGAACAGGCTGCTGCCAGAGCAGATGGAATATTTGTGGAACTGAGGGGATGTGTATTGTACTGTATTCAGTGAACCCTGCGGAGCTGTTTATTGTTCTACAATACTGATATTCATCTAAATGAGACAGATGAAAAGCTACTACATACGATATCTTTGTAGCTCAGCCAACTATTTTACTTGATCTTGAGCTGTGTGTAATGTGCTGTATGCCTCTTTATGAAAATGCATGTGACTTTCTTCGTGTGTGTGTATGTGTGTGTGTGTGTGTGTGTGTTGTTCTGGCAGGGCCATGAGAGAGAGGCAGCAGTGGATTGAATAACTCCGAGCTCGTCCCTGTGAAATGGACACCCTTTTTGAATGGAGTGTAGTCTCTCAGAGTGCTGGCCTTGATTTGAGGCCAGGAAACCCAACTGTCCCTGTCCATCAGTGAGACGAGCCGAGCCTGGGATAAACCCAATGACCTGGAGGAGGGGGGCACAGGGCTGGAGTAGTAAGGGACTGGGCAGAGGGTCCTCATGAATGGCAAGTAGAGAGAGGGATGACGGTTAGGGTACACATACACTATTCACGGTGCAAGGTAGCAGAGTAAGATTAAGATCTGACTTACTGATTCATGTGATTCATCACAGCAGCAAATATCTAACAAAGACAAATATGTATAACATTGTAGAAAAATCAACAAAGATAGATAGATAGATAGATATGTACTTTATTCATCCCCAGGGGGGAATTTGTATGTTACAGCAGCAAGACACATCAAGAAGCAAAGTAACAGAGTAACCAAAAATATTAAGTATTAAAAAATGCACAATAGAATAACAGAGTAGGGCAAATTAAATATCCGAATATAGAATATATACGATAAAACAACAAAAATGCACAGTATATACAATGAAATAGAATAGTGTTAAATTAACTAACTAGGTGAAAACAGTACTGCAAAAATCAACCCCAGCAAACAACAGTGTAGCAGTGTGTAGTTTCTTCAGTGTCCTCCTCTCCTCCACCTGTTCCAGATGGTCTTGTTTGCCACTAATTGTAAAGTAATTAGACAACTGCCCCCAGGCTGTCCTGTCACACTGCACCCCGCCTTGAGAGGCAGGTATCTGTTGTGACCATCTCCTGGTGGAATGGAACCGAGCCCCTGGGACTGCAGGGACATGCCTGCACCCCCAGACCTAGGGGTCCCACTTTGGCCCCACAAGGCCGTTTTCTCAGCCTCCAGCTTACCCTAGTAGCCGCCACAGGCCTCGGCGTCCTGCTGAGAGGCCGGACCGCTACCTATACAACCCTACCTACGTCCCCCCCCCCCCCCCCTGTCCTGGGACACTGTTTTCCAGATATGCATTCCCTCCATGGGGATAGTGAATAGGCACTGTCTTGATAATATTATTGCCCTGTATCTGTGCCACTTGGCATCCAAGTGAAGGCTGTTCAGCCATCTGCAAACCCCAGGGAACGACAGTTGAGGCAGCTGTCAGTTCACCCAATAGTCGGAGAAAAGGATGTAGGGCAACCGTCTGCCCCCTCGGAAGGGGGAGAGGTTGTGGGGGTTGTTGTCCACATGCTGGGGCGACAGACAGGCCCTCATAGGGCCACACTAATGAAGGTTATGCTCTGAGAAGGGCTCAGGTAGCTCCTCTCCATGTTCACCTTGAGGCCCACCGGGCCACGTGAGAGAAGGCGAGCAGTGTCCTGTGGCGCCTGAAGCCGGGATGGCGCCTAGGTCAGCCAGTCGTCTAAGTACGGCAGTATGTTCACGCCCTGTGATTGCATGGGGAAAGGACAGCAGTAACACACCTTGTGAACACCCATGGGGAGATGGGAGAGCCCGAATGAAAGCACCCAGGACTGAAAGTGGCGGCCTTAAAAGGCGAAATGTAGAAACTGCCTGTGGTGATGCACCATGGGAACATGGGAATAGGCGTCGATAGACGTGAACCACTCTCCCTTGGAAATCTGCTGCTGGGAGAAAGAACCCCGACAGCCGGCCCGGAGACATCTCCTGGCCCCCCGGGGCGGGGGGGGGGGGGGGGGGGGAGACGTAGGTAGGGTTGTATAGGTAGCGGTCCGGCCTCTCAGCAGGACGCCGAGGCCTGTGGCGGCTACTAGGGTAAGCTGGAGGCTGAGAAAACGGCCTTGTGGGGCCAAAGTGGGACCCCTAGGTCTGGGGGTGCAGGCATGTCCCTGCAAAGACCAGAGAACTGCTGCCTGGTCTGGCTAGCTCTAACAGTTCGCTGAAGCGCCCGTATAGCAGCTGACTCAACCAGCTCACCAGGTTCCACTGGGACAGTACGGAGGGTCCTCCTACATGTCTCAGATAGGGGTGACTGCGCCAGCCAAACCTGGCGGCGAGTCTGAACCAGGGTGGACCTCCTACGTCCAAGTTCCCTCGACATGAGCGCAAACGCCTGCAATGAAGCATCACTGAGCGGAAGCGTCAAAGTAGCCTGCTGCAGAGAATCTGCGAGGGAAAGCATGAGGTGGGAGAGGGAGTTGTCGATACGGTGCACAGCGCTGCTGTGTCATAAGCCCTGGATAGCAGGTCATCTTTGACCCGACATTGGGTCGAGGGCACCTGGCATTGGGCCTCAGAGTCTCCTCAGGGGAAACTATGATGGATGCAATAGTCGTCTAACTGGCTGGCATACGTGCAAGGCCAGATTTGCCACCTCCTGCATGGTCTGATGTAAGGCGGGAGAGAGCCCTGGTGTCTCCAGCATGCATGCAACTCCCTCAGATATTCCTCGGAGGGAGGAACAGAAAAGGTGGTGAGGGCGGGAAGGCGCCTGAAGAAGGCACTCACAGGTGGATGTTCCAGCTGCTGTGTATGCCAGGCGTGCAAGCGCCATACAAATGACCAGGGTAGGTTGGGCTGGATTCAGCTGCCCTGACAGGGGGAGGTAGACCTCCCGCATCAGGTGTTCCACTTCGGCCAGCCTAGCAGACCTTACTGCTCAAGGCGTGATGCCGCAGGTCCTGCCTGGGTTCTCCGAGAGGCCCTGCCTCAGAAGCTCGAGGCTAAGGCAAGAGGTCAGGGCCGTCCTCAGGCTGAAGAGGAGCTATACAGGTCCTACAGCCGGGAGAGTTTAACATGGCCGCGATTCTGGTGGAACCCTTGTCCCACTAGTTGATGCGGAATTCCAAATCAGTCTGAGCGGGAGCGCTCTGCTGAATGTCGAGAGAACAGGCAGGGGGCAGTCAGAGGAGAGTGATCCTTCGGACACTCTTCACTTGGCCAGCCGCTGCGGATATTGGTGACCCACCAGTTAGCCTGAGCGAGAGCACTCTGCCACTGTGGAAACAGGTCAGGCAAAGTCCTTATAGTGAGAGGGGAGCGAGGACACTCTCTTCACTAAGCTAGTTGCTGCAGATATTTGTGTCCCACCAGTTAGCTTGAGCGAGAGCACTCTGCCACTGTGGACACAGGTCAGGAAAACAGTCCTTATAGTGAGAGGGGAGCGAGGACACTCTCTTCACTAGGATAGTTGCTGCAGCTATTGGTGTCCCACCAGTTAGCTTGAGCGAGAGCACTCTGCTACTGTGAAAAACGGACAAAAAAGAACACAGTCCGTACAGTGAGAGGGGAGCGAGGACACTCTTCACTAAGATAGTTGCTGCAGATATTGGTGTCCCACCAGTTAGCTTGAGCGAGAGCACTCTGCCACTGTGGAAACAGGTCAGGCAAAGTCCTTATAGTGAGAGGGGAGCGAGGACACTCTCTTCACTAAGCTAGTTGCTGCAGATATTTGTGTCCCACCAGTTAGCTTGAGCGAGAGCACTCTGCCACTGTGGACACAGGTCAGGAAAACAGTCCTTATAGTGAGAGGGGAGCGAGGACACTCTCTTCACTAGGATAGTTGCTGCAGCTATTGGTGTCCCACCAGTTAGCTTGAGCGAGAGCACTCTGCCACTGTGGAACTTAGTCTAGTTAGCCGGAGCGAACGCTCTGCTAACTGATATGGCGTAATGTTTACAGCAATCAATGGACACAATCCAGCATTAACTTAGTCTCGACAGCCGTAATGCGTAAAAGCATCAATGGGCACAACCTCAATGTTGATTTAGTATAACTAGCATTCACCGAGTTAGCCTGAGCGAGCACACTCTGCTAACTGTGATAGTTGTCATGCTACAAAGTTGATGGCCACAGCCCCAGTATCAGCTTTGTTTAGCTAGTTTCCCACTGAGTTAACCTGAGCGGGGACGCTCTGTTAACTGTGACAGCCGTAAGGCTACAAAGTTGATGGCCACAGCCCCAGTATCAGCTTTGTTTAGCTAGTTTCCCACTGAGTTAACCTGAGCAGGAACACTCTGCTAACTGTGATAGCCGTAACACTGTGAAGGGCGGGCCGACAGCGTAATTCTACGCTCTCGTTAGCGCGCCACTCGATTAACTAGAGCAGAAGCGCTCTGCCAACCGTGGAACAAACAACTGTTATAGAAAACAATGTTAATCGATCTTACCGATTGCTGTCATCATGACTTAGGTGGCCCTTATCAGACTGGTGACGACCGATGATAGGGGCGTCCACCAGTCCGGGGCTCGATGTCCGAACGGCGAACACACCGTTCCCTCCGAAGAGGGACAGCTCGTCGCAGCCTTTGGAGGGCGAGAGAACCGCAACTCCGACCGGTGGTCACAACGCTACAGCGACGAGCTCTAATATGTCTTGATCGTAGACACATCCTTGTTTATGCTACCATGGTAGCTAACCTGCGTAGCGAGAAGATGAAAAAGGACTGAGCTCAGGATGACACCGGAACTTATAGACGACGGGGGTCATCCGAGGTCACACGTGACTTTGTTGATATAAATATTCGACCTGCGCATGCGCGAGACGGAAGATATCCAGTATGAAGCACTGCCTCTGGCGGTCAGTAAGGATGAAATAGAACACACATCACAACATGGGGGACACAGCTGTGCCGAAATCCACTGGAATAGATCCGTTTTTCGTCCATAAAATCATCAAAACGTAAGTTGTTTTTCCCAATATTTTTTGTCGTGACCTGTGGCTGATATTGGTATGAACCCCCATAACTTTTGAACGGTTTGAAAGAGAGTAATTTCGAAAATGATACGCGAAGCGGGGTCGAACCACGGCCCTCTGGATGTGTTCATCCGCCAAAATCGCTCCGTGCTTTCTCTTCAGAGACCAAAACAAAGAGTATAGTACTGTAGTTTTTTGCCCAGAAAAACGTGGTTTTGTGGTAAAACTTGTAGTATTCTTCTAGATATGATCTTAGTTCATGTATAATTGTGTTTTGCAGTGTGTAAAATGGCTCCCATGGTTGTTTCGCCCAGAATCTCTTTGTTACACAGGTATTTTTATTTATTTTTTATTCGTTTCGCAAAAGTGAATTATACACAGAGTATACACAGTGTACACATGTCTGTCTACACAGAGGGTCCCCAAAATAGGGGACCCTAGACACTATAAGGTTTTAAACTTGTAATCTGCTAGCGACTTGCAACAAGGAACAAGAGAGGACAGATTCAGTCAAACTCGAGTCAAGACTGATGGCATGGCAGGTTAATGGTGCATTTACATGCTCTTCGGATGGTCCGTTTTTTGAATTTGACCCACTGCGAGGTGAGAAAGCACAAAGACTCCAGGAAGCAAAAGTCAGTAATGTGCATTAATATGATATGAATTCATACAGAAGGAGAGAGAGAGAGAAGAGGAGAGAGGAGCTCAGTGTATTCTAGGAAGTTCCCCAGCAGTTTAGGCGTAAAGCAGCTTATCTAGGAACTGGTCCAAGGCAAACCAGAGCCAGCCCTAACTCTAAGCACTATCAAAAAGGAAAGTCTTAAGCCTACTTTTAAATGTGGTGAGTGTGTCTGACCCCCGGACTGAAACTGGAAGCTGGTTCCACAGAAGAGGAGCTGATAACTGAAGGCTCTGGCTCCCATCCTACTTTTTAAGACTCTAGGAACCACAAGTAACCCTGCATTTAGGGAGCGCAGCTCTCTAGTAGGATAATATTGTACAATCAGCTCTTAAGATATGATGGAGCCTGACCAATTAGGGCTTTGTAGGTGAGGAGAAGGTTTTTAAATTATATTCTTGATTTTACAGGGAGTCATTGCAGAGAAGCTAATACAGGAGTGATATGATCTCTTTTCTAAGATTGTTAGTAAAGCAGATGGCTTGGAAACTCGTGTTTGACACTTAATATATATTTATTTTAAAAAGGTAGGTGTTGGACCCTCATCTGAAATTTAACAAAAACATTAGAATTTAGTAGAACTGTAAAAGTCAATCCGTACACATTGAGACAGATTATAGACTATCTAACATTTGATGCAGCCAAAAAATATATGCACTCAATGATTTTACTCATGGTCGCATGCAAGTTCATCAGTGACAAACCCCTGGAGAGGTTATACAATCGCGCAATAAAAACATTGGACAAAAAGTTCAATAAGATCAACCCACTGTCACATCCTGGAAAACCTGAACATGCTAAGTTTTGACAACTACATTCCATTTGCAAATGCTAATCTCATCTGGAAGTGGTTACATGGCCAAGGATGTATATGCTATGTAAATGTCTGTATCGTTTCTACATATATACATACTACATATGAGTATGCTTGCAAGTTGTACTGCTGTTGGACAACAAAACATGCAATGTTGTTTTTTTAAAGGCCTTTCTAGGGACGAGCATTGGAAATTAGCAGTAGATAAAAATGCTGTCATACACTGCTTTGGATAATTGTTTTGCAATTATCTAGGTATTTGTCGCTACCAAATTAACATGAAATGAAATGAAAAGGTACAGTGTAATAGCTCAAAGATCCAAGCATGCTTATATCGTCAAATTAACATTTTTTTGGTGTTTGGGAAAGTTAATTTAAAAACTAAAGTGAAATTTATTTTATTGCAGGGTCTGATTATTGTGTTTATTGGATGTTGGAGATGTAGTAGCACTAAGAAAATATGTACTCTGTGGTATTTGGTAATAAAGACACTGGATTTTGTAAGGATTACAGGTCTGGGAACCCAAAAGCACGACACGGAGACAGAGTACGAGTATAGTTTAGTTTACTTGTGAACAGGCAGGGTCAAAATCGGGAGGTCAATCAAAAAGGCGAACGAATCCAATAAGGGCCAGGCAAAGAATCCAAGGTTGAAAAAAAAGACAGGCTCAGTCAGAACAGGAATACTCCTATTATAATGCTGGAGAGCATGGCAATGACACACAAGACAATCTGGCAGGGATCAAGTGCAAGTGAGGGGACCTAAATAGTGAGGGACTAATGAGGGAATGGGCTGCAGGTGAGATGGGCGTGGAAGACCAGGTGAGGGGAATGAATGATGATAGGGTGTGAATGGCAGGACCTGAAATGACAAGATGGTTAAATAAACGTAATTCACTAGCTTAGGACCCCGCCTCAGCCGAGGGCGAACCTACGTCGATTATTTGGAGCATTGAGGAATGGTTGGTGGAGATTGGCCAGTAGCGGGAGTAGTTTGGGGGAGGCTTAGTTGAGGATCCACTGCGGCTCCCGGGCCTTGCAGTAGTGATGGCGAGATGAAGCTTCATGAAGCATTGAAGCTTTCCATCCAATTGGTTCACTCATGGGTCAAAGCTTCATGGTGCTTAATTTGCTCTACTGCGCCATCAAGTGGACAATAAATGTAAAACAGGCAGCGTGATTAAAATGACACCATGGCTTTGGTGTGTGAAGCATTGAATTTAATAAATTAATGAATGATGTTTGTGATGCCAATACATAACTTATGAACTTATTAATATGGTGTCTGTCTTTATGATACAATGGTGGGGTCAAAAGGGAAAGTGGAAACAAATTGGGGAGAGGGTTGTGATGTGAGAAGTAAAAAAAAAAAAAGTTAAAGAAACTTGACATCAACATGTTACAGTCAAGAATTGAACCGCGGACCTAGCGATTACCGGACTACCCTCTCTATCCATTGAGCTTTGAGCCACGGCCAAACATAACTGTTTTTTTGGTTTGTGACTCTCCTTATCTTACTCTGGACCAAATGAAACACATAAAACATTTTATTCATTTTTATTTAATTATAACAACTTTTCCACAGTGCTGGGCTTCAGGCAGTTATTTTTTTTTTTTTTTTTGATTATTTCGCCTGCTTTAGAAAACACCCTTTCACAGGCACGGATGAAGCTGGGGTACAGAGAATAGTTTGCAAAACAATTCGCAATAAAGTCCGAAGTACACAAAGTGTGAGGGGGGATCCATTGCGTTTCGCTTCCCCTTATAATTCGAATCGCACGCCAAACCCGTGAACCATTTCCCGAATCAGTCACGTGGTATGGCCGGCTTGCCAGGCTTCGAACGTCACCACATACGTCATCAACACAAGCCTCGATACGCGCTTCACAAAAATCGTCCTGGATTACTCGACACAAGCTTCGAAGCCTCGACACGAAAGGTCACATCACTACCTTGCAGATCCCCCGGTCTCCATGTGGGATAGGAGGATGATGACTATGGGGGGAGATAACCTTGGGTGAAATGAGGGAGGGAGGGTGGGACGCGAAAAGCGCGAGCAAGTTGAGGCTTAGAGTGGGTAGGTATTTGTAGGAGTGTGGCCGGAAGTGGGCGAATGGCTGAGGCGTGGTCCTGCTCCTGAAATTCAGCTAAGTTTTATTTACAATAAATGTAAAATAAATGCCTGAACGAAGAGAATTGTTAGGGGTGGCGAGAAGAAGTAGTATCGATGGATTGTGCATAAACTGATCTCTGACTGGACTAAGGATGGCAGGGAATAGTGATGTGACTAGCTGCAGCTCGCCTGGTGTTCAATCGCCCCAAGTTCTCCCACACAGCTTCCCTTCTCCGTTCTCTACACTGGCTACCTGTAAGAGCTCGCATCCAGTCTTAGCCCTATTTTTAGGCCTCTGCTCGAAAATTGCATACCCATACCTTTTAGACTGTAGATCTGAAACTACAAGGTCTATTTTAATAATTTTAATGGTATAATACAGGTAAAACTTGTGAGAGACTTGTTCAGATGTGTAAATATTGTGTATATGTTACTGGTTAATAGTGAATGAAGATGGCACAGAGCTCAAATTGAAAAGTTTCAGGTTCGCCTGAAAAAAAGCACTTTTATTGAAATTCTTTTTTTTTTTTTTAATAATGCAGATTGAAGCCTAAAATACTCCCCAGTCATAGCACAACAGGTTTGTGGTCTGTCCAAGCTAATTTTACTTAGCAGGCCAGCATAAATGAGTTCTGAGTACAGAATTTCAAGGCAAATTCTAATTTTTGGAACCAGATTTTGCGCTGCTCTATTCTAATTTTATATACTATATAACTACATATTAACTATATATTCAGTTGCTGTATCACTAAGAGTGTTCAATACATCGTAATAAAGCACTTTGCAATAATTTTCTGCCATGTTCAGCTATTTTCAGATGTCATGTCTCATCCATGAAAAAAACCTGCTCTGACTCAGTGTGTATGTGGGATTTGTAAGGACTGTGATTGGCGGATTTAATCATATGACACGTTGTTAGGTTTGGAATAGTCCATTGAAAGCCGTCAGGGGTGTTATTTGTAAATTTGACAGCCATTAGTCAGTAAAAATCTTGATATGGTGGGCTCAACCCCCATGCGAAAAATAGATTGGTCAAGGCAAAAAATGCGCCCCATTTTCTCATGAAAGGTCACAGCACGTTAATTTCAATGCAGGCAGACAGACCAGGAAATGCACTACAGCGCTGAAGCAACTTTCAATGGATTCACTGTTTTTTTCCGGACGAAAATTGCCAAAAGTTATGTCGATTTTCAATTATTTGTCAGGAGAGCAGTGTGTGGGTTCTTGGCGTTTGTCCTGTGACTTTTGAACAGTGGCGGGCCGTGGATTTTATACCTGGGCCTTCAGTGCTGTCCTACTACAGTTGAATTACCTCCTAATAACCTCATTATGAAGCATCAATCCAGCAAACCTGCAGCAGATCCACGCATTCCACCACACAAGAGCACGAGCCATTCAAATATTATTCATAAAAACGACACGATAGACAAATGAACAGTCGTAACACATTCGTTTGTTTCTGCACTGTACGTTGGCTCTGGTTTATGCTCTTGGATGCTTGTTTGAAGAAAGGAGATGCACTTATGACTTCTGGTGACTAGTTCTCTCGAAAACCGATGTTGAATACACTTATTGTAAGTCGCTTTGGATAAAAGCGTCTGCTAAATGACTGTAATGTAATGTAATGTGATGGAGAGGGTGAGAGTGAGGATATGGATTACAATAACTGGACTGAAATACAGAAAAATAAACGAGTCAGGAATCATAATAGTGTATCTGGTAGTATAGAAGGGAGAGAGGAAGACAGGGACGATGAGGAGGAGGATTGTTGAGAATGAGGGGTTCAAAGTAATTTTGAGATTCAGGGAAGGGAATTTTATAAGGAAAGTTAGTCCGGTGTCCGGTGTCCGTCGCAGGTTGAAGGAGAAAGTTGGCGAAATTTTGATGGCGAAGGTGCTGAGTGATAGCGGCTTGTTAATCAAGTCTCAGGACAAGGAGCAGAGAGAGAAAGCAATGTAGCTGAAAAAAGTGTGGCTGAGAAAGCTAAGAAGACAAGTGATGGGCCATTTGTGAGAGGCGTTATATATGGTATCCCAGTGGAGGAAAAGGTGGAGAATTTGAGATCAAGTATAAGAGGTGGAAGAATTATAGGGATTAAACATCTGCAAGCAAGAAGAGGGGGAGAGAGGGTTGATAGTATGTCAGTGTTGCTGGATTTCCAAGAGAGGGTGTTGCCTGATAAAGTGACTGTGGGATATATGAGTTACAATGTGAGAGCTTATGTCCCACCACCTAGGTGTTTCAAAGGTGTTTCAAATGCCAAAAATATGAACACATTGCTGCAGGGTGCAAAGGGAAACAAAAGTGTGGAAAATGTGGGGGGGACCTGAGTATGGGAAATGTGAGGACGGGATAGCGCTCAAATGTGCAAATTGCGGAGGCGCACATAGTGTGGCCTATGGTGGGTGTGAAGTGAGAAAGAAGGCAGTGGAAGTGCAGCAGCTAAAAGTGAAAATGAATATATCATATGCAGAAGCAGCAAAGATGGTTCAGAGGGAGAGTAGAGTAGAGAGGGGGGGGGATATATCAAGGAAGGAACCGTCTTTACAGTCAAATGAACAACTTGTGACAAAGAGTCAAAGGGGAGATGGGAATGTATTGATTGTAAATAAGGAGAGCGTTGTGTATTTCATGGCTGAAGTAGTTAATTGCACATTCCAAGCAAAAGGGAGATCTGAGAAGATTGAAATAATAGTAAAGAGTCCAGCAAGATATTTAAATATTCATGAGATAACTGGGATGGCTGTTCAGGAAGAGCTTGAAAAACAGGAACAGTTAAACAAAGAATCATGTTCACAGGATTAGTCATAATGTCAATTCTGCAGTGGAATGCAAGGAGTCTGTTGGCAAATGGCCAAGAATTTAAAGGTTTTCTTAATAGGTTAGAATATAAACCAGATATAATGTGTTGAAGAGACATGGCTTAAACCAGTGATTCTCAACTGGTGGGTCGCGACCCAAAAGTGGGTCGCGGACCCGTTTTCAGTGGGCCTTTGCCTGAGAAAAAAACAAAACACCGACCAATGCGTTGTGAATCACATCACGTGATGAAGCTCAGCCAATCAAATATGGGTATTCTGTCAAGTTTCCTGATTTGAGTGAGATGTACACACACCGTGACACACGGGGAGAGACGAGGACATATGAGCAGAGCAGGACTATTTATTGAGGTGTGAGTCGTGAAAGTCAAATCATAGGACGATCTTCAAAAGAGAGAAATGGCCAGAGAGACCAGAGTCATTAGACTCTGAAGAATTCACCTATATGAGTCTGTCCAGTCAAACACTAATTTCTCTTTTTAGAAGATGAGAAAAATATAATATTATGACTTTTTCACTCTCTTAATTGTCATTTCCTCGCTCCTCGCTTGAACCGGAAGTTGTTTCTGCGCCGCCATATTGACGGCCGTCCCAAAGCTCTTATTTAGCTCGGAGGAGCGAGGATCGAGGAGCAAGGAGAGATCTCTGAGGAGCCATGAGAGAGGACGCACAAGAACAGCCTTCCAGGAAGTGTTTTAACGGCCGACACGCCCCCTCATTGTTCATCAGTTATATGATTGGACGCTGCAGCCGATTGGACTGACTGACTGGAGTTTAACACCAGAGTGAAGACAGATCAGATTAAACTCTAGTTTTATATTTGGTTAGTTTTCTGATTCATCATCTGGTTTAAATAAATGTTCATTGTAGTCTGAACAACAAAAGGACCACAAACAACTTTCTTCATTTATTAGAAAGGTTTGTCTTTTCATGATCCGATGTTTCCCTCAATAACTTTATTATGAATACAATTAAAGTCAGAGAAAGCTTTTTACATCATTTATCATTATTCCATTCAGTCACGTGAGGCTGATCATTCCTGAGTGTTTGATGAGTTTTATCATTTAAATTGAACCTGAAACATGGAGCCTAATAAATTAATTCCAGTGTTCAAGAGAAAGCATAATCATATTCTTGGTTATATGATAATGTCACAATCAGAATTTCAAAACGTACAGACACAAATATTTCATAAATAAGACAAACACAGACTGTAGAAATGGGTCCTGAGCTTGTAAACGGAACAGTTTGTTAAAGAGGTAACAGACTACAGAGGGAAACACCTCTATACAGATGATAACTGTGTCTTTATTAGTTATTAGTATTATTAGTTACTATTATTAAGTACAGTGATCATGTGAACAGACACAAACTTATCAAAAGTCTCTCCAGCTGTTAAAGCCGACTGACAGCTGATCCAGCTGTGATCAGCGGCCGCCGTCATCAGAAACAGACGTCGCTTCACGTGACGCATCAGAGGAAAGGACGTCTGTTATGTGGTGCGTTCATGGACCCAAATGCAGACTCAGGACAGCAGAGTTCTATTTCAAAAACCAATATTCTTTATTTCTCTCAGGCAGAGGAAAAGACAGGAAATAGATAAAGTCAAAAAGGAGGCGTCTCTATGCGCTCCGCACGGGTCCAAGCCGGAAAGTGGCTGGCAGGCAGGCTGGAACGTCTGTGTGATACCTGAGGCTCGACACAGGAACGCCAAGACTACACAGTTGATCTCCGAGGAACTAACTGGAAGGCTTCTTCGTGCAGGTGAAAACCCGAGGCTCGACACTGGACGGCAGGTAAGTTGAACACAAAAACGGATTGTTAGTAAAGGAATCTCACAGAGTGAAAAAACAGACAACTCATAGGCCGGGAAACCAGCTTGGTAAACGGACGGACTGACAACTGGGATGAGAGTGACAGGAGTATTTATGTCAGCTGGAGGCGATCACAGGAGATGAGGCACAGCTGTGCCTACGGAGAGAGGCGCGGCAGTGAGCGGGACTCGTAGGAGGACACTACTGAGGGAAATACAGCAGAGTTAGACATAAATCCTCACAGTCTCATGTCTCATAAAAAACATTTTTGTTTCCTCTCTCCTCGCATGGTTTTCTTGCATCTCTCCATGCATCCCTGGTGGGAGGGACTAAGACGCAAGGAAAGGACACAAGATAAGATAAAATAATCCTTTATTAGTCCCGCAGTCGGGAAATGTATAGGATCATAGCAGCAAAGTGGACAGTGCACACAAGTACATGGTAAAAAAGAAACAAAAGCAGCAAGTATTATAAATAAGTAATAAACAGTAAAGAATATCAACTAGTAAAAAAGTACAAAAATCCACAATAACTAAATATAACTAACAATAAAATGAAAAATTAAACGAGTATTTTTATTGCACAGTGTAATTATTGCACGATTCTTTATAGTGTTTGGTGGTCTACTGGGAGCACAGCTGGTTGTGCAGCCTGACAGCAGCAGGAAGGCAGGACCTGCAGTACCTCTCCTTCACACACCGGGGATGAATCAACCGGTGGCTGAAGGAGCTGCACAGAGCTGCCAGGGCGTCCCGCATGGGGTGGGAGGTGTTGTTCATCTGGGATGATAGTTTAGCCATCATCCACCTGTTTCCCACCACCTCCACCGTATCCAGTGAACACCCCAGCACACTGCTGGCCTTCTTGATAAGTTTGTTGAGTCTGTTCCTGTCGGCTGTCGATATGCTGCAGACCAGCAGACCACTGCATAATGCCACCACGGAGTCAAAGAAGGTCCTCAGGAGTGCTCCCTGCACACCAAAAGACCTGAGTCTCCTCAGCAGATAGTGTGCTCTGACCCTTTTTATAGAGTGTGTGATCAGTCCAGTTTATTGTTCAAGTGAACACCCAGGTACTTATAAGATCTCACGATCTCAATGTCCGTTCCATGGATGTTCACTGGTACCGGAGTGTTTAACCCGGCGGAGGTCCACCACCAGCTCTTTGGTTTTACCAGAGTTGATCTGGAGGTGGTTCCGCTGGCACCATCCTATGAAGTCCTGGTTCAGTTCCCTGTATTCCCTGTCATCACCGGCGGAAATGAGGCCGACGATTGCAGAGTCGTCAGAGAACTTTTGCAGGTGGCAGTTGGCAGAGTCGTGTTTAAAGTCCGAGGTGTATATGGTAAAGAGGAATGGAGCTAGGACGGTTCCTTGTGGGGCCCCCGTGCTGCAGGACACCAGGTCGGACTCACACTCCCGTATCCGCACATACTGTGGACGGTTGGTGAGGTAGTCCAAGATCCATGCAGTGGGGTGGTGGTCCACTCCGGTCTGCTCCAATAAGTTAATAAGTCATTCACCCACTTTTGGTCCCCCGTAGGCTGTTGGTTGGGCCCCTTGTAGCCAGACATCGCCTTGAGGCCCTTCCAGACCCCTCAGATGTTGTTCTGCTGCAGCTGGTCTTCCATCTTTGTCCTGTAGATTTTTTTCCCTTCCCTGATCTTCCTCTGTACAGTCTTCAGCTCCTCCTTGTTTCCTGATCTAAAAACCCTCTTCCTCTCCTTGAGGAGGGCCTTTATTTCAGGAGTGATCCATGGTTTACAGTTGGAAAAACACTGTACAGTCCTGGTGGGTACGGTGTTCTCCACACAGACATTTATGTAGTCCGTTATGCAGTTAGTGAGACTGTCAATTTCCTCCCCATGGTCATCACTGAATACTTCCCACACAGTAGAGTCAAAACAGTCTTTCAGAGCCTCCTCGGCTTCCTCAGACCATATTTTTACTCTGCGGGTCACAGCTGGCGGCCTTTGTACAAGAGGTTTGCGCTGTACGGGTTGGGAATGAGTCACTGTCCCACGTCAGGGTGTTCAAGTATCTCGGGTTCTTGTTCACAAGTGAAGGTAAAATAGAGCGTGAGATTGACACTGAACATCCTGGTGTGGTTTTGTGACAGTGAGTTCATTTCTGTATCCATGACATCACTTCCAAAATGGCTGGATCACTGGACTGTTGCGGCTCTGACTGGCTGTTTGATTTATGGCAAAAAATCCTCTCTGGCACTCACTATTCATATTTTTGAATAATAAAAAATGCTGGGTATAAGTAAGCTTTTAAAAGACATTTTAGTGACGATTGCAAGTAACAATTAATTGTCCCAAAATTTAGCAATTGAGGTTTTCAGGGGGTTTCAAATGTCAATCAAGGGGTCTCAGTAGCTTCACTTACAACCTGTTTCCAATACCAACTCTGACAATAAGGCCAGAGTAAATTAAACCTTTTTTATTTAAGTCTGCAATTCAGTGAATAGAGAAGCACATGGGATTATATATTGATAAATTAAAGAAAATCACATTACGGTTTTCAGCAACACTTACTAGATTCTATGGCTAAAGGTTACACAAATCATGTTGCATAGAGAGGTATAGTTTGGGTCGGGTGTGTCTTGGACATTGTAGGTGGAAACTTTAACATTACCAACCAATTGCGAGGGATTTTTCTCTTTTAAAAGTGGCAGTTTCATTCAATGCTGGAGTGGTAGTGTAGTTTTACTGCATAGATGTTAATTACAGTCATTCACACCCCTCCACTGCAAATATGTAGATCTACCTTCCCTCCCTCTCCCGCCAGGTTATACCTTCCTGACAATTAATGGCACAGACAAACGTGTACTTCACAGGCTGTTAACAGCCGTTAACTATCAGGGATTATTAAAACGTTTGCAAAATCAGATTTTCATGGAGTGAACTGGAACTGTTTGTTGTACAAATGTACCCTTGCAGGATTAATAAAGTATCTATCTGTATTACTCTTGATACACATAAATCTGTATCTATTATTGCATTGAACTCTACCGGATCCAGTGTGTTTCTTCAACTTTGGAAAGTGTGTTATTAAATATTATGAACGTCTTGGAGGACCTGAAGACATCCTGGCCCAGTTAAACGTTTTTCCACCACACTCGGCAGGCTGGAGAGGCTGGTTGCTGCTGAACACCTTCTGCACAGAGGCACTCAAAGCAAGCGTCGTGAAGATCCATCCCAGATATGATGGGCACTGACGAGGTTCTTGAAGCAGCGTCTCCATCCATGGAGATGGGCAGTCAGTGGGAATATCGCCATTTGATGTAGAAAATAAAGTAGCAAATTTTCAATGGCCGAATTCATGCTGTGGATTGGAGTGCATTACAAAGAAGGATAAAAAGGAAGACCTGTCAGGATGGGTGACCCGTGTACACCATTAAAGAGTACGGTCTAGACCTGCTCTGCATGAAGTGACATGAGATAACTTCAGTTACAGTGGCGGCTGGTGGAACATTTTCTAGGTAGGGCCATCCTATCAATTTCAACAAACATCCCAGTATGATTTAATGCAAACAAATTAAAGTATCAAACACGCATTACTACTTTGCAGTTAAATATTTAACATTTATTCCAACATGAAAAAAAGCAGTAAATAACTTATATAATACATGTTTATTTATTGAGATGTCCCTATGGACCTTGTTATAGGAAGTAAAGATCAGGAGAAGTAAACATGAAGTGTAATTATGAATACTGATGTTAAATTAAGCTATGATGAGTTTTCACTGTTAATTTACCATCTCAATTAAATGTTGATGTCTCCATGACCAAGTTAAGCAGATGAGACTGAGTACAACTATGTAGAAGAGAAGCTGTTCACTTTGCCTAATATGTAGCTTGACAGAGTTCGCCATGTGTGTCCTGGTGTTCTCATGTTTCCTTACCTCCTCATCCCTCACTCCCTACCCTGGTGTTCTCATGTTTCCTTACCTCCTCATCCCTCACTCCCGTAACTGTCCGTGCTGGATCCGTCCCCATTGTTTTAAAAAGCTAAATAAGTTATTAGCATGACATCATCCAGCTAGCCAAACCTGTCTGGTGTACAGTAGAGAAGCTTCGCATGTACTGCTTCCCTTTCCCGCTAGTCTGCTGTCTGATTGTGGGGTCAGGCTGATCTGGGATCAGCTCTTTGGCCTGCAGAATCTCCTCCAAACGAGACTTGGAGGAGTAGTGTTCGCGCCGGCGCTCGCCTGGAGAGACTTCTCCTGACGAGAACGCGCAGCGAAGGGGGCAAAATCTTTTTGGCCCCACACTGAATCTATTTGGAGGGCGCTGATTGGCTAAATTGTATGTCACTCATTTATATCTTTAATCAGCAATTGGCTAAACTGCTTGATAGACCCGCCTCTTTTGGGCAAAAATGATTTGGCCCCCCTAGCGTTCTGAGACGTGTCGTGCACACAGGCGGAGAGGACGAGCAAGAAAAGCATATTTTGCGCAGATATCATATTTTACACATGTTACTGGGTACATTCCATAGTTCAAAAACACAAATATTGACAATTTGTATAATTTATGATTAGCCTATTATAATTTCTTTTCTTTTTTTTGTGGCTCAAGGTGGGGCCATGCCCCATTGCCCTCTATTGACCAGCCGCCACTGTTCAGTTATGATTTAGGACCATACAAATAATAGCTGACACAACTTCAGCATACAAGAAACCTTTTACTGATGGAGCACATGATCTGGACAGTTTACATAAACCTGATGGTTTTGCTACTTGTTGCATTATGTGTACCCAATGCATATTTAAAGTCAGTCTAAGAATGAAGAGCTTTATTTTTGAAGAGGGTTATGGTCATTTAACAATTTATTAGGAAGGCTGTGGTGTAATATAACATGTTCTTTCACAAAGATTTTATGAAATTACACTATTTAGACAAGTGATGTGAATGACGGATTTGATTTCATGCATGCAGAAGGGTAAAGAAACCTGGGCCATGTAACATCCTGACTGAAAATGTATTCCATTACTACAGGTAATAAATACTGACTGTGAGCAACACAACACATTCATTTGTTTTACAGTCAAACTAGATTACAGTGTTGACAGATGACAATATGAATTAAAGCTGCGAGCAGCATTGATCGGGCCCTTGCAACTTCACGCATGTCTAGGGTACTAACAGGACTCTGGCCATGCATTTCTGTGACCGTCATACACTGCATGCACGAGTTAAACGGTATTTCCCGGTACTGACAGGACTCTGGGTGATGCGGCCATGAATTTCTGTGACCATCACACTCTGCGTGCACGAGTGAGATATTTCCTGCGTAGACCAGCAGCGTAGCAAGATCATGTTGCCAGGTCTTAAGCCTCAAATGTTTTGAGTGTACATCCGATACAATCATAAATGTAAGCCGTTAAAGATCATTAAGAAAATGAATGTGTGAATGTGCTTCAGTGTTTGTAACATAACAGACTGTCAGTTTACTGGGATGGGGTTCAACTCCCTGCAGTGTCCTGCTGATTGTATTTGGACTTACTTGAAAGTTAACAGAACAGTAGTGCCATTTGCTGTTACTTGAACACTTTAATTTAACACTGTTTTCATTTTAAGTTCTTCTGTAACTTTAGATTGTAGTGTGAAGCATTCATTGTAACGTTTAACCTGATTGTCATGAAGAAGCTCTGGACAGATCATTTATACCAGGCATGGGCAAACTACGGCCTTTTTAATCCGGCCTGTCAGATATTGGTACAAAATTGCCCAAACTATAATAAACTAGGGCTGGGCAGTATACCGGTTTTTTATTTCCAGTATGATATGAATTCTTCACACACCATTATACCGGTGCATAGCCGAAACAACTGCTGTCTGCTTTCAACAGGCAGCTAAATGTATTCTTTACCGCTGTCAGCGCTAGTTCTCTTATATGTATTGAGAGGGAACTCTAGTCATGGTCATAACTTTATAACACAACAATTAACCCACAACTAACGCTCTTTAACAGAGAAAAACACCACAGCACACAACAGTCTGTGACACATAAACAATTTGTAACACTAATAATTATACATTTATAAGATTTCACTGCCAAACTGCATGCTGGGTACATGCTAGCACAACTGTCTGCCAACAGCTGGGAGAGGCTCCGTCGCTCCAGTAACGTTACATTAAAGAACAGAACAGAGCGATGCAGGATGAACAAAGACAGACCGGAGATGCACCGATAGAGTTTGACACATATGCAACGCTGATTACCGTAATATGCGTGGTATTTGTTATAAATGTACGTTGGTGCAAAGAGGGTGATAAGAAGCTGTACAGGGAGGGGCTTAGGACCCAGGGGAATGTAGGTGAAGGAAACGGGAAGAGACGGAAGACACGCCACACAAACAGCTGTTCACCGCTCGTCACGATCCTGCAGACCAGTGATTCTCAACTGGTGGTTCGTCGCGGACCCGTTTTCAGTGGGTCGCGCGACTGCTTTATGCAGCAGAGTTATTCACGCTCCTTTCCAGCATTTACGGAACTTGTTCAGCTGTGCAGGAAAAACACCGACCAATGCGTTGTAAATCACGTGATGCAGTTTAACCAATAAAATAAGGGTATTCTGATACGTTTCCTGATGCCAGTGAGATGTACCCACACCGTGACACAGGGGGGAGAGACAAGGAAAGACTTTACACAGCAGACCTCTGATAATGTTAGATGTGACAGTTAAATATTTGTATGATCCCTTCAAAGAATCAAACTGCTAAAAAGACCACAGTCATTAACATTTACACTAAAAACTGTGACAAAAATGACTGCTTAATAAGTAAGTGCATGATAAAATATGCATTTATGCAATAAAAAAATACCGTGTAAGATCCCAGTTAACTGATGAACACCTCAGATCTGTTCTGAGAATTGCCACACCCAAACTGACACCAAACGTTGACGCACTGGTTAAAAAGGGTGACCAACAGCACTGTTCCCACTGAAATTAAATGCAAGTTACTTTTTAGGTCATGGCTTTTATTTGTAATTTATATTGGTTCACACAAACACTCCATTCATCTGCTACTGGCCCGGCCCGTCTGTCAAATTGTAAAACTCAATGTGGCCCCAGAGCCAAAAAGTTTGCCCACCCCTGATTTATACTAATGCCCACTG
>JAFEUB010001027.1:242500-295000 GCA_024529925.1 Ophthalmolycus amberensis | reverse complement strand
CAAGAATTCAGTTTCTTAAATGCTGATAATCCAAACACGCCCCTCTACGTCCTCAACAATTCTAACCATTTATTCTCAGTATAGGTAATTAAGACACCACTTTCAGGCAACATGCAAGTATGGTCTCTGGATGTTGGCTCAGTTTGTTGTCACTAATATGTTCCTTTTCAGTGCTCTTTTCTATCAGAGGTAGCTCATAGCTGCTCTTTCATATTCTGGGACTGATAGAAACACTTGGTATTCTTTAAAGATAACAATGGTTTTGTTATTTGTCCATTTACACTCAGTATACAATTGCAATGTTGAGCTTGAAGGTTAATTCTTTAATCACAAGTTGAATTTGGTTTTCCTGGGGCTTTCAAACATATTCTGTGGACTTTACTGACTGATATAATCTGGTCACTTGTCATGTGGATGGTTTTGTTAGCATACGACTTGAGTGTTGCTGTTCTATCTCGTGGTGGCCGTGCTATATAAGGGGAGACGGTAACTCCTATCTCTGATGGTCTCCAGTGTGTGATGTAAATGTCCTCCATCTTTCTCTAGTTGTCCACTGACTCCTGTGAGTGTGGACTTCAAACCTCATTCGTTGCCTAACTACATAAATATGTTTTCAAATAAATATTGTACTTTGTGCGCGTTACTGTATCCAAGTTTTGTTTGTTAACCTACTAGTTCACAACACTGTTTAATCTTCCATTACTTCATCAGAATCGTTTATTGCCATGGGATGTTGAACATGCAAGGAATTTGACATGAGGTGCATAACATTTGACAACAATCAACAGTGCAAAGTAGAAACATTAAATTTACAGAAAATATAAAATAAAGTAAAATATAAAAGTAAAATGTAAAATAAAGTAAAATATAGTGAAATATAAAATAAAGTGAAATATAAAATAAAGTGCACATCTTACTTTTTCATGATCACAGAGTTAAGGGTAATCTCCTGAATAACGCATCAGCACCCAGATCAAGCGCTCTGCATGAGGCCCTTTGTGGACCCTTGAATGTGGAGTTGGACAGCCTTTCGCAATGTACAGTTATGTGTCCATGGTGCCATGCGAATGTTCAGACGGCACATAAAACCCCAATAGTCGGAAAAATGTCCCATTGGACCAAAATCCTTTCTGTCCTACAGCCTGTTATCCCTAAAGCAGACGGCCATTTTTCAAAAGCCTGTTGCTCTGATAACACAAACGACTTGCAAAGAACAGACGAGAATGGCTAAACAGGGTCAATTCTCTTTGGCACTAACAGACAGGATTCGGGTCACAAAGGCAATGAAATCTTATTGCAGGGTTGTGTCACATTCCTCTGACTCACTCTGGATCAGCTGAGAAAGTACTCTCCAAGAGTGACTTGTAAACTAAAGTTCCTGTATCACAGAACAAGGCAGTTGGATATTGCAATAAAGACAGTCATTTCCAGACTATAGAGCGCACCTATATATATAGGCCGCACCCGCTAATTTTTAAAAGAAAAAATAAATCGTACATAAATAAGCTGCACTTGTCTATAAGCCGCAGGTGTCCCCGTTGAAACATGAGATTGTTATGATGTGGTGTGTTCAAGGACCCAAATGCAGACTCAGGACAGCAGAGTTCTATTTCAAACCAAGATGATTTATTTCTCTCAGACGGGGGAAAAAAACAGGAAATAGTAAAAGTCAACTAGGAGGCGTCTCCACGCACTCCGCACAGGTCCAAGCCGGAAAGTGGCTTAATCCTCTGAGCGGCTGACGAAGCCGACAGGGAAATAGTCACGTCAAATACAGAGGCGCGTCCTCGCGCTCCGCTCTGATCCTAGCCGGAAAGTGGCTGGCAGGCAGGCTGGATCGACTGTAATACCCGGGGATCGACACAGGATCGCCAAGACTTCACTGATCTCCGAGGAACGAACTGGAAGGCTTCTTCGTGCAGGTGAAAACCCGAGGCTCGACACCGGACGGCAGGCAAGTTGAAAACAAAAACGAGTCAACTCACGGGTCTGAATACCAGGTTGGTAAACGGACGGACTGACAACTGGAATGAGAGTGACAGTATTTATGTCAGCTGGAGATGAGGCACAGCTGTGCCTACGGAGAGAGGCAGGGCAGAGGGCGGGACTCGTAGGAGGACACTACTGAAAAGTCATTGATCACTATCGCCATCGAAAATCCATCAATTAGCCGCATCGTTGTAAAAGCCTCAGTCTCAAAGCGTGTGAAAAAAAGTAGCGGCTTATATGCCGGAATTTACGGTACTTTGTTACAGCACTGAGTGCCACCTCGATTACACTTGCTCTGCATGGTACAGTGGCTTGACAACAAATATTAAGAACAAGAGGCAGGTTATGCAAAATAAAATCATCTGTTATCTTCTAGATCAGAGGTAGCCAACGTGGTGCCCGGTCGCTGCACCTGACTACCTGGGCATGATACATACCAGTGGTGGGCTGTCTGTCACGTTCTCTCACATAGGAATCTTTACTGGTCAGATAAAAGGTCATAAACAAAAAGTTAAAGCGACTCCAACAGGGAGCGGGCAAAAAATCCAAACTCATAAAAAAAAGTCAAAGGTACAAACCAGGAGCAAACACGAGGACCAACCGCTGGAGCACGGCGCAGACACGAGGGAGACACAATGCTGTAACAGACAGGGGAACGAACAAGGATCGACAACCAGAACAGGGAAAGCAGGGGAGTATATATGTGTGGGGTGATGAGAAGGTTGAAGGCAGCTGGGTGGACTGGGCAGGTGAGTGGGATGAGTGCAATCAGGGGAAACACACACAGAGACAGAAACACAGGAACACAGGGGGCAAAGCCTAAACCGTGACACTGTCAGGGCCAGCTAAGCCTTCTCCGTTGGCCTAAACAGAATCACAAAGTTATAGCTATTTTATAATTTTAAAAAATGTATGCTGTCTCTAGGTAAGAAGAGAGGCCCCAGGCCTGCAGAATTACAAGGGAATCCATTTGCAGTTTAAGTAAATGGGGACGATATTGTTGATTGTCATCATCTTCAACCAATCAGATCTTTAGTTTGACAAGTTGGACGTATTATTTGACGTGCCAGAGCTTCTGGGTGGCCAACAAGTATGTCAGTGGGCTAGTGTGACTGTTGTGAAGCTTGCTAGCAGAACTTTGTAGTAGTAAGAGTTTTTTTTTACCTAGCTTTGCTTTTTTAACACTCAATGGCTGAAGGAGGAGGAGAAACGGATTTCTCGAGGAGGACATTTTAAGAAAAGATGGACATCAGCCCTGACCCAGCCAGGAAAAGGAGTTGTTCGCCACTTTCAGTCCAGCAACTACGAACAGTATTCCTGGCTAACAGTGTCTTAGAAGCGTTACAAATTGTATGGCTGGGAATGCGTTTTATTTGCGATTGAGTGTCTTGGTGTTTGGAGCTACGCTGGATTTTCTAACCAGAGTTGCCCTAACCAAGGCAGCAACAAGATACCATAGCACGGCAGGACACTTACAAGCTTGCAGGAGGACTTCTTACTGGAACTGAACCGCTGTACTGTACAACCGTGTCATTAAACTCTTTGTAATCAAACAAAGGAGGATGGACTTTGTCTTTAAGTGAACAGCAGCTTTGGTAAGTGAACTGCTTTTGTTTTTTTACATCTACAGTAGCGTTACTACTGTGTTCATTTTTGTATTGTGTCGTTTTTATGATATGGTTAGTATTGTTCCCTCTCATGAGAATAATATCTGAATGGCTCGTGCTCTTCAGTGTGCGGTGGAATGCGTGTTTTAGCTCCGTAGGTTTGCTGGATTGATTTGTTGCTTTGTTGTCATATAAATATGTGACTGGTTCTTGTGAGTTTGTTCTTGTCATTGTGTTAATTACATTGATTTTGACTATATGCATTGTCCGTTAATGGCGAAGCATCCCGTCATGCGCATATTCATGTATCTGCACTCTGCAGTTAGTGTATTTGTAGGTGTTGAGCTTCATGTGACATTTAATTTCACTTGTCAAATGTTGCAGTGTTATGTGAATATGAGGTTTTTACACGAAACCGTAGCTGTGGCGTCATAATGAGGTTATTAGGAGGTGGTTTAACTGTAGTAGGACAGTACTGATGGCCCAGGTAAAAAATACACGGCCCGCTACTGATACATACACAGCATGGTCATAACACCAAGGCTAGTGTGCGCTCATGCAAGGTGCAGAAAGTAGATAGCACCAGAGCTAGACAATAAAGCCCAGAGCTTGTTATTTTATACAGGGACCATGCTTTGGAATCGCCTTTCATTAAACATCAAGCAGTCAAAAATGATACATCATTACTTTGATATTATGTTGCTTAATTGTGATTTTAGTGCACAGGGATTCTGTGCATGTTATGTGCAATTGACTGTCTGTTGTCTATGACATCAGGGACCATGTTAGAAATAAGTGTTTATATGATACTTGTTATCCCTTTGATTGTTTTTGTCTTCTATATGATCAAATCAAATCTATTGTTTTGCAAAATGATCCTGGTTGCAATATGGTTTTCCCACCATGGCGAGGCATGACCCGCCCTACTCTGACTCTCACCCTGATATTCTCACCCGCCTAAACATAACTAATCTCATTTCTCATGCCTTAACCCAGTGGTTCTAAAACTTTTTCTGTCGCGCCCCACTTTGGAGGAAGAAAAATGTTCATGCCCCACCGCCCCAACAAAATTGTAACAAAATGGTCCATGTTGAATTTTTATTGAAACAACATTTTGTGACTCCTCCACACTCTAAAAAGCCCAATTTCAAATTTGTTGTACTAACACTTTTTTAAAAGTTGAGTCAACAAATCCCTTTGGAAAAAGTTGAGCTAACTCAAAATGTCAACTTTACTAATAAGGAGTGCAGTCCACTGAAACTTTTAAGTCGAGAAAACTTAGCATAGTGGTTTGGGCATCTGCTGAGGTAACTAAGGCCACTGTGCATGGGTAGATGTTAGTAAATATATACATGTACGTATCTGTATGTATGTATGTGTGTATATATATATATACTATAATTATATATTTTAAATAATAAAATGAAATAAATAAAACATTATTTTCTTTAGCCCCTCTTAAGATACCATTATGTTTAGATACCTTATTTTTTTAGATTTTATTTGATTGACATTTACTTTTTATACCTAAATCTTAATTGTGTAAGAATGTTCATGATCTGCTGAATGTCTGTTGACAATGTTCAATAAAGTTCAACAAAGAAAAAAACACGCCAACCACCACAAATTCAGGAGAAGAAGAAGAAGAAGCAGCTGCAGCAGCAGTAGCAGAAGAAGAAGAAGAAGAGAGGGAAAAAAACGTCACTGCGCTACACCAGTGCCTTCGGTTAGAGATAACGTTAGCAATGCCGCGCTGGTCCACGTCAGCTCAAGTGTTGCTTAAATAAATGTGTCAGTAACAGACGCTTCGGCCTCTGACAAACCCTGGCGGTGCACAGAAAGAGCCAAGTGTTGCATGCCGTCTACCTCGAGCACAAATTAACAAGGTAAGGCTGTGTATGTTCTGGAGTGTGTTAGCTAACGGGCTAGTCAGCGAACATGTTATTTTTTTAATGCAAAAGTTAACATTAAGAAGTTTACAACGTGACGGACCCCACCCTATTTTTCACGTGTTCATAATGTCATGTGTAATTTAACGATAATGACCCGTATGGAGCTAAATCCAGGTCAAAAGTTTCGTTCACTTGAAAAAAAATGTGAACCTGAAAGTTCAAAAATACAGCAATGTATTCAAAATAAAAATAAGTGAATGAAAAGTTTTTTTGGGTTGAATAATAATTTTGATTCAGTTCTGGAATTTTTTCGAATACATTTTTTTTTTCAGTTTTCACGTTCATATATATTTTGATATTTGAGAATCCACCTTCACCAACGGGTTCTGAAAGTCTGGGATAGTACGAGATAAATGCAGAGTCGTTTTTTCCAAATTTTTTTTTTCCAGTTTTTTTTTCCAGTTCTACAAAACTTGTTCTACAAAACATTTATTTCTCTCACTCAAAAACACGCACACAAAAAAACTCTTGAACAAGTTTTGTAGAACAAGTTTTGTAGAACTGGAAAAAAAAACTAAAAAAAAAAACCTGGAAAAAACGAGTCTGCATTTGGGTCCTTGAACACACCACATCATGAACCGGGGCAAATCCGCCCCTGAGCTTGCGTTGTCGTCCTCATTACGCTGTCCCCTTAATCTCGTACTATCCCAGACTTTCAGAACCCGTTGGTGAAGGTGGATTCTGTCACACTGTTCCGAGCTGTTAGGATCCACTGGCAGACTTGAGAAAAAGCTGATCTTCTCTGCTCATAGCTCTGAATAGCATTTACGGCTAACTGGCTTGGCAACAACAGCTATTCAGAGCTATGAGCAACAACAGTTACCGGTATTGCCTCATTGCTTTTCGTTTGGTAGCCGTGAGAGACCTTAGTCTGTAATGCAAGTATGTCTGCATGAAAAGATGTACAAAGATATATTATATATTCGCTAATGCTAATCGCGGTTAGCATTTCCCCATTGGCCGTAATGTTAAAATTAGCTTAGAAGCTAGCGACATGTTATGATGTTCATAGAAGAAGACAACTTTAGTACGGTACTGTTAAAAGCATCTTGCTGTTCAACGGGGACACCTGCGGCTTATAGACCAGTGCGGCTTATCTATGTACAAATTCTTTATTCTGTTAAAAATCAGCTGGTGCGGCCTATATACCGGTGCGCTCTATAGCCCGGAAAGTACGGTAGTTCTTGGTGTGGACGGACCTTTAGTTTACACAGCATAACCTTTGCAGTCCTCTTTGTTGTTGTATTCTGATACGTAATTTAGGCTATGATAGACGCCTTCCAAGTTGGCTCACTTTGCATACGTTTTAAGTAATAACTTGCATGCTGTTTGTTTGCATGTATTTCTTCCACGTCTGCAGAGGGATCTTGATGTCTTCAGGATGGGTTGGGATAATCATCCTTTAAGGACAGAGCAAAATCTGTCCCCACAACAACTGTGGACAATCGGACTCCTCCAGAATCCTGTTAATGCTCCAGACCTGGCAGAGGTAGCAAATCTAAGTTATTTTTAAGCAAACATAGTATTATACATTTATAGTTTTGACCAGTGTTTCTACTTCATAGAATAGCAAAGCTCACACCATTTCCTTGAATTTATTTTAGACACAAGCATTGTGCATAAAACAGCTTTTCAACACTGTAAAGGAAGCCCTCAAAACTTATACCATGAAAAAACATCTAGGTACAACTGAATTTAGTTTACTTTAGATTACACTACCAATTATAATTTGGGGTAAGAAAATTGAATATTGCTTAATAACAGATGTGTCAAAGTTTTTTTCAATCACCAACGTCAAATTAATGAAAGAGATAACAGAACAAAAATGTGTTCAAATGCTGGACAGGGCTTGTATCTCTTTGTTCACATTAAAACTAATTAAATGATACTATGTTGATACTTGCATCAGCATAGTATCAGTTATGTTCACATGTTGATCTATTTAAAATCTGCTTACCTTTATAGTTTTACTTTATGTCCTCTGATTTCTATGTGACAAATGTTTAATTAAGAAATCTGCTTTTTTTTCTTAATGAAGGAAATCGAGGATGCAGATCTTGATTTCAACAGTGCCAGTGAGCAAAATGCGACCAGTTCTGGAGTGATTCTTCCACCCATTGCATGTCCCCTATGTGAGGAGGATATGGCACGCCTTAGGGCCGCTATTGATGTTGCTAGACCATCTGAGTCCTACGGCCGAGACATTTATTTAGCTGTATTGAACTGTGTACTAACTCATGTATCATAAATGCAAACGTTGTGTTTCAAGGGTTTTACCACTTTAACACCAACAAGTATACAATGAATGTGTTTTATATGTTTATTTGTTGTGACTGGCAACAGTGAAGCCACATGTAAAAAGAAAAAGAAGAATAAATCGTATAAAATCTTTTTTTAATTCCAAACCTTAACATTTTGTTCTCTTTTATAAACATTCAACACAATTTTTGTGTGTACGGAACTCATTTTTCAAAACAAGTATTTTTAAATATTACAATTAAATACTTTTCTTTTCTCAGAACATGAGAGTATTAAAACAGCAGTTTTTGCTAAACATGAACGGAGGCAAAAAAAAAAAAATGGAGGGTAGAGAGAGACAATTGTCTACACATTGTGAAATTCCTGCCCGAGATGAAAAGCCTCCATCATTACCTTTTTGAACTCGACATATGACCTCATATGTCGTACGGGTAGTGCAATTGTCTTTGTACATGCTGAGACGACAGGGTAACAGATGCTGTGATGCCCAAAGTCTGCACTGCAGTCGTGGTTAAATCTGAGCATCACAGCAAAATCCTTCTTCTCGGATGGGAGAAGTGGGATGTGACCTTGGCCCGTGATCCACTGCAGAAACCTTGCAGGTGTGATGGACCGTGGGCCGTCTTCGTCCTCTTCATGATCTTCAGCTATGAAGCAAAGAGAAGAAAAAAATAAAGTTATGTGACAGTTTAAAATGTAGTTTTCCTTTTTTACTGCAATGCAGGTCTTTAGATTTAAAGAAGTGAAATAAACAGAGGTACTCTCGGTCACAGAAGAACAGCTGATCCAAAACAAATGTAATCAAATGTGTGTGATTTCCTGAGGTTTGGAGATATTCGACTATTTCGGCCAAGCACAATGGTTATAAATGGCATTCTGTGTTAACATTAAGTCTTTTTACATAGAATGGAGATATAGATTGGCCTTTGTAAAAGTTCTCATTAAGAACTAGAGGTTTAGGAAAAACAATTCTCATTTGTATGTATAATGTCTGTGCAGTTGTGGAGTGTAACTAATTTCATTTACTAACTTCACTTAAGTACTATTTAAAAGTACTTGTACTTTACTTCAGTATTTGCATTCCATGCTACTTTATACTTCTACTCAACTATTTCAGAGGGAAATCTTGTACGTTTTACTCCACAACATTCATTGAGAGCTTTAGTTACTGGTTACTTTGCAGATTTAGATTATCAATACACATTACTAAAATTAACTAAACTAACTCTTGAACATGGAGGGCCAAAATCTGCAAAGGGAAACTCACTTTGCACGTTTGGCATTGTGCTTTTGGCATACTTTTGAATTCAATGGCATCTGGAGGTAACGGATTTACATCAAACTCATGTTGCAGAGGCACAATAAACAGGGTGTTTCTCCCTGACCCTGTAACACTGCGAATTAGGGTCCCAGTGTATCCATGAGAATCAGGAGGAATCATTATCAGTCTCCTTTTACCCTGCCCACCTGTAAATGCAACATTGTTTAGATCAGTTGTGTTTGTTTGGGCTACTTATTTGAATGGCAATGTATTACAATGGAATTTATATAACAAGTTTTCTCTACCTGCAGCCTTGTAGAGTAGCCATCCTACTGTCAGCCCCTGCATCTTAGGATACTCATCTTGTAGTAGTCTGAAGAACTAAAAGAACAATAACATAGGGACTAAGTGATGTCTACATGCTTGAAGAAAAGCCAAACACTAGGATGAAGTTGCATGTTTCAAATATAAACAATTGTGCAATTTGTAACTAGTACATTTTCTTTATGCAATACCTCTTCATGGCCCATATCCCTGGACATGTTGAGATGTCTTTTTCCAAGTCCTGCCTGGGCAAGGTCAAACTCTTCAAAGGAGGTTGGGGTTGTCTCTGCATTAATGTTCAACAGGTATGCATAGAAACTAAAAGGCCTCCAGGTCTTTGTGGATGCTGTGCCACAGGTCTTTAGACTCTGCATCATTCGCTTTCCATGGTTACTTTTTCTTGTGAAAAACCCAGGGAAAGATCTACATGATTAAAAAAAACAATTTGATTAAAATATGATGAATATACATATGAACTTGTCAAACTACCATTAAATTAACATGAAAAATGAAATTCCATAAAAACTAAAACCTGGCCATGTCCTGTTCTACAGAAGACGATGGCTCTTGCTGCGTTCTTCCTTGCTCTTGCTGTCCCTGAGAGAGGTTCTGTGCGAGGACATTTATAAGGCTCTGTGCAGCTGCAGCCACTGTCGAATTATAGTCGACATTCTGTTACGAAAGACACCACACATTGAAGGACTTGAGCTGGTCAGTGTAAGGAGGGAACAATTCACAAACACAAGCTAACAGCATTAAGCTAGTTGCTTAATTTCTAGCTTTGGCGAAATCCCCACTTAAATAAATCTTCTCCCTTTATGTATGACGCTATCTTACAATCATCATTATAATATTTAGGATAATTTCTAGTATCTATAAAAAAATTAATTCGATCTCTTACCTGCGCGCTGGCGCCAGCAGGCGGTCCAGGTGGAGCGGACGCCATCACAAGGATACTACGCTGCGTTCACAGTGGTGTGTGGAAGTGCGAAACGTCAGATATTAAAGTGTGGTAGTTGAACGGCCCAATATGGCATAGTTTATTGCTCTTTTACTGTGATTCGTCCCAAGTAGAGGCTAAAACAGCTTGCTAAACAGAATTTTGGCACTAGCGTAATTTTTTTTACTTTCAATCACGTGAATATGGTGTATAGAAAGTGTTGAATCATAATTCTCGCGGTGCCCATGTTACCTGAAGGCAACGTGGTTGAGGAACTCCTCAGCCCTCGTTGTTATGCTGTCACTCATGATGACACGCCCCTCTCAGTTGATACCACGCCCCCCACGTTAGATCTAGGTCAAAAGTCTGAACTGAAAAAAACGACCTGAACTGAAAAAAAAAAACCTGAACGTGAAAAAAAGATTTGAAACCCAAAAAAAAAAGATTTGAATCTGAAAATATTAAATCTGAAACTGAAAAATATAAGAACTCAAATATCAAAATATATATGAACGTGAAAACTGAAGAAAAAAAAATGTATTCGAAAAAATTCCAGAACTGAATCAAAATTATATTCAACCCAAAAAAACTTTTCATTCACTTATTTTTATTTTGAATACATTGCTGTATTTTTGAACTTTCAGGTTCACATTTTTTTTTCAAGTGAACGAAACTTTTGACCTGGATTTAGCTCCATAGATAAGATAAGATAAGATAAGATAAGATAATCCTTTATTAGTCCCTCAGTGGGGAAATTACAGGATTACAGCAGCATTGCTCACAAGTAATAAAAATCAAGATAAAAATCAAGTAATATAATAAACTAAACAGTAAACAGTAGAACAGTAATAAAATAAGACAGTAAGAAGAGTATTAGATATACTAAATAAATATGCCAGTATATACAGAATATACAGAATATACAGAATATACAGGCGGATCAGGTAAATACTTAAACGTATTGGATATTGCACGGATTAGATAAGATATTGCACCAGGTGAATGAATTAAAGTGTTCAGAGTGTGCAAAGTGTTCAGAGTGTGCAAAGTGTTCAGTGTGTGCAAAGTGTTCAGAGTGTGCAAAGTGTTCAGAGTGTGCAAAGTGTTCAGAGTGTGCAAAGTGTTCAGAGTGTGCAAAGTGTTCAGAGTGTGCAAAGTGTTCAGAGTGTGCAAAGTGTTCAGAGTGTGCAAAGTGTTCAGAGTGTGCAAAGTGTTCAGAGTGTGCAAAGTGTTCAGTGTGTGCAAAGTGTTCGTGTTCAAGTGTTCAAGTGTTAGTTGTCCACCGAGAGCAGTTTGTTGTGCAGCCTGACAGCAGCGGGGAGAAAGGACTTGCGGTACCTCTCCCTCAGACACCGGGGGTGAATCAGCCGGTGACTGAAGGAGCTGTGCAGAGCTGCCAGAGTGTCCTGCATGGGGTGGGAAGCGTGGCTCATCAGGGATGAGAGCTTCGCCATCATCCTCCTGTCTCCCACCACCTCCACAGTATCCAGTGGACATCCCAGCACGCTGCTGGCCTTCCTCACCAGTTTGTCCAGTCTCCTCCTGTCAGCTGCCGCGATGCTGCTGTTCCAGAAGACCACTCCATAGAAGATGGCTGATGCCACCACGGAGTCGAAGAAGGTCTTCAGGAGTGCTCCCTGCACCCCAAAAGACCTCAGTCTCCTCAGCAGAAAGAGTCTGCTCTGTCCTTTTTTATAAAGAGCGTGAGCGTGGTCAGTCCAGTCCAGTTTATTGTTCAAGTGAACACCCAGGTACTTATACGACTTCACGACCTCAATGTCCAGTCCCTGGATGCTCACCGGTGTCGGAGGAGGGCGTTTACCCCGGCGGAAGTCCACCACCAGCTCCTTGGTCTTGCTGGAGTTGATGTGGAGGCGGTTCCGCTGGCACCATCCTAAAAAGTCTTGGTTTAGTTCCCTGTATTCTCTGTCATCATCGGCGGAGATGAGGCCGACAATTGCAGAGTCGTCAGAGAACTTTTGCAGGTGGCAGTTTGCAGAGTTATGTTTGAAGTCCGAGGTGTAAATGGAGAAGAGGAATGGAGCTAGAACGGTTCCCTGTGGGGCCCCTGTGCTGCAGGACACCCGATCTGACTCACACTCCCGTACCCGCACATACTGTGGACGGTTGGTGAGGTAGTCCAGGATCCATGCAGTGAGGTGGTGGTCCACCCCGGTCTGCTCCAGCTTGTCCCTCAGAAGCAAAGGCTGGATGGTGTTGAAGGCACTGGAGAAGTCGTAGAACATGACTCTCACAGTGCTTCCAGCCTTTTCCAGGTGAGAGAGGCATCTCTGCAGCAGGAAGATGACGGCGTCATCCACCCCGATGCCGGACTGGTAGGCGAACTGAAGTGGGTCCAGGGATGAACTCACCAGAGGGCGGAGATGGGCAAGGACCAGCCTCTCCAGGGTCTTCATCAGGTGGGATGTCAACGCCACCGGCCTGTAGCTGTTGAGGTCCTTGGGCCGCGGGTTCTTTGGTACCGGTACCACGCAGGATGTCTTCCATAGCTGTGGTACTTTCCCCAGCCTCAAGCTCAAGTTGAATATGTGCTCCGCTATCCCGCACAGCTGGTCTGCGCAGGATTTGAGGAGCCTTGAGCTGATGCCGTCTGGACCCGTGGCCTTCCTCGCCTTGATCCTCCTCAGTTCATTCCTCACTTGGTTGAGGGACACTCTGGGGGGTGGGGTGCTGTGTGTTGGAGTGGGGGTGGGTTGCTGGTCGTAGGGTGCTGGGTGTGAGAGGTGTGGAGGGGAGCCGAGTGCTGTGGGAAGGGGGTAATGATCCACAGTGGATGCAGATGATGGGGGTTGCAGCAGCAGGGAGGTCTGGGTGGGGGGAGGGGTGGATGGCTGGTCAAATCTGTTAAAAAATAAGTTCAGCTCATTCACCCACTTTTGGTCCCCCTCAGGCTGTTGGTTGGGCCCCTTGAACCCAGAAATCGCCTTGAGGCCCTTCCAGACCCCGGCGGTGTTATTCTGCTGCAGCTGGTCCTCCATCTTCATCCTGTAGACATCTTTCCCCTCCCTGATCTTCATCCTCAGCTCCCTCTGCACAGTCCTCAGCTCCTCTTTGTTGCCAGATCTAAAAACCCTCTTCTTCTCCTTGAGGAGGGCCTTTATCTCCGGAGAGATCCAGGGTTTGCCATTTGAGAAACACCGTACAGTCCTGGTGGGTACGGTGTTCTCAACACAGAAGTTAATATAGTCCGTGATGCAGTCGGTGAGACCGTCGATGTCTTCCCCATGGGCATCACTAAATACCTCCCACACAGTTGTCTCAAAACAGTCCTTCAGAGCCTCCTCGGCTCCATCGGTCCATCGTCTAACTGTGCGGGTCACAGCTGGCTGCTTCTGTGCAAGAGTTGTGTACACAGGCAGGAGGTGCACCAGGTTGTGGTCAGATCTGCCCAGGGGAGGGAGAGGTGATGATATGTATGCCTCCTTGGTGTTGGCATAAAGAAGGTCCAGTGTTTTATTGTCTCTGGTGTGGCATTTGACATACTGGGTGAATGTGGGCAGAGTGGAGGATGGAGGGGCATGATTAAAGTCCCCAGAGAGAAGGAGGAGGGCATTGGGGTGTTGTGTCAACAGCCTGCTTGTCGCCGAGTGGATGACGTCACAGGCCGCTTCCGCGTCAGCAGAGGGGGGGATATACGCAGCCACCACAATAACGTGCGAAAATTCCCTAGGCAGATAGTGTGGCCTCATGCTAACCGCTAACAGTTCAATGTCCGCTGTGCAGGTCTGCTCCTTAACAGTGATGTGCCCAGAGTTACACCATCTATCATTAACAAACACTGCCAGGCCTCCTCCCTTCCTCTTACCGCTCTCCGTTGTCCTGTCCGCCCGTATGATGCGGAACCCGTCTAGAGTAGCGTGCGTGTCCGGATTTAGCTCGGTTAGCCACGTCTCCGTAAACACCATGAGGCTAGACTCCCGGTATTCCCTCTGATGGCGAGTTAGCGCCGCTAGCTCGTCCATCTTGTTGGGCAGAGACCTCACGTTTCCCATGATGATGGAGGGAAGGACGGGTGTGTAGCGTCTTCTCCTGGCGCGACGTTCCGCGCCCGCACGGCATCCCCGTTTCTTCCTCCTCAGCTCGCGGGGAACAGCGGGTCTCTCGTCAGGTAGCACCGCCGTGTCCCGGAATGCTAACAGCTGGTCCCTAGCGTAAACAACTAACGTTAGTCCATGGCTGCACGCTGGATCCCCAGACACGGAGGTGCAAATTGCAATAAACAGCAGATAGACCACGACAAGCTCGACGTGTCTAGCTGCCATAATGCACCGATTAAGAACGGTAGCTAAAAAGAAGCGAAAGAAGTAACAAAAAGTAACATAATATAAGAAAGCTAAGTAGTGAGCAGGAGCTACTGTAAAAAGCAGCCACTCGTGCGGCGCCGGAAGTACCGGCGCCGCACGCTTGCCCGCGGCTTGCGGTTTTGCATGGTCGAGTGAATTTGCACATATTAAAGTTAACGTCTGTACTAGCTAAAGCTAACGTTACTACGTTGTATGCACGTGCACAACGTTATAGCGCCGTATGCTAACGTTACATTGGTTGGTTTCTGTTAGCTAGCTAACATGTTGCTGCAAAGTGCTTCGCCGTTTGTTAGTGTTGGTGGCGTTGAAACACGAAGGCTTTAGCATACTAGTTTAAGTTACCCGCGCGCGTGTACCATTGAGGTGCACTAGATACCTTCCAGGTAATGAAGTCGGCATAAAGCAACACGCCGTTCTTTTGTGCACCCCATTTATTTGTGTTACTCGTAAGACTCCTTGACCTATGCTTTTCCTTCCCTGATGATACAAAACAAATAATGCATAAATACTCATTTAAAATACTCAGCAAAAGGGGGGATGAAGATTCTGTTGCTTTTCGTGGTCACCCCCTTCCTTCCATCACTCATAGTATTGTTTGTCATTATGATAAAACCATTTTAATGACTTGCAAATAGCTCCTTTACACACTTACGGTGAACATAGTTAGAGGTTAGTGGAATCATCTTTTAAATTCTCAGTTCTCAGTGTACATTTAATAAATCATGGCAAACTGCTTTTCTGTTTTAGTAAAAAATGTACCATTACTCCTTGGCAATAAATATTGCCCATCTTTGAGCAACTTTGAAAATAAGGGGATGTGAAGCTGTTAGGTTTGCATGGAGTTTTGACAACTATGCACATTGTTAACATGTTCTTATCTTTCCTTCATAGGATTTGGATGCAAGTTTTTCCACCCCAGTCAAGATGTCCTCTTAAAGCATTACAGACATTACCAGGCGTGACTCTAACCACTCCCGTGCCTGTATACAGCCTGCACCTGAACTCTCAAGACAACTGGTGCGTTAAAATCCCACCTTTCAAGAGTACATAAACAGTCTGGTAAACCTAAAGTGCAGGTCACATTTTGTTGTGAATTGTGTGACTGTAAGGTCCTCTGTGCGCCAGAAAAATGCATAGGCCATCTCAGGGCTCATTTGAAGCAGCATGTGACTGTTGTCTTTTCAAAAACTGTGAATTTACAAGTAATGTCCTTCAGTAGTCACGTAAACTGGAAGTACAAATCTTACAGTGTTAATGATTTTAGATAATCTGTAATATCTCCAACAACTCCAACTGATCTACCAGAAGCAGATGAAGAATTGCCTGCAGAGTGCAATGATCCACAGGCTACTGTTGGTTGTTCTGAAATAGAAAGCAGCATGTATCTAATGCCTTTGGACAATTGAACATAAACTTGCATCATTGTTTCTTTACATGCAAACTGTTTTGTGCAGAGTTCTACAGAATTACTCGAGTGGACCTGAAGAAGATCTTCCTGTCATTGGATGCACACTCATCGCAGCTTATTAAGCTGTACAGATCACGCCGCGGAACACTTGGAAAGGACATGAGGATCCTTCTAGACACCTTTGATGAACAGGTAATCAATAAGTAGGAAGTGCATGTGGTATAGCAGGGGTCCTCAATTAGATTTGAATTGGGACCAAAAACTGGGGGACAGACGAGGGGCATTTTCACAATTATTTAGTCCGACACAAGACATCGATTATGAAACTATGCAAACCATAACATTGGAGCAGAGCATTTACCATCAGATCACCCTTTAATATTCCAGTTTGTCTTACAAAATAAATATGAATACACGTTAATGTTCACAGGTGTATTGTATTGTTTGACTTAATTGACATTTCAAATTGGTGATTTCGGACATGAAAAGCAAGAGAGCGTTACTGTGTTTTCACCCTTAAGCTATGTCCAAAAACATGATGCCCATATATACAGTGGTAAAATATAGGTTCATTTAGTTAGTGAATACAGCCAACCTGAAATGCATGCGACAATGCTGGAAGCATTTTGCCAAATGCCTTTGTCTTCTATAGTTTGCATTGAATTTTTTGAATTATAATTATTATGAATATATACATTTTTAATCTTCATTTTGTATCTTTCAGACAACTGATGTGCTTGCCCACAGAAACTACAGCTCTATGGGGTCTACCGTTCTTTGATGGAGAAGCCGGACAGCTTTCTGAAGAAATATGTGGTAAGACTAATGTGTCAATGTCATTTAGGTTGCACATTGAGCAAGAAAACACTAATGCAAACTTTCATCAAACCCTCATTTCTACTTCACTGTTACTTTGTTATTCCACCTAAATAGTTTAATAAGTGTAACTTTACAGTTTTTAACATTTAATTTCATGTGATATCGCCAATACTGGCAATATTACTGTAGCATCAAGGTTACATGTGAGTGTGGTGCCTGCATCACATGCATTTTGTAACAGCAATTCTCCTTCAAATTTACTGGTAACATTTATAATTCCAAGCCCAAATTAGTCATGGGTTTTGAGACCTCGTATACAGTGCATTCAGAAAGTATTTAGACCTGTTGAAGATTTGTCTGACTTAAAAATGATGCATGTACATATTTTTGAGTATTTTTAATTGTAAAGTCATTCTCTGTCAGTGCATTTTCAAAGTCAAAATACCTTTTTGGTGAGCTAATCTTTTTAAGAAAATAAAACTAAAAAAGCCCCTACACACCATTAGCACCCTTTGCTGCTACATGTCTTTAGGGTAAGAATCTGGCAGATTTGGAGTGATTTTGTCCATTGTTTAATGGCAGATTTGCTCCAGTTCCTTCAGGTTTTTGTCACTTATTGAATCGAAGGAAGCCTGTACAGTGAGCAAATGTTTCCCTGTATTCTGCTCTATTTATTTATTTATTTAATGACAAGACACGACATTCAGAGTATGAATATTAAATAATACTATAATACAAATGTGTAGGGGGTGAATATGGTATGAAAGTGGTATATTTTAGTTTTTAAAATCTGCAGAAAATTTACCAACCACAAATGTATTGACTTTTCAAATGTATTGTTACAGAATGGGAAGGAAAAAAAAGAGAACTTTAAAGAGGGGGTGAATATTTATGAAAGTCTCTCTATGCTTGTTTTTCTTTAAAATACAGACCCGGAGGAATTTTGCGTCAAGGGATTTGAACTTGGAATATTCAGTTGTTGAAGATGGCGTTGGGGCGGTCCGCTCAAGTCCAACAACAATAAGCATCGCCCTGGTTATTGAGGAACGGATTGTCCTGGAGGATGTATGCGACTTCCCAACCGCATTTGCCCTTTTGTTTGGGCTCATCCAGGCTCTTAACCTGGAGTATCCGAAGGACTTACGGTACACATTTTTGAAGTAATTCAAAAGGTGTTCATGAACCTTGGTACCCAGTGCTCTACCCGGGTTCAGGCCTTAAAGAACAGTTTGCTGAAGTAGCCTGCCATATCTAAACCACGCCTATGGTCTTGACTGGATTTTCATGAGGGACTGAAATGTCACCAACTTGACCAAATGCCGATGGTGTACATTTCTAATTAATTAAAAATGAAGGCTGTAAAAAAAGAAAAGTTGAGTATACTTAAAAAGGTTAAGCAACCAGCTGCAAAGGCTTTTTTGAGTATGCTCAACTAAGTTGTGTCAACTTAGGATAAGAAGTTAACTCAAAGTGCTATTTTAAGTTTCTCAAACTTATTACTATTCAGACCTACTTATGTACTTTAGTTAACATAACTTAAAATATTGAGTTTGATCCCCACGTCTACTCATGTACTTAAGTAAAGAACACTTGAAATATCAAGTTTGAGAAACTTAAAATAGCACTTTGAGTTAACTTCTTATCCTAAGTTGACACAACTTAGTTGAGTATACTCAAAAAAGCCTTTGCAGCTGGTTGCTTAACCTTTTTAAGTGTACTCAACTTTTTTTTTTTTAGAGTGCATCTGTGCTTTTTCAAATAACAGAATAAAGAAAATTGCAATCACTTTTAAGTAAACCAGATTGCTCCATCAGACAAAAACAAATAAAATGTGCAATCACTTTGTTAGAACAATGCAAATAAAGTTATATCTGTGCAAAAAATAACTACAATTTGGCAAACAAATAGCTTTTTGCAATTGGCTGCAATTAACCTGTTTTGCACTAAACATCTTTTCAAGATAACAATAAAGTGCAACCTGTGAAAAACTAAACAAAACAAGTTTCATACTATCCGCAGCTAGTTTTCAGACATAAAACACAGACTGGTCTCCTCATCTCCTACCGCGTTCACTGTGAAACCCAGAGCAAGAGAGGCGTCATCATATGTTCTTCTTGGCTGCTTGCTGTTTGTCTCGGATGCATCGCTTGCGGTTGCTTTTCTGTTCCCGCCTGCCAAATGTCTCTTCATTTGGAACACTAAGCCACACATGTGAGTCACCAAGGATCATGGCCGTCGCGCATGCGCAAGCGTAACCTGTTAACGGCGTAACGTAAACATTTACACGAAAGTACAGGCATTTCGCCATGTATTTATTAATTACTTAAAAAAAAAAAAAAAACCTGTAATACCACCGCGCCCCACAGTTTGAGAACCACTGCCTTAACCTAACCAACCCAACTAACTGGGGAAACAAGAAATTGAGGCAGAGTGAAAATAGGGAAGGTCTAACAACGTCATTCGGCATAATACTTAGCCATGTGCTTCTGTTTGTTACAGGGAGTGTATTTTTTCGGAGCATGGAACTTTGGGGCTACTGAGGTTTTGGAATAATGGGCCATCGAATCAATGGGCAGTCCCCTTGTCCATAAAGTCTGCAATTTCAAGTCTGGACATTGGGATTTAGCCATGACCTTTGAGCTGTTGAGTAAAGTCCTCCCATATTATCCTGGTATGTTTTCTCAGGAATTTCTAAATTACCAATAATAAAAAATGCTGACTCACTGTGGTCAGGGAAGAAGCCCGATCACTTTCCAGTTGCAGCAAACTGTACTAATTTGCATTTAAGTGTGTTTTATTACCATTCAGCTGCTCACACAGCTTCCCTCAGCTCAGCTTGCTCCCACTCACATGCTAATCCAGTGGTTCTCAAACTGTGGGGCGCGCCCCTCTAGTGGGGCGCAGCGGTATTGCAGGTGGGGCGCTGGGGGAAATGCAGAATTTTTTTATTTCACGAACGTTATTCATACCTGCAAACTTGTCGCTTTTCGGCGAAATTTGCTGTTTTGAATCAAAATATATCATCCACGTGAATCGTGTAGATCCGTAGTTTTCCGTAGTTTTTTTTGGGGGGGGGGTCAACCGGCCAGCCAGCTGAGATTGGAGTGAGACGAGGAGAAAAGGTGATGTCGTGATCTTCACAATAGAACATCTTTCACGTGTCGAGTCTTGGCCAATCAGCGTTCAGATGTCTACAGCGTCTTCATTTTCCTCCGTTACAGTTGAAGTTCCGTTATGTTCCGTTACCGGTTCAGACTTGCTGGGTTAAGTTAAAGTCCACTGCATGCGGAACTTCGTGGACTGTTAATGTTCGTCATTATCACGATTTAGGAGGAAAAAACGTAACGTGATGAAACATGCAGCCCTAAGCTGACTGGACAGAAGAGAGCTGCAGGGCCTGATGTCTGTGTAATTGTCTGCTCAGCTCCTTTCAGAGACGATTAGTGTGAAATCCTATAATTACACAGAAAAAGATCAGGTTACCCTCAGGGCAGCTGTGAGTGTGTGTCAGAGCTTGAAAGCATAATGTTTTATTCAAATGCATGATTTGACGTGGCACATGATAGTGTGCCAGGTGGTGCTAAGGTGAGGGTGTGGCAGTGGAAGATGAGGAGGAAAAAGAGGGCAGGAAAAGTTGAATAGAAGAAAGAGGACAAGGAAATGGAGAGATAAAAGGAGAGGAGGCAAAAGAGTGAGAACAGAAAGGAGAGGTAGAGAAAGGAAAAACAGGCAGTGTAGGAATAAGAATGTGGAAATGACTGGATGACGACGGTGAGAAGAGCAGAGGGGTGATGTAGATGGAGTCCAACACTTCTGTCGGAATCTTGTTGTTGTCGGTGAAAAACAACACACATGTTTAAAGGAACAGTGTGTGAGATTTTGTGGCATCTAGTGGTGAGGTTGCCTAGCTTGTTTTTTATACTGATGCCTTTTTGTTATTGCGAATTTGTTTGACAGTTTGCTGTATTTACTGTTCATTTTATTTCACATTCTTGTTTTGTTTTTTTACTTATTAGTTACAAGTAAATATGAAACTAAAGGGATTGCCACTGTCTATTCATATTCATCAACATGAATCCCATTACTTTATGACGATGAGTATAATTGTTAAACCTGTTGTTGGAATCTGACTATATGGCTTCGACATGTGCTGTGGAACAAAGAGAGAGTCAGGCCTTGCCTTTTGCAAGCAAAGGTTTCATCCTGATTATAGTTTGATGAGCACCAAGCCCCCAACTCTGAAGAAATTCACATTAGGGTGTGAGTTTCCTCCCCCCAAATGCAACACTGCTCTCATTGGACGAGAGCAGGGATGCCGAGGCCGGACCTCCGGTAAGACGACCCTGCTCCCCCAAAAACTATGCGTTCCTGAAGTTACCTGAAAGCAGCGCTGCAATCTAATTGGCCGAGGGCCAAGACACCCCAGGACCCCTGTGGTTCAGCCACCTTTCTATAAAACCACCAGCAACCCCCACCTCAACGCTTTTTCCATCGATCTCTCAGGGGTAGCAGGAGGCAGACACTGCAACGTTGTTCCCCTTTTTAACCAAAACCTAGGTTTAACAGTTTGTATTCGCTGGCCGAATTCACCAAACTGTCTATTTTATCTTTGTTCGTATCCACGAAGCGAACCCTTTTATTCCTGCAGAAGTGAAGACGCAAGACTTCTGCAGAGAGAGAGAGAGAGAGAGAACTTCCACTCTCCACCAAGCGCCTCGTTTGCTCCGGTTATAAGGACGCGAAATTCCCTTATCCAGACGAAGCGATTCTCTCCCACCGAGAGAATGCCTCCCGCGGCACGCAGCCGCGCTGCCTGAGTCCACTGAAGCTCAGAAGGACCCCTCAGAAGAACCCCGCTCAATCACCACGATTGCATCGTACCGTAAGGCAAAATAGATCCTGGGCAGAGTTAGAGACTCTAGAGAATTAGAGAGTTTCATTTGTGTTATTGTTTTATTTTATCTTGTTTGTGTGCTTAAAGTACTGTTAATTTTTATAACGTGGTGTATGCTTGATAATCAAAATGTATAGTTGTTGTTAGTTTCGATATTAGTTGACAAGATCATTAGTATTAGAACATAATAAACTCGTTAAAAAACGTATAAACTGATAATAGCTGTATATGTGGTCTGTGCTCGAACTTAAACCTTCACTTTCACTCTGAATGTGTAATAGTACTCAGACTGTTGACATTATGAGTGAACACTAATTATGAGACTTAGTTTATCGTTTGGTTATTGGTCCCTGTTCGCAGGGTGGTGCCCTGTTATTATTAATAATCTTACTGACATTAATAATTCTCTTGATGTCAATAATTTAGTTTCTTAGATGCTGATAACCCAAACACGCTCCTTTACGTTCCCAACACTGTGTAAGATTGGGAAACCTCTTTTTAATGGACGGCCGAATGGTGTGTCACTTTAAATGTTGCCGCTTCATAACGTTACACATTATGAAGGTTAAAGACACAAGACAAAACAAATAAACAAAAACATTAGCCAGTATAGCAGATACTTTTCAAGACATTATAACTAGGGCTACATACCTTTTGTGATTTCATCCTCCTTCTGTGGGTACCCCTTTCCCATAGCAATGGCCTTGCCAATCTAGGTATCAGGGAAGTAACCCAAGCCTGCTCTGCAAGTTACCATGATTCCCACCAGCACCCTGTGCCTTAGTGGGGACTCTGCCACCTCCACTGCTTTCTCTGCCCCCCATCTCCTCCCTGTTCTCAGCGCGATGCCAGCCGAAGACACCTTCTAGTCCCTGGAGACCCTGTACTGTAGCGCTTCTCTTGTTCACCATAATCTCTTAAGAGAGGCCACTGAACATGAGCTGCAAGATGTTACTGGTCCAGTACAATGCTGCACTGTTTAAGAAGACTTGTGGAGAAAGCCACTGATTTTCCTTTTGAGGGAATAGACAATAGAGCTGCATCAATCAGCAGAGGCTACAAGACTCGGGGCAGGATGGAATGCTGATCTGTTCAGGCCTTGAATCTACCAGAACGGACTAACTTATCAACCTCTAGTGACCCAGCAACAAGGTTTTTGGTGGACTTTTACCATCAAAGTTACATTTTTGGAAAGATGTTAATTATGTTAAGTAACATTACATATTTTTCAGCAACAAGTATCTCTGGTAGTAAGTTAGCTAACAAACCAAATTCATCAAGATCAGTATTTGGTTGAAAATGGCATAAAAAATATCTATAGTTTTAAATCAGCCCTAATCTTGCAAAGCCAATTTTGAAATAGAGTTGACTGTTTGGGTCTACTCTACGTCATGAAATAAAATAATTGTAACGCCCTCTAACCAGACCTCCCTTCTTTCCAATCCCCACAGTGTCCATCTTTTTTACTTTTATCATAACCAATGTGTAGCATTACAATCAGAGCACAGCACAAGCATGGCTTTGCACTGGTGAGGATGTTCAGGATAGGCGGACCGCGGTCCGGATCCGGACCCAGACGCTGTCCTATCCGGACCCGGACGTATAATTGATGGATAATTGAGAATTATACATTTTGGCGGAGCGCTTCTGTTTTAACCTGCGCAGCTTTTCTGGCCTTTACGGCACTCATTCAGCAGTTCAGGAAACACACTGACCAATTACATACGTTGTAAATAATCTCGTGATGCTACTCAGCCAATCGAATATGTGTATTCTGAAAGGCACGGTGAGTCGAGTGAGATTACGCAGACAGGTGGGAGACAGAGCGAGAGCAGTGAGAGAGAAGCAGTGAGAGAATAAGTAAGTCGGAGAAGCAAGTTAACATGGCGTGCTCTAAAAAGAGAAAAGTGGACCTCGAAAACAGCTTTTAACAAAGAATGGACGGACTCGTATTTGTTCATTCTTCCTGCTGCCGCTATAAAACCACTCTGTCTCATGTGTTCAGATACCGTGGCCATTATTAAAAGCACCAATGTGAAACGCCACTACGAGACCAAACACAAATCTTTCGACCAAACATACCCACTCCAATCCGAACTGAGGGCACCGAAAATAAACGATTTAAGAGCCCAATATGAACGTTCCACCAGAATATTAACAAATTCATTCACTGCCCAACAACGTGCTTACGAATGTTCCCTGAAAGTTGCTTGGATTTTGGGTCAACATAAAAAGCCATTCATTGATGGAGAGGTTGTCAAGGAGTGCATGAGTGCAGTAGCTGGAACTTTACTTGAGGGGAAACAAAAAGAAGAGTTATGTGAAAAAAAATCAAGCAAATACCTATGTCAGCAGCCTCAGCCTCAAGGAGAACTGAAATATTAGCCCAGGATCTACTAGCACAGCTGGATGAAAATATTCATAAAGCACCCTGTGTTAGCTTAGCTGTAGATGAGTCCACTGATAGTCAGCTGTTAGTTTATGTGAGGTTCTTTAACAAGGAGAATAAATAGTTCTGTGAAGACCTGTTGGGTGTTACACCACTTAAGACCAGTACAAGAGGAGAGGACATCTATCTGGCCATAAAGGAGATGTGGACTGAAAGAGGAATAGAGCTGGAACAAAGTGGTTTCAATAACCACAGATGGAGCCCCTGCCATGGTAGGGAGAGAGAAAGGCACAGTGGCAAGAATGAAAGAGGTCAATCCTGAGCTCATCTCATACCATTGCATAATTCAATAATGAATTTTCACAGAGCATCCTCTTCCCTTCAGCATCGCATGTTAAGGGAATTTCTAAGAAAATTTCTCAAACAGAGGAGAAGAAGCACGCAGAGGAGAAGAAGCAGCCCCCCCTTGCTCTCTTTCTTCCATCAGCAAGCAGGGCCGAATCAGCTGGTTTGAGTTCAAATCAAAAGGAATTTAATAACTAATAGAAGCAAATGCAGTTACAAACTGAATTACACTGTCAATAGTAAAACAAACATATATATAATTCATGAAATAGAGGCCCAATCCGGGCCACACAACAGACAGTTGTCTACCCCATGGTCAGGAGGTGGTCTAATTATCTCCGGGGATTCACAGCTTTTCCCCCCAAAGTCTCTGAAGTCTCAAATTACATATCGATCAGCTCGATCAGCATTAGATATCGAGCAATTCAGCAGTGCAGAGCGCTTCTGAACCTCTGTCGGACATGGTGTTTCTACTTATTTCTATTGTTAACTTTAAAAGCCCTGCAATCAACAAGGAATAGCTGATTTGTGAAGTTCACATGACGAGTTATCTTCAGGGTTAGGGTAATCTAGTGTAGTGTAAAAGCGCTTTGAGTGGTCGGAAGACTAGAAAAGCGATATACAAGTACAGTCCATTTACCATTTACCAAATGTTTCTTGGTTTTTGTGTCCTACGTATTAATTAGTTAATGTGTTTGCAGGTTGTGTTCAAGTGTGTTCAAGTTTATTTGTCTTTAAACAAGGTAAACGCATCAGGCATTACTATCAAGAAAATGATGATTCAAAAAGCGCCCTGCTGGCTATTTTTGATATGCATGTTGATTTTATCATTTGAAATAAATAAATGGAAAGTTATTGCAAATGCAGTCATTGTTTGTCGCCATGTAGAACTGCTGTAGTAATAGGTTTGAGATGGTGTGCTGATAATGTAGAACTGGTTAATTATTTATCTGACTCATCTAAGGTGGACCTGTGGTAAATTGTCCTGGTCCATGTAAGCTTCATATAAGTGGTCAATTTAAGTCCAGAGCTGGTACATTTCTCTGGCCCTTTTAGGGTGAACATGTGGTAATTTCCTCTGGCCCATGATCAGACCTAGTCTTGGCAAATTGCTTAAAGAAATGTCGTCTTACCTTACAATGGAAAATACAAGATACTGTATATGGTTAAGGGTGACCAAGACACTTTTAAAAATAATTGGAAATAATGTTTGGACTTTGCTAAGCAAAGTAATTTGGGTGAAACACTGGCTAGTGAAGTTAACTCTGGGTAATTAACTGTACACTCTATGCATGGCGGGATGTGGCACGGAATATCTGATTGGCTTGTGGCACTGTAGTTTCATTTAGAAATGTGTCTCAAACATCCATCCATTATCTGATGACAGCTAACCTAATCTGCATGTTTTATCCTATCGGATCAGACCATTGTAAATGTAATTTTGTATGTTTTATGCTACTGTTGTTTTGTTTGAGATGTTTCTTTTTATTTTATTTGTCTGTCATTGTCTTTTGCTGTAGATTTCGTTACAAGCTGTAGGCTTGTTTAAAAACGAAGTGTCTTAGTTTTGACAGAAGACTTCCTGCTGAGTATTTAATGCTAAACAGGTGTTTTTATTTTCATCAGTAATCGATGAGGTCAAAGGGGTCGAATCACTCTCATGCTTGGGCTCCATTTATTTCAACACAATGTACCATGTGTTTGTAGAATCAAGGCCTTATACCTCTCAAACATACACAGAGATTACATTTCCATAGTAATACGGAAGCACCGTGTTTCCCTGCACACCCAGGCACACACTCCTTCACTCAGGGGGAGAGCAGAGGCTCAGTGTGGTGGTGGAGGGGATCTCAAAGGGGGCCTCCATTCAGTGAAATGGCCAAAAGGTGAAAGGACCTCTGAGCCATGCTGTCCCCCAAACCTGGTATAAATGCTGCATCTTGGAAATTCCACACAGAGGAGGTCTGTTCATTTATGTTACATCAACAGAGAAGGCTACTGTCTCGCCAGTATGTCCACAAAAATACACACACTGGCCCAGACTGTAAGCAAAGGCACCACCTCTCATGTAATCTGTAATTAGATTATATATAATACTGTATCAAATGTATATAATGGTCTAGTAGAATGACCAGAATGATGCAATGAATGACATAAAGACATTACTATAACTCTAACTCAGGGATTCCCAAAGTGTGGTGCGCGCACCCCCAGGGGTGCGCGAGAGGAAAAATGTAATGGTGGTCTCATGGTGCAGTCCTGTCTCCTAAATATTACGTTCCCCCAAAACTAAAATGCATTCTCAATTACGTTTGACCACAAACGTATTTTCTCCCTGATTACATTTGTGTTTGACGTATTACAAATACGTTTCTCATCAACATATCTTTGCCATACTCTAGTCTTTATTATTTTTCTGTGATCTGCCTCGCCTCTACCCCGCCACCCACGAGTTGTTGACCCGCGGCCTGTTCCGAGGGCTGACAGACCCGACGATCGGGTGCCTCGCGGCGGGGGCGGCTGGAGACCTCGCGTCCCGGCTCCAACGGGTGAGCGCCCGCCACTCGGAACCATAAAACCAAGTCCCGGATTTCACCCGGGGGATATTCTGGAGGTATTGTGACCGGGTGATGTGCCTCGTTGCTGGGGAGGTATGAGCCGAGAGTGGCGGGGTGTTATGGAGGTATATATTACAACTCGGTGTTGTTCCCGTGCGTGGATGAGCGCATTTCTGCCGGAGACAGGCGGCGTGTTGTGGTAGTATTCTGACCGCGTAATAGGGAGAAGGAGAGGCGGTGGTGGAGAGGGAAAAAAATGGGGGGGGATTGGGGGTGCGTGAACCCGGTCGGGATGTAGAAGGGGGTGCGTGGCCTAAAAAGTTTGGGAACCGCTGCTCTAACTCCTGAGTGGACACACACACAAACACCTATCCCAACTACAGTGTGTTGCCTCTGGACTTGTGAAGTGTGAGCATTGCTAAAGGGGAAAAAAGAGAATATAAAGGGGCAAGGGGCAGATTTAGAGGAGTTGCTCCCATAAAGATAGGCATTTTGGATTAGGAAATTGCAACATTCACAAACATATTCAAACCCTAATGGCAGAAGCTGCCATACAAGGACCTGTCAGGATCTCACACACTTATGGCACAGCCTTTGGGAGCAACTCTGGGTTCAGTATCTTGCGCAAGGACATATTCACAGGAGACGGAGACAGGGATTGAACCACTGATCTTCCAATGAGCCCGTTCTGAGAGTGGAAATAGACAAAGGCAGGGGAGGAGGATTTGTCACAAGTCAGCCAACGTGGTTGTGTTGGTCACTCTAGCACGAACAGCTGATCCCACAAGTGTTCAATGGGGTTGAGGTCAGAACTGTTGGCAGGCCATTCCATTCTCTCTACTCACAAATTCTGGAGGTAGTCTCTGATAAACCGCTCTGTGGGGGCGAGCGTTGTCATCTTGGAGGATGGAGTTCGGTCCCAGAGACCGTGGAGAAATGTGATTGCCACTGGTTGCAGAATCTCTCGTGCTGTTCGTGCTAGAGTGTCCAACACAACGACGAATCTGAATTGTAAGTCGCTTTGGATAAAAGCGTCTGCTAAATGACTGTAATGTAATAATGGAGAATCAGGTCTAGCCTCCCAGGTTGTCTGGTACGTCCTGTATTAGTGGTGGTGGGTGTCCTTTGGGAATAGCCTTGCGATTGAGTTCACTGAAATCCACACATGGATTTAGACTGCTGTCTTTCATTTTCACAGACTATTATATGCACTTGCACAGCCCCGCTTCCCTGCCTCTTACTCAGTATTTCAAGGTTTACATCTATCAATCCACGAAATTGAACATCAGTACCATTTGCTGCAGACATCTCTAATGGTCCTTCTGTAAGCTATGTCTAAAGGGGTTGGATCTTTACCTGTGGTAATGCATTCTCTACTCACTCTTGCATAGCTATGGTGACCTGAGCCTCTGAATCAAACAACATCTGTACTGGGACACCATCAATTGCACATGAAACCATACATCGTCCCCAACCAGCTGTGCAATGCATTTGGTTTTATGTATGTTACTCTGTTTGCGTGAGTCTGTACAAAAAGTGTCGAGGTGTTTCCTTATCTTGTTATCTAGCCCTCCTGTCGTGTTCGTTTCTCCCCCCTTACTTTAGTGTTCCCGGTCAAATTTGACCGGTCTGTTTTAACTGCTCTTACAATAACACAAAAACCATCACCAAATTTTATTTAACACATTTTGAAGCAGTAAACAATGTCTCAGAGTAGTGGTTTACATGAATAACTGCTGTGAATATACAAAGAATAGATACTGAAAATGTATCGCAAAATTAAATGAAACTGTTGTAAGGACATTGTTGACCAGAATATAGGCCTCCCGGACTCCACATCCCACAGACTTTTTGTAGCCTCATTGTTTGACCGATATACTCCTGCTAGAATCAACAGACCCATGTAGGCTTGGAGGACTACCTGGTCCAATGTTCTCCACGTGTCCCCAAACACACAAGTCCCCTCGAGGTTTGTCATGTCCAGTATAATAATACCCTCAATGGACTGGTAAAAAGAGTTGGAAGCTGGACTTGAAGTCATCCACACGAGATGTTGCATATCGTGGTGGCCCTGGCGTCATCCTTATTATGTTTTCAACTCTCGTTCTGCCTCCTCTGTCCTGGGAGGATGAATACCAGAGCAAGTTGCCACCCTTGGACTGGAATGTCACCTCAGGTGCCTGTTCCTCTGGTGACTGGTCAGTCTTATAATAGTTCGGATCGAAATCAGAATCAATGTTGTCTTCAATTTCTGAGACATCTTCCTCTATCTCCAGTTCAATCGCCTCTTCATCTGGTTCAAAAATTAGGTCCAGAGGCTCTCTGACAGAAAATCGCCTCATCAGTCGCCTACTCATTGTGCTCAGAGTAAAATGAGAGCAAGGCACAAATAAAGGTTTATATCGGGGTAAAGTGAGAAGATATGAAACATTGTTTAGTCTGGAAGGTGTGGTGGGGGGATGGGCACTTAAGTGAGGGATAGAGATGGGTTCCCATAACAAACACCTGATTTTTTTGTTTGAAGTTTGAAAACTTTATATATGGGGTTGTGGTGGAAATTAGCCCCATACACACCCACACAGGTGGTTGTGGATGTGTGGGTGTGTATGGGGCTAATTTCCATCTGATGAATGGACATAATCTAGTGTTTCCCATTCATTTCCTATGGCGGTCACTTTTGACCGGGAACACCATGGGTGTTACAAAGTTGACTAAACCACTAAAAATTCAATGAAAGTGGTGATCAGCAATTTGATATGTTCAAATGCCTAGTGTGAAGGATATCATGAGGCCTCGAGGCAATCAGATGTAAAACACAATATTTATGATTGATTAAAGTTGTAAATCGGTCAGATTTGACCCGAACACGACAGGAGGGCTAGAGTTACTCAGTCCTTGAAAGAGCTCAGAGCAAATTTTGTCCTTGATACTGTCAGCAGTAATATTATCTTTGTTGGTAAGCATTTCTGTAAAAATGCCAGGTTTATTTTATTTTTTTACTGTTCTGTTAACATCTGACTCAGTAAACCCTTCTTGAACACCTTCATCCATCTGTTTACGGATACTATTTTTATTAGAGTTCAGACCCAGAATCTGAAAATTGTCACCAAAAAATGTAAACTCTCTATGTGACAACAGAGTTGTAACATCAGTAAGTCTAATGCTGCGTTCACACCAAACGCGGCGCGAATTATTCGCGCGAGTAGATTACATACAAAGTCTATGCACAGATGCGATGATACTGGTGCGGCGTGAATTTGCGATGGCGCGATGGACGCGAATTTGCGTGAGTTGAAATTTTTCAACTTCGGCGAAATATTCACATGACGCTGTGGCGCGATAGCCTATCAGCGTTGAGTTGCTCCCCCCGTCATCAGTGACGTCGACTCCTGCCGTTGCTGAATCAGAAACAACAATGGAGGACAAATTAATAGTGGCGGTTTGTGAGTTCCCCGAGCTCTATGATACGGCGTCATATCACTACCGCGACCGAACTAAAAAAGATATGGCATGGAGGAAAGTAAGTGAGGACGTCGGACAACCTGGTAAATTATTATTATGTCTTTGTTACTTGATTCTAGCTATCGGTTGTACTTTACTAACTAGCTATTGTGGAGAATTTCAGTATTAAACACATTATAAGTACGATTAAATAACCCCCCTAGTGATGAGTAGAAGTGTCACAATAATAATATGTTAGTCACAATATGTTTACAATATTCTTACTTATAGAAGATATTATGTGGTACAGTATATTAACTAATTGAATGTATTAAATCATAAAAGTATAGTCACTAAAGGTATTAAAACACTGTAAGAATAGTTTGAGGGTCAGACAGGGATTCTGAATGAGACATGCTCCGAATGGAGGATGTGGTCAGTGGGGAGGAGAAGCTGACCAGAGGTGGAGTCAAGATGTTTTGCGAGGAGAGAAGATGTTTCGCTAAAGGATCGATAATGGGAGGGGACAGAAGTCAAATGGAGCCAATCACTAATCGCCACGGAGGGTCATTCAGATGTTTTATGACTGTGTCGGACATTTCCAACTGTCGGGGCATATAAGAGACTGTTCTGGAGAGAATTCCTCAGACCACATCCGCTCTCGTTTTTCAGTACCTGAATTCAGACCTGTGAGTGAGATGCGTGCGTGTGGTCTCTGTTCTCGAGAACATTACTATTGATAGTTAATTCCGTTTGTAAGTGAACTTTGTGTAGTACATTAAATATTGTTTAATTTTGAAACCGGATCCAGTTCCGTTTTTCTGATGCGCGTGTGCAGTAGGAAGCTTGAAGCCGAAATCTCCCTGCAGCCTGCCGAAGCCTCGCATCCTTCTGTTTTTAAACCCTAACACTATATGAACCATGTTAGCATGTAAAGCTAGCCCAACCACCGGCTTTCACACTAAATACGTTATGCGTTTCTTGTCAGATGAGATTTGCCGACGGAAGTGGAAGAGTCTCAGGGACACCTATTTGAAAAAGAGGAGAGAGGAGACAGAGAGAAAGAGTGGCTCAGGAGCAGGGCCATCAAAGAAATGGAAGTACTCTGCGGTTCTGTCTTTCCTCAACCCCTTCGTGACTGCCAGGGAGAGTAGTGGTAACATGGGGAGGGTCGAGGGAGACAGTACCGCAGAGTACTTCACAGATGCAGGACCAGACCAGGACGAGATGTCAGAGGCAGCAGCAGGGCCATCTGAGATTGACAGGAGAGGTTAGTTGAAGTGAAGACACAAAACCACAGCATAGTTAAGTCATACAGAAAATATTAATACAGCTGAAGAATTAACGACAGGCCAAAGCAGTGCAAGAGTTTTTTTTTTCATTTGGCAAAGCCTGGTTCTGTATGTTTCATGAGCAAAAATAAGTTATAATAAAGGTGAGTTTTGAACCCTGGGCTCCGGATCTTAAACCACTATACTATCATAGCTTTAAAGGCAAATTACTATTTAATTAAAGCAGCACTTTTGAGTTATAAAATTGTTTTATTGTTGCTGTTCAAAGATGAACCAGATCGGTCATCAGAGGACGGTGAGGAAGAACCTCAAGGTGCTGCTGCTCCTCCTGCTGCTGCTCCTAAACCACCCATGGGTATGTACATCACAAAAGTTGGATTGCATTTTTTTTGTATGAATATAATTCATGCATTCATGGTATGTTTTTCACAATGACAAATATTAACTTTACAAGCTATTGTAGTGATGGGATGCAATAGTTTCACAAAATATGTTGTTTCCATGTCATACAGGAAAGAGAAGGGCCCGAAAAATGCCAACAGGGACCGAGAGGCAGCGGGACGTAGAGGAGCGCATTCTTCAGGCCTTGAAAAGCGAGATCCCTGCTCCACCAGCTCCACCACTATCTGAGGATGAACTCTTCATGAGGAGCCTGGTTCCTTCCCTGGAAAGATTGCCAGCCCAACAAACGGAATATGTGAAATTTCAAATTCACAAATTAATTTATGAAGCCAGCACTGTGGTGCTGAATTTGGAACATTCGGAGTAAATGTCTGGGGGACAATCTTTCCAGGGAACGAACCAGGAATAAAAAAAGTTATTATGTTTTGTATATACAGTGGCGGCAGGTGGAACATTTTCTAGGTAGGGCCATCCTATCAATTTCAACAAACATCCCAGTATGATTTAATGCAAACAAATTAAAGTATCAAACACGCATTACTACTTTGCAGTTAAATATTTAACATGTATTCCAACACGAAAAAAAGCAGGCAATAACACATATAATATAATATAACATGTGTATGTATTGAGATGCCCCTATGGACCTTGTTATAGGAGGTAAAGATCAGGAGAAGTAAACATGAAGTGTAACTAGAAAATGCATTTCCTGCTGAAAATGCGCGTTGGAATGCTGAAAGCTGAAATGAATCTCAAAAACATTGCTGAAAATAGATATCCAAAATATGGCAAAAAGCTTAATAATTCAAAAAGTTGAAAGATTACAAATATGAAGTCATATCACCCCTCTCCTGAAAGACCTGAACATTTTGATATTCGAACGGTTTCTGTAGCTTAAAAGAATTCCAGCGGTAGTGATATTTGTTGTAGTAGTAGTAGAAGTTGTAGTAGAAGTATTATTAGCAGTATAAGTATTAGTAGCATTTGAATAAGTACTAGCTGTAGCAGTAGTGATATTTGTAGTAGCAGTAGTAGTAGAAGTATTAGTAATTAGAAGAAGTAGTAGAAGTAGTAGTATCAGTAGTCGTAGTCATAGCTGTAGTAGTGGTCGTAGTATTTTATATAACAGTAGTAGTAGTATAATAAGTAGTAGTAGTAGTAGTAATAGTAAAGTCAGTTTTTGAAGTAGCAGTAGTCGTAGTACTAGTAGCAGTCGTACTAATAGCTGTAGTAGTATTAGTACTGGTAGTAATAAATTATACAAATTGTCAATATTTGTGTGTTTGAACTATGGAATGTACCAAGTAATATGTGTAAAATATGATATCTGTGCAAAATATATGCTTTTCCTGCTCGTGCTCTCCGCCTGCGCTCTCCACCAGCCGCCACTGGTGGAAATGCCTCATCAGCAACAAAGACGTGTGGCTGAAGTCCTTGGTGGTCAGCTCCTGGTAGTGGCAGGTCAGCAGGCAGTTGGAGGGTGCCAGATTTAAGAGCTGGCCAGACTCCCACCATCGCTGGTTCTTCCGTAGCCTCCGACATCAATCAGCCAGAAACAATATTTCGCATCCACAACTGCCAGGAGAACTAATGAGAATGTTCCCTTGTAGTTGAAGAACTGAGATCCGGAATTAGCAGGGGCTTTGAGGACAACATGCTTTCCATCCAGTGCTCCACAGCAGAGAGGAAAATTCCACCGCTCCTCAAACTGCACAGCAATTGATCTCCATTCCTCTGTGGTGGGCACAGCCATGAACTCCTCCACAAGGCAGTCCCAAATAGCTGTGGCAACATCTGGGACAATACTGGAGACAGTGGAGACCCCAACACGGAAGCTGTTTGCAATGGTCCTAAATGAGTCACCAGTAGCAAGATATCTGCAGCACAGAAAAACATTCAATTTAACAGAGTTATATTGAAGATACTTTAGCTGCTAGTAGAAGTCGTTTTTTATTGATATGACTGCACAGCTGCTATCATGAATAATAAACATCTTAAATGCTGGTGATTTTACATAACAAGTTTCATAGTATGTAGATATGTGTATATGTGTGTCAAAAGCATGACTGTCGTAACTATGCCTTATTAAGATTACGTTATTTTGAGTATTGTCGGAGTTCGGATCCATCATGGATCCCAACTCCATTCAGAAAAACTATGTTAAAGTGGCTTGCTTGCACTGTTGTGGACAGACAGACAAAGCCTGAACTTATTTCATTCTTTCATTAATTAATTTTATGAAACTGCCACTCACCAGAGACAGATGGACAGGCGCTCCGCAGCTGAGATGGAACGCCTGTAGTTGGTGTCCAGCCGAGAAATCCTGGGACCGACCCGAGCCAACAGGTCATCAAACTGGCTAATGGTTAGCCTCACGTAGCGCTGGAAGCGGCAGTCATCCAGACGTAGTTCCTGGAGAAGTCTGTGAAATTCACCGAGCTGTGTGCGCCTACAGATGCTATTATGAACCCAGAGACGACGGCGTTTGGCATTCCGACGTTTGAGGGACTTCCACAACAAGTACAAAGCAGCAATTGTCCTTATTCCTTTCATGGTTGATAGCTGAAAGAAATGGCGGACAGTTTAACGGCTTCCAGGTCGATAAACCACGCCCCCTCTCCTGCGCGAATCGCGTGAATGTACACAAATGGTCCCCGGCGAGACCGGCGGCACGTTGAATTCGCGCCGCGTTTGGTGTGAACGCGGCAAAATGGTCCCCGGCGAGACCGGCGGCGCGTTGGACGCGAATTTGTGGCGCATTGAATTCGCGCCGCGTTTGGTGTGAACACGGCATAAGAACTATAATCCAATATCCAGACAGCCGTTCACCTACCAGGAACATTCTTTCTCGCCCACACACTTCTCTCTTGGCAACGCCCTGTACCGCACCGGAGGAGCCCATGCAGCTTGGCAGAGCCAGGCTAACTCCAGAGGAGAGACAGCAAGACCTGCGGTAGGGGAGCTGTATCTACTGCTCCCAGCTGGGTAATTTTCTGTCTTCATGCCCGGTGAAAGACAGCGAAGAAGGGGGCACTGGTGAGCGGAACTATTTCCTCTAATTACTCATCTCGCTCTCTCACCCCTGTCCAACTCATCACCTCCTCTCAGACTCTCGCTCATTTGGCCCTGGTGGAGTCCAAAGCCGATGAAAGTTTCATTGACAGGGGCTTGTCCAAGAGATTAGGGCTGAGACCCATTCCTCTTTCTACGATGCTGAAGGCCAACACATTAGACTGACGTCTGCTGTGTAAGGTTACCCATCGCACTCAACCTGTCAAACTCACCATTGCTGGGTCCCACACAGAGACTTTGAGTTTTCACCTCTTCTCTTGACCCTTGCATCCTCTAATCCGGGGCTTTCCCTGGCTCAAGCTACACAATCCGCACCTTGACTGGTCCACTGGCGAGGTAACGGGGTGGGGGGTTCATTGACTAACTGTCATCTACAAACTCAATACACTCAGTACAGACTCAGAAGCCCACGAGGCTTCTGAGTCCCCCAGCTTTTCGAACCACGTCGCTACTAGCACTGCCCTCTGAGGGCGCTGAGGGTCAGGACCTCCCTGCCATCATGACATCAAGGAGATTGTCAATGAGGCCCGTGCAACCTCCCTACGTCTGCGCCATTGACCTCCTCCTTCGGGGCTATGCAGGAGTACACACTCTTCTCTTAAGGCAGGCATCATCCGGCCTTCAGATTCTCCTGCTGGTGCTGGATTCTTCTTTGTGGAAAAGAAAGACAAGTCCCTTCGTCCCTGCATCGACTACCGCGGTCTTACGAAATTACCATCAAGGTAGACAGAGATCAAACACCCGCTCATATCCACAAACGTACTCCGGGACTTCCTCAATAAATCTGTGTTTGTGTACCTGGACGGCATACTCATCTTCTCCCCCGATAAAGAGACTCATATCGATCATGTCCTTTCTTGGATTTATTATCCTTCCAAGGTCAGTACAGTTGCCGAGTGGCCCACGCCTACCAGCCGTAAGTTAGTTCAACGGTTCCTAGGCTGCTTTTGATGCCCCTTTGCATGCTCATACTTTTCCCTTTGTTCGATTCCTGTGGTCTTCCCAGGCCTATCAGGCTTCACCTCTGCACCCATCCTCGTTATCCCAGACCCCTCAAGAGCAGTTCATCGTGGACGTGGATGATTCAGATGAGGGTATCGGGGCCGTCCTGTCACAGCGGTCTCTGTCAGACAACAAGGTCCATCCCTGCGCCTTCCTGTCCCTCAAACTCTCTTCTGCTGAATCCAATTACGATGTGGTTAACTGAGAACTGTTGCCGGTGAAGATCGCACTGGAGTGGCAGCATTGGCTGAAGGGAGCTGAGCAACATTTTCTGGTGTGGACAGACTACAAGTACCTGGAGCATATCTGGTCGGCCAGGTGGGCCTTCTTCTTTAACCATTTTAATTTCACTTTATCATATTGCCCAGGCTTTAAGAACCTCAAGCCGGATGCTTTGTCCCATTTGACCCTAAATCTGCTCCTAGCTCTTCCTCCCTCTAAAATGGTAACTTTCATTCCTCTCCAAGCTGCTTTCTGCCAAGGAGAAGGTGGAGGCTATGTTAGGAATGTGGTGTTCATATCTCAACTCTGGAAGGCTTTCCACTCGCTCTTAGTCAGTCTTTCATCCGGATACCACCCAAAGTCTAACAGACAGACCGAGCGGTTCAACCAGGAGTTGGAGACCTGTCTGTGCTGCCTCATCTCCCAGAACCCTGCATCACGGAGCAAGCACCTCATATGGGTGGAGTATAACATTGAGTATAACTGCCCTGTTCTGCTTCTGGTCTCTCACCTTCCCAGTGTGCCTACGGCTACTAGCTGTGGCTGTTCACTGACCTGGAGGCCAAGGTGGGTGTTCCCTCGGCTCAGGTCCCCGTTCGCCGGCGTCATTGCATATGGGTTTAGACCCGGCAAATCCTCCTCAGAAACACGCTACGCTACAAGAAGGTGGCTGACCGCAGACAGACTCCGGCCCCCGTCTATCAACCAAGGCAGAAGGTCTGGCTATGTCCTCGTGACCTCCACCTGCGAGTGGAATGCCGGAAGTTTGCTACTCGGTTTGTCGGTCCATTCCCTGTCTCCATGGTCATCAACTCAGTACAGTTTGACTGAGGCTCCCCAGATCCCTGAGGGTGCATCCCACATTCCATGTAGCCCAAATTAAACCTGCCAAAGAAAGCACTCTGGTCCTTGCCTCCAAACCCCCTCCTCCCCCCCAGATCATCGATGGAGGACTGGTGTACATTGGCAGAAGTCTTCTGGCAGTTTGCAGATGGGGCCGTGGTCTCCAGTACCTGGTGGACTGGGAGGGGTATGGTCCAGAGGAACGATCATGGACTTCTGCCAGCAACATCATGGACCGTAACCTCATCCAGGACTTCCACCGCCTTCACCCTGACCAACCTGGGACGTCAGGTGCCGTCCCTAGAGGGGGTGATGCTGTCATATCTCGTCCAGTCTCCAAAGTAATTTTACTTCATACTTTTGTGTGTTTTCCCGCTACTGTGATTGCCCCACCCCTGATTGATCCCACCTGTGTCTAATTACCTAGATCTCCCCAGTGTATTATAACCTTGTGTTCGCTTGTCTCTGTGCCAGTTTGTCTTAGTCCTCTGTGTCAAGCGTTCAAGTGATTTCCCTTGTTCCTTTGTTCTGTTCTCCTGCCTAATCAATACATAGAGTTTTACAAACTGTGAGTTCCTATCACACTTCAACTGTGATTTAAAACATTTAGTTCATTCCTGTTATTATTAACTGCTGCCAAAAAATGTACAAATGTTTGCTTGCTTATTACAGGACAAAATTTATTGAGGTAATGTCCACTGAGGAAATTTCACATCCCATGATTTTGTCATACCTGTTCATCTTCATATCAAGAAATCCACAGAATCTCGCCTCGACTCAATCGATCCCGTTATACCCATAACCAAAACTGATAAGGTTAGCACTTGTAAATATCAAATCCCTCTCTAGTAAGAGTTTTTATCTTCATCATTTTATCTCCCAACATGGTCTTAGGTTTTTAGTTTTTTTTTAGCAAACGTTCCTAATCGGCCTCTGGCATATTATTAGAATATTCTCCTACAAAAGATAGTTTTCTGTACTCCTGTAGACAAAATAAAAGAAGGGGTTGTCTGTATCTTCTCTCATAATTTCACTTGCTCCAAATGTTGTTTGGTGGCTTTTAAGCTTTCAGTACTGAGTTTTGGTGATTAGCACCCAGCAGTCTATATTGACTATGACTATCTACTGACTGTAACACCAACTTATTATCTGAGCTTTCCAAATGTAAGGCAATTGTTCTGTGCTGTTATGATATGATAATTTTACAGATCTGACATACTGATTCAAGGGCTATGGAATTTTTAGATCTTCTTGCTTGACTTGGTCTTGTGCAACATGTTCAGAGTACCAACCACAGCTTTGGGAATATATTAGACTTGGTCATTATGATGAGTGTTGGATATATATATATATATATATATATATATATATATATATATATATATATATATATATATATATATATATATATATATATATATATATATATATATATATATATATATATATATATACTGTACTCCAGTCAATACCTCTTTGACCCGAGATCCCCCCACCATAGGATCAAGTTCTAGCATAAATGACTTTGGAATTTAATCCATGTCTGTTTGTTCACTTAGCACACACATTTTCCACAGCACTGGAATGTCTTCAACACATTTTCAGATGGAAAATAATGAAGGGGTAGTGGAAATTGGCGCGTTCAGCCTGTTTCTCTCCTGTTAGAGGTATGAGTGTTAGTAATGTGTCTGCCAGCCCTAATGCACATTAATCACCAGGTCCATCTACAGGACTTCTTTCTGCCCCCACCCCCCTCCCTTAAACTCCTTTTCCTGAACTCCCAGCAGTCCTCCGCAGTTACGACCACAACCTGGAACATTAACCACACACACAACTACACCACAGTTCAATTCAGTTTCTTTGTCAGAGAAAACATCCCCTGAACAGTTTATGTAAATGTTTAAAACGTCATTGTATAAAATAGTCAATGTCTGTAATAATTTAAAAAAATTCCACCCTCCGTTTCCCCTGCTTTCAGTCATTGTGCTAGGCTAACCCAGTGTGATGCTGAATAATGAAACAGTGTGGCTAAAGTTGAGGTTCTACACTACGGCTGGATGACAATGGGTTCTTTCTGCTGTTCTCATCAAGTCCACTGGATCAACCCAGTCTCATTGAAATAAATGGAGGTTTTTTTTAATCACACAGTGCTGTATGCTGTTTATAATGAACAGTAACAACACTGTTCTCGTCATTGCTGTTCAGTACAAACAAAAATTAGCTGGATATCACATAGCAATCACATACGTATCTGACTCTGGTCTTGATTGACAAACAGACATGGAATTGGGAGGTTATGTGTTGTGAAATAAACATAGTTGACATCTTACTGGTAATAATCTAGACAGTATTGAGCTCTTTGGGTCTCATCATAGAATTTGCAAGTAAAAAAAAACAAGCAGCCTGGAGAGAAGCAGCAGGTCTGCCTTCAAATTCTCGAAATCTCCTGCAGCTGGTGTGCTGACAGAGATCAAAGTAAGAGGCAGCCTCTTGCTGCCAGCCTACCTCAGTACTATACACTTGATATAGCTTCAATTAAATGACTGGCCATCAAATATAAGCTAATTAAATCAGAAACCAACTGACCTAAACATAAATCTTCTCACTCTTTTAACTGTTTAGATAGTGCTTCCAACAAATCAACATCCCATGAAAGAAATATTTATTCATTATCAATTAATTATGTAAAAGTAATATTGGCCATCTTAGGTCGGACCTGAAACATTTCTGTACGCAACACGTCTGGACTGAAAGTGATCAGATTAACGTGAGGCTGCAGCATCACAAGGTTAAATATACAGAGAGAGATTCATTGTGCATCTTGTACTGCCCTCTGAAATGACTGTCTTATGCGTTATTTCTCTTGTAAATCAGTTTAATACACTGCTGTGAAAAAGCCAACTTGTCGTTGTTGAGGAGATTCTTCTCAGATCAGATTAGTCTGCAAAAAACAATTCTTCCCTTGACAGGGTGACCGGAACAAAAGCGTTACAATTTGTACAACCATGTTAAAATCGGACTAATGCCATGTGTATTCATGTCAACTGCATATATGAAGAAATTAGTAATTAGCAAAATGCTGCGCTTACATATAGCACGTGAGGAAACAGGAATTAAACAAGAGTCCTGTCTTGTCATTCAGTGCTTGTCTTACAGTATATTATAAAACAGGCAATAGAATTTGCTGTGTAACTTAAATGATACGCGATGCTTCATTTATTTTACATCAGCAGTCCACCAAAATCTGTTTCTTACTGAACACATTAGAGGCAAGAAATTGCCAAGTTGCTGAATCTTCACTCATTAGATCTACAAGGCCTAATTTCATCTTTTGTACAATAATAAATTATAATTGTAAAAATCCCTGTTGGTTTCATTTTTTTTTTTAATGGATATACGTGTTTTGAATATGTGAATATTGATTTACGGAATGCAAAATCAATATACCTACTGGCAATTGTAGCATACTGAATGAAGTAAACAAAAAGCACGTCCATTTCTTCCACACCGACTCACTCGCTAGGCTGTTCCAATGTGTGATCTCCGAATGCTAGGAAGGAGTCTTGCCTTGCCTCTGTAGGACCTGACTTGGAAGGACCCATCCTACCAAGGAAGGATTGTTGACTTTGAGAAACACCCAGAGACATTAGATTGATAACCATCTTCTCATCATCAAAAAAGCATATTTCCCAAAAATGTTGAACTGTAAACTTCTCTAAATCAGTGCTCACTAGTTGCTGTCAGAAACAAATTCATCCAAAAAAAGGAAAAAGACCCTTTTCAGAGGGCGTCCCATCATCCAAAATCTATCTGAGCGAAGCCTGTGCTGTGCAAAATGAAGGGATAACCAGCTCCCTCACCTTTTATCTTCCAGAAATACCCTTGAAAGTTCACAGCTCACCGCTCAGAAAACATAGCCTTTTTATTTTCTGTGTAATGGAAACTGATGTGAAGTTAGGCCCACCACAGCAGCACTGTGTGTTGGTTAAAGCAGAGGCCCAGGGAGAGCAGGTGCTTCCCCAACACCCGAAAGAGAGACATTTGCCCTTGAGTGCTGTTCTAGGATTAGCTTTCTCTACCCCGCATCTGACCTCATCCGCTATGAGCTAACGAGCCAAACCTTCCCTGGACCAGTGCAATGAGATGAAATCCATTCCCATCGCCTTCATGCAGCAGCAGCAGGATGACTGCCAGAAAGGCACCAGTGTTCATGGGAAGAGGCATGGGGAAGGACATGGGGCATGAGGGTTACTGAGAAAGAAGTTTTGAGAGGATAATGTATTTCTTGATCATGCTTTTTAAGTTAAGTGAAACTGCACTGTATCATATGTTGTCCCTGTTGACCCTTGAGCTGACATGTATGCTTCTAATTTTCTCAGTAAGAGAAAGACGAGAATACATCCATCCACATCAAAGTGAGGCCTGAGAATAAAACTGTTTTGCCAAAAAATTCCTTGGCCTCCTGTGAGCATTCCTGCAAATCAAAAACGTCTGCTCCTATGCTGTAGGTAGAAAGAATCACACCAAGGGAATAGGTTTGCATATCAATTGTAGGGTACGCTATCAATATTTTGGGAGAAAAGAATTGTCCCGCAAACTCATTCGCCTATCCTTAGAGTGAACAATCGGAAGATAATCGGTTCCTACGGTGGATGCGTGAATGGTTAGTTAGTTAGTCCTGACGGGCAGGTGGTACCTTGCATGGCAGCCATCAGTGTATGAATGGATGTGAATGGCATGTAGTGTCTAGAAAGGCACTATTATATAGGTACAGTCCATTTACCGTTTACACACACATACTTATGCTGTGAGATCATGGTCGTAGCTATGAGGTCATAGAGGGCCTGACCTCAGTAATTGTTTCCTAAAATCTGAATGATGTGAAACAGCTGGAGACTGACAGCCATCAATAAGACAGATATGAGGTGACTGGAGATGACAGAGTGTGTGTCCATCACAGAGGCTCTAGTACAGTCGGGTTCAGTGCAGCGATTTTACACACAAAAAACTATATGATGAACTATACAAGCACTGCATTAGAAGATATCTTGAAAACTATTGAATCAATACTATACTCTGTTGTGCCATTCTGTACTGTTATAACTTGTTGTCTTGGAGTAACAGATGATGATAATTTAGTGTCAGTAGCATAAAGTCCAGCCCTCTCCTCTGAGGTTTGAATGTTGATTATAAAGTGGATTTAGCCGGCGCTTTATCAGAGATGGTGAAGTTATTTGTGTGGACAATAAGCCACATAATGGTGAGATTTATGATTGATCACAAGTGTTCTCTGTTAGTTTTGGTTTTATGGAGCAGGTAGATTTTTATTTACATAATATTATTACTTTATTCTCAACATCTACAGACACTGATATGTGGAAAAGATTTTAAATGTGCAGAATTTGTTAAACATGAGCATAAATCGTGCTGAAACACATATGAGCTTCAATGTTGAGTTCAACATATGAGTTCCAGGGGTTAATACATGTATTAACATGAATAAATGTATCATTGAGGTGAATAGGTGCCACATGCATAAGTAAAGAGGTTAAAGACACAAGAGAGGGGGAAGAGTAAACGTGTGTTGACATTAAATGAAAATAGATGCTCTATTGGCGAATAAATATTTGAAAGCAATACACAATGCCAGAGAGCCTTACTGCATTATATTGTGAGGACAATTTAAAAAATCGTCCTCTGGTGCCTGCATTTAGTGTTTTCCTTTACATAGAGAAAGACAGTTCCACCATTATTTGATGTATAAAATAAAGTGCTTTTATACCCAAAGAGAGCACAGCGCCACACTGGGCCAACGGTATTGTGCATAATAAATGGTCTATAAAAGAATTCACTCGGGCACACTTTCATGTTGCTTGAGTTATGTGTCGCTCTCTGGCAAGGCTGCAGGAAGAGGGCTTTGATGTGAAGCCATAAAAGCTAGAAGAGAGCAGCCAAGGGGCGGCTGTGTGGCTCAGAGGTGGAGCGGGTCGTCCTTCAATCAGAGAGTCCGCCACTGAACACTACATCTCAGAGGTAAATAACTTGCTTTTTACTCCACTACATCTCAGAGGTAAATAATGTTATTTACTGACACTACAAACCTACGATGATCTTATAGAATAGGATGCATTGATTTAGAGTAGAAATTAACCAACAGTATGTAAAGGAGTTAAAAACATGCAGCACTATATATCCTGAAACATCAGATTTAATTGTAAAACACTGACAGGGTACATTTTACTGCACGGGTACTTTTACTTTCTGCACTGAAAGTACATTTTGCTGATAATAACATACTTGACTAAGGTTTTGAATGCAGGTATTTTACTCGTAGTGGATTGTTTCATCAGTACTTTTACTGCAATGAAGTATCTGAATAGTTTTTTATCCACTAATTACTTGTTAGTGATTTAGGAACCCCCCTGGCAAACAGTGGTTCCCAACCCTGGATCCAGATCCTGAAAGCCTGTTACCACTCTGAGAGTGTTTAGTGTAGATTTGTGTCATGTACACAACTGCTCTGTAAAGATAGGTACTAATGCGATATCTATGTAATATGTAATTCGATTTATGCAAACCATTTCAAGATACAATCACAACAGCAGGTACAGTCAAACCAACACTCCGAAAAAAGCAGTTAAAATATCGGCGTAACTCACCAATTATGATTCATAGCGTGTCCCCCATCCTTGAAAGTCCGGCAAAAACGGTCTTGTTAGATTGCTAAGGGTCCACACGACACGATCCAATCCAATAATTTCATTTTCAATGTAAACAAAGTGTTTTCTTTCCTCTGAAAATGGCGGCTGCATTCTGCCGGTTAGATTGACACCTCATTTGACCCAATGGGAGCTCCTATAGCCCGGTCACATTCTGGAACAGCCAACGAGAGTCCGCTTTGAAAGACAATGCCCGCCTCTCTTGCTTTGGGTAATGCGCGAGCCAATTGCAACCGATCTTTCTGAGACTCACGCTTCGTATAGCCAATGAAATTACGAAAACAACGATATGCAGATTCACGCAAAGCAAGCTGGGAAAGGGTTTGGGAACTCAAATCTTGCACCGTCAGTGAGGTACTTATTACCGATCTTGAACACCAAAGTCTGGTTACTGTTAGGGTTTAAAACAGAAGGATGCGAGGCTTCAGCAGGCTGCAGGGAGATTTCGGCTTCAAGCTTCCTACTGCACACGCGCATCAGAAAAACGGAACTGGATCCGGTTTCAAAATTAAACAATATTTAATGTACTCCACAAAGTTCACTTACAAACTGAATTAACTATCAATAGTAATGTTCTCGAGAACAGAGACCACACGCACGCATCTCACTCACAGGTCTGAATTCAGGTACTGAAAAACGAGAGCGGATGTGGTCTGAGGAATTCGCTCCAGAACAGTCTCTTATATGCCCCGACAGTTGGAAATGTCCGACACAGTCATAAAACATCTGAATGACCCTCCGTGGCGATTAGTGATTGGCTCCATTTGACTTCTGTCCCCTCCCATTATCGATCCTTTAGCGAAACATCTTCTCTCCTCGCAAAACATCTTTTCTTGACTCCACCTCTGGTCAGCTTGTCCTCCCCACTGACCACATCCCATCCTCCATTTGCTGCATGTCCCATTCAGAATCCCTGTCTGACCCTCAAACTATTCTTAGTGTTTTAATACCTTTAGTGACTATACTTTTATGATTTAATACATTCAATTAGTTAATATACTGTAACATATAATATCTTCTATAAGTAAGAATATTGTAAACATATTGTGACTAACATTATTATTGTGACACTTCTACTTATCACTAGGGGGGTTGTGTTTAATACTGAAATTCTCCACATTACTGAAAATTTTCACGAATCTGTGAAAGTTGACAATGGTTAAATACGTTGTAGATAACCATATATCAACATAAATAAGCTGCCGTTCGAACAACGAACACATTGTTTACCATAGCCTATGCATTTTGCCGTGGTTACTACGAGTACCGTGTGTAAAATATTCATTTTCTGTTGTATTGTTATCAAATTTGAACGTGTACTAGGTACTATGACTTCATGATATGGTACCATTGTGTTTGCCAGCTAGTAAGTCCCAGCCATAGTTAACTGCAGGCATCTGTTTGCCAAAAAAAATCCAGGCGGAAATAAAAACCTTCTGTTTCAGTGTGTTGTAAACTCTATAGCTCAGGGCTGCCCACACTTTTTCGGCTTGCGAGCTACTTTTAAAATGACCAAGTCAAAATGATCTGCCTACATTAAAAATGCTGAATATCTATTATATATATATATATATATATATATATACTGAGTATACTTTATATTCACAATATATGTTGGCGTACCTTGCATAACTGCATGAACCCTTATGGCACAATTCAATTCTGTACATTTTTGGTCGTTACCTTACTCTGATGACTTGCACTGAATGGGATTGGCCAGAGTTGCATAGTCCGGACAGTAGCTGCTGGTATCCGCCTCAAGCAGACTTCAAATGATCATCAGTCATGGTGGAACGGTGTTTGGACTTAATGTTCTTCATGTGGGAAAAGGCTGACTCACATAAATAAGTAGAGCCGAATAATGCAGTCAAAAAGGTATCACATGTCCTCATGTTTGGGGACTTTTCCTCTGTGAGGAAACTGTCCATGAGCCCTGGACTTCAGCTGAATGTCAGCTTGCAGTGTCAAAATCTCATCCTCCACTCCAGACGAGTTCAGGTGAAACAGCGGTGCAATTTTTGATGCGAGTAAATCAACCTCAATATCTTCCCGAAATGTGCAGCACATAAGTGTAGCAACTGGCTCGAGTAAAGCAACGTCTTGAAAGCGTTTGTCAAACTCTGACAGACACTTGTCAATCTGCTCTGTGTAGCGCGCACTGTCACTTTACGCACACGCCTTCCGCTGAGTCTCCAGTTCTGACGCCAGGTTTTGGAAGTTTCCCAAATCATGGCGCTGCAGCTTTAGCTTCTTTAGTAGAAATAAATTGGAAGGCTAACTAATTAGCTCGCCGGAGTTTTGCAGTAGCTCGCGCGGTTGACTGCGCATACGTGGTGACCCGTGTGTTAGAAAATCAAGTGGCAAATGCCATGAGGACATCTCATTTTTTTTGAATGGCATGCGATCTACCCGCACTACCTCCACGATCGACGTATTGGGCACCCCTAATCTATAGTTTGAAATTTGGTATAGACACTTACTATGTCCTGGTGTTCTCTGAGTGACACTGAAGTTATCTGAAGTCATTCTGGAGGAGTAAAATTAGTTTGTAACAATAAGAAGTTTCCTTTCAATTCTAAACTCAATCTAGAAGGAACTGAGCTCATGTATGAAATTTCAAAGGGCTGTATTTTTTAAGTAACTCAACAGCCAAAGAAACAAGGAAGAATATGATTGAGTGATAAATAAATAAAATGTATAAAACAAAACAGCCACACTCCGATAGCGGTAACTATCTGACCAGGAGTGGTTGGAGGAACAGTGCTTTTAAACTATATGCTTGATCAGTAGATGGATGGCAGGTCGGCAGAGCGGAGTGAGGGGGGTCAGCTGCAACTGTGCTGAGCAGAGTGGAAGCAGGAAGGCCACGCCCACTGACACACAGACACATACGCACACACACACACAGGGAGGCGCAGAGAGGAGGGAGAGAGAGACACAATGAAAAACACAGGGGAACAAACAGAGTGGCTGAGACACAACACATAACTCTGTATATACACTGTATACGCCAGGTACACCTTTGACTTATTCACTTATTGAGTAGGAATATATACCCTGCACTACACCACTGCTTAGATGACTAAACATTACCTAAAAGTAGATAGACCTTTTTTTTTTGAATTGCCCCAAAATGATATTGTAGCGACCCTGTAAAGTGGGTTGCCGGTTCTGTGTCGGGAGCTAGTGATTGTGGGGTGAGACCGGAACCGGAAGGAGGGTTGTTGTTGTGTAAACACACTGTAGTAGTTCGACGACTAATGTTCGCTAGAGACTCGGAAATAAGAGTGACGGTTGTGATGAATAAACCTATCTAAAGGACCCTGTCTCCGACTCTGTAAGTGGAACATTACACTGGTGTCAGAAGTGACTTTGTAGCGGACGTAGACGTAACGCCAAATCCGTTCGTGAGCTTACCTAGCTTCGGTCGGGAGCTAGCCAGTTAGCTTGCTTTAATCATGGATGGTATCGGCAGGACGGAGGTGAAGAAGGAAGAGGAAGGAGCGTGCGGGTGGTCGGAGGACATAGCCAGAAAGTTCACGAGAGCTTCAAGTGTGGCGAGGGATCGCCTGAGAGAGTCTGCAGTGAGGATGGCCAGAGACGCGGGTATGGCTCCCTCATCAACGTTTGGCGCCATTTCTCCGGACAATGGAAATAACGATGGGGGAGCCCGGCGACACTCAGTAGCAGTCTCAACGGTGAAAACACCCAAATACTCCGGTAGGTCTGACTGGGAAGCTTTCCTGGCCCAATTTGAGTTATTATCAGACGCCGGGGGGTGGTCCATCGAGACTAAAGCACTGCAGCTGGCTTTGTGCCTCACAGATGATGCGCTGTCCTGTCTTCTGCTGCTGAGTCCGGAGGAGAGACGTAGTTATCAAGCGCTGGTGGGGGCTCTTCAGAGGCGTTTTGGACAGTGTTTGCAGCCTGAGCTCCTGCGTAATGAACTCAATAATCGTTGCAGAAAACCTGGGGAGCCGCTGCGGGCATTAGCTAATGACATTGAAAGCCTGTCGCGGCGGGCTTATGTACACATGCCACCCAAAGTACAGAGTGAGCTGGCACGGGACCAGTTCATCAGAGCAATCTTCCCCACTGAACTGCGTGTCCAGGTACAGCTGCAACACCCACAGTATTTGCAGACAGCCTTGGAGATGGCTGTGGAGAGAGAGAATGTGTGGGGTGTAGCGGCTGGAAACTGTCAAAGAGACGGGCTACCTGCCGTGAGGGCTGCAATGCAGAGCCCCTCAGAAGAAGAGAAACCGGCATGGTTAACTGAAGTGACTGAATTGATTAGGGCTGTGTCAGTACAGCAAACACACCGGCCACGCCCCGGGCCCAGGGTCTGCTGGGAGTGTGGTCAACCAGGGCACTTTGCCAGGGAGTGCCCCAAGTCAAGCAAGTTTCAGGGAAACGGCTCAGGGCCCGCATAGAGGAGGATATGCGGACCCCGCCCCTAACTCCAACCCTGTCTTCACAAGCCTCCACATCAGATGGAGGAGCCCAACATCACAGCCGGGGGAGCCAGGCTCCACTTCCCCCAGAAGCAGATGACAGCGCATGCTTGGAGCCTGTCGTTGCAGTGGGACGTACCGGTAAGGGCGATTCTTGTTTCGTCCCTGTCACTGTGGAAGGAGTACCCTGCTTTGCATTAGTGGACACAGGATCAACAGTAACGTTGGTGAGGCCAGATATGGTCCCGGTCGGGACTCCGTTCGACCCCACCGCGGTGCGTTTGCGCACAGTCACCGGAGAGCTGGCACCCATGAAAGGCATATGTCTGTTGACTATATCTGTAGGGGGGATGACTGTACTGTACCGGGTGTGGATAGCTTCAGTGCACGATCCATGTATTCTGGGGTTGGACTTTTTGAAGGCCACAGGCTGCCAGCTGGACCTGCAACGAGGCACAGTGAGGTTCAAAGGGGGGCCTGCTATCACGATGACCACCATCCACACCCCTACTGTGCCTCCTCCCAGACCTCTCACACCATCCACAAGTGCGGTAGAGACTGTATCGGGCAACCTTCCACCCATCGCCTGTCTCCCCGAGGAACCCACAAGGCTTGCCTCTACCCCAGAGACTGTATCTGGCAACCTGCCACCCATCGCCTGCCTCCCCGAGGAACCCACTCAGGGTGCCTCTTCCCCATCTGATCCCACCATGGCCTACGCAACCCCAACCCCGCCTGGGTTGGAGGAGGGGACTCTAGTTGCGGTAAGGGAGGTGTGGAGCAAGAACTGTGGCGGTTTACATCCTCAGCAGCAGGGACAACTGTGGCAGCTGCTGCTAGAGTTTCGAGGCAGTAGTTTCGCCAGGAGTGAGGACGAGGTAGGGCAAACTCATCTAGTACAGCACGAGATTGACACAGGGGACGCGCGTCCTATCAAGTGCCGCCCACGCCGCCTCCCGCTGGCTCGCCAGCAGGCTTGTGATGAAGCGGTCACGAGCATGCTGCGGGCGGGGATCATCGAGCCTTCTGACAGCCCCTGGGCCGCAGCAGTTGTCATGGTTCCAAAAAAGATACGCGGCTGGCGACTCTGCTCTGACTACAGGCCTGTAAATGGAGTAACAAAGAAGGATTCATACCCACTGCCCCGCATTGACGAGTCTCTGGACCTGGTCTCGGGGTCCTCGTGGTTCTCCTCCTTGGACCTCCGCAGTGGGTATTACCAGGTGCCACTCGCCCCGGAGGCCCGGCCTAAAATAGCTTTCTGCACCGGACGGGGACTGTGGCAGTTCAAGGTCCTTAGCTTTGGACTTTGTAATGCCCCTGCCACCTTCGCGAGGTTGATGGACAAGGTGTTGGAAGGGGTCCCACGTCAGCAGTGTCTGGTTTACCTCGACGACATCCTGGTTCATGGTAACTCATTCGAGCAAGCCCTGGCGTCACTACGGGTGGTGCTGGAAAAGATCAGAGCAGCAGGCCTGAAGCTGCACCCGGATAAGTGTCACTTCATGCAGAGAGAGGTGGCCTTTTTGGGACACCGGGTAGGGGGAGAAGGCATCGGCACCATGCAGGAAAAGGTGCAGGCAGTCACTGACTGGCCCATCCCCACCAACCAAAAACAGCTGAAGAGTTTTTTGGGCCTGGCCTCGTACTACAGAAGGTTTGTGCGAGGGTTTGCTTGCACTGCTGCGCCCCTGTTTCAGCTGCTGCAGAAGGACAGAGACTTTTCGTGGACAGAGCAATGCCAGACGGCATTCAGCAGCCTTCGGTGCGCCCTGACTGAGGCTCCGGTGCTCGCCCCACCCGACCCCAGCTTACCCTTCATGCTGGACACAGACGCTAGTGGAGCAGGCGTCGGAGGAGTGCTTTCCCAGGCGGGACCCGAGGGAGAGCGAGTGGTGGCGTACTTCAGCCGGGCGTTCAACAAAGCTGAGCGCCGCTACTGCGTCACCCGCAGGGAGCTCTTGGCAGTGGTGCTGTCAATCAGGCACTTCAAGTACTATCTGTGTGGCCTGCCATTCACGGTGAGGACAAACCACTCTGCTCTGCAGTGGCTCATGACATTCAAGGAGCCGGAGGGGCAGGTGGTTGGAGGAGCTCCAGGCTTTCGATTTCAACGTGGAGCACCGGGCAGGGGTACGCCACACCAATGCAGACGCACTCTCACGCCGCCCATGTGCCGCAGACGGGTGCCGCCATTGCGAGCGGAGGGAGACCCGCGAGAAAGAACTGTGTGAAGAAGAGGGAGGCTGTGCTGCAGTTCGACAGGTGGAATTCATATGCCGGGAGCTGCAGACAGTGGACTGGGCAGAGTGGAGGCAATACCAGGTGCAGGATGCAGACGTACAGCCTGTATGGCGGTGGGTGGAGGCACAGCGGCGGCCACCGTGGGAAGAGGTGGCAGTGTCCTCCAAAGCAACCAAAGGGCTTTGGTCTCAGTTTGGATCTCTGCGCCTGAGTCAAGGCATGCTGCAGCGGGCGTGGAAGGAGCCAGCAACAGGGGAGGCAAGGTGGCAGATGGTGGTCCCCAAGGACCTACGTGAGGTGGTGTTGGAAGCCATGCATGGAGCTGCAGAGTCTGGGCATTTTGGTGTTTCTAAAACACTCCGTCGCCTCCGTCAAGGCTTCTACTGGGGACAGTGCAGGAGGGACGTGGAGGACTTTTGCCGCCGCTGTGACCCCTGTATGGCAAGAAAGGGCCCCCCAGGTCGCTCCCATGCTCCACTGCAGCAGTTTCCAGTGGGGGCACCGATGGAAAGGGTGGCCGTGGATGTGGTGGGTCCGCTGCCTCGCTCAGACGGAGGAAACCGCTACGTCCTCACCGCCATAGACTATTTCACAAAATGGCCAGAGGCGTACGCCCTCCTAGACCAGGAGGCAGAGACAGACCAGGAGGCAGAGACAGTCGTGGAGGCCCTGGTGGGAGGCATGTTCAGCCGTTTCGGAGTACCGGAGACCATACACAGCGACCAAGGGAGGAACTTCGAGTCTCGAGTGTTTGTGGCCATGTGCGAAAGATTGGGCATGCACAAAACTCGCACCTCTCCCCTGCGGCCCCAGAGTGATGGGTTGGTGGAAAGATTCCATCGCACCATGGGCCAGCAGCTTGCCATCCTCACTTTGCAGCACCAGCGTGACTGGGACAGGCATTTGCCCTTGGTGCTCATGGCGTGTCGCTCTGCGGTGCAAGAGTCCTCATCTTGTACACCCGCTCTCCTCATGCTGGGGAGAGAGCTCCGCACCCCCGCAGAAATGGCTTTTGGACGGCCACCTGAGTCCACAGACACTGCCCCAGGTCCGGAATATGCCCGGAGGCTACAGGACCGCCTCGAGTCAGCCCACGTTTTTGCCCGGAAACAGCAGCTGAGTGCTGGCGTGAGACAAAAACGCAACTACGACGTGAGGGGAAAAGGAAAGCACTTTGAGGCTGGAGACCTGGTCTGGGTCTACAACCCCCAGCGAAAGAAGGGCCGGTGCCCAAAGCTCGACAGTCAATGGGCTGGCCCCTGCAGAGTATTGGAGAGGGTGGGTGAGGTCGTCTACAGGGTACAGCTACCTCCTAAGGGAAGGAGAGTTGTGCTCCATAGAGACAGGCTCGCCCCTTACAGAGGGGTCTCTTCTCCACTGGCATCTGGGGCGTGTGGACCTCCTCCGCAGCCTCTTCCTCTTGACCACTCCCTGGCCAGCGCCCCTGGGATTACGCAGGGGGCTGCGGTGCCGGTGTCACCAGCACGCAGGAACCTCACGGCACCCATGTCCGGGTCCCCTGACCCTCAGGGCGGAAGCTGCCCAACAGAGTCTGAGTCGCCCCCCTTCTCTCCCCCTGGCCCATTGGACACAACCCCCCGAGAGGCCAGGCCGCAAAGACAGAGAAGGCCCCCGGGACGGTTCAGAGACATTTGTTGTTCCATCTAGGATGGCAGATAGTTAAGAGTGAGACTTTAGGTTCCAGAGAGGGCAAGAATGCGCCCTGGTCTCACTGGAAG
>JAFEUB010001027.1:175000-235000 GCA_024529925.1 Ophthalmolycus amberensis | reverse complement strand
AGGTCTTTTAGAGGACCCCCCCAGACACACACACCCACCCCATTTTAAAATAAAAGCCGCACACACATGATTTGTTGCAGCTGTTACGTGTTGCAGCTCGGCCAATCAGATATGAGGATTCTGATAAGTTTCCTGATTCGAGTGACATTTACACACACCGCGACACAAGAGGGAGAGACGAGGAAAGACATGGCAGAGCAGGACAATAGTCATGTAAGCTGTAAAAGATAAAACATAGTACAGTCTCCAAATGAAAAAGTTTGCCAGAGATATCAGAGCCTCTCTCTCTCTCTCTCCCTCTCTCTGCCTCTCCCTCTCTCACTCTGCCTCTCTCTCTCTGCCTCTCTCTCTCTCTCTCTCTGCCTCTCTGCCTCTCACTCACTAATTCTTTCTTCTCTCTCTCTCCCTCTCTCTCTCTCTCTGCCTCTCTCTCTCACTCACTAATTCTTTCTTCTCTCTCTCTCTCTCTCTCATACAGTCATTCAGGACTTAGAGACTTTTAGAGGACCCCCCCCCCCCACACACACACACACACACCCCATTTCAAAATAAAAGCCCCAAAGAGTGAATTCTAATTGAAATGCTTGTGATGAAGCCAGGCATTTAATAACCTCTGTTTATGTGTGTCAGACATTATGATTATGTCTCCTCTCCCCCTCTCCCCCCACCCAGCACCACCCTTTCAAAATAAAAGCCCCATGGATTAACTGTATTTAAACAAGCTCAAAATTAGGCTTTTTTGTTCAAAAAATGAATGCTCTTACTAATACTGCGACAACTACTACTGCTGCTGCTAATATAGTATTACTACTACTGCTACTACTACTTCTACTATAACTTTTGCTGTTGCTACTATTACTACTACTGCTACTACTGCTACCATCAATATTATTACTACCACTACTGCTATTACTACCACTACTACTATTACTTATACGACAACTGCTACTACTACTTCTATTCATGCTACTAAAAGTAGTAATACTACTACAGCTATTGGTACGACTGCTACTAGTACTACTACTACTGCTACATCTTCTACTGCCATTACTATTACTACTACTATATATAATATATATAGAATATATCAAGGATTAGAGGATTTATGTCTCAACAGGATTTGGAAAAACTTGTCCACACATTTATCTTCAGCAGACTGGACTACTGTAACAGTGTGTTTACAGGTCTCTGTAAAAAGTCCGTCAGAAAGCTGCAGCTGATTCAGAACGCTGCAGCTCGAGTCCTCACTAAGACCAGGAGGGTGGATCACATCACTCCAGTTCTGAGGTCTTTGCACTGGCTTCCTGTCCAACAAAGAATTGACTTTAAAATCCTGCTGTTGGTTTACAAAGCACTGAATGGTTTAGGGCCAAAATACATCTCTGATCTGCTGCTACCTTATGAACCATCCCGACCCCTCAGGTCGTCTGGGACCGGTCTACTTTCTGTTCCCAGAGTCAGAACTAAACATGGAGAAGCAGCGTTCAGTTTTTCTGCTCCACATATCTGGAACAAAGTCCCAGAAAGCTGCAGGTCTGCTGAGACCCTCAGCTCATTTAAATCAAGATTGAAGACTTTTCTGTTTGCTGCTGCCTTTAATTGAACCACATTCAATTAATATATTAATCAATTTCCTGCATTTCTGCATCTTACTACTGAATTGTATTTCTTACACTGTTTCTTTAATTGTTTTTAAATCTCCTTTTCTTTTGCCTTATGTTTTGATGCTTTTAATGGTTTTTATGTGAAGCACTTTGAATTACCTTGTTGTTGAAATGTGCTATACAAATAAACTTGCCTTGCCTTACTACTACTACTGTGATATTAAATACTATGACCAATACTACAGCTATTACTATGACTACTGATACTACGTCTTCTACTACTTCTAATTACTAATACTTCTACTACTAATAATACTTCTACTACAACTACAACTTCTACTACTAACTATCACTACTACTACTACTAGCACTTATTCTAATGCTACTAATACTTCTACTAATAATACTTCTACTACAACTTCTACTACTACAAATATCACCACTGATGAATTTTTTTAAGCCACAGAAACTGTTCAAATATCAAAATGTTCAGCTCTTTCAGGAGAGGTGTGATATGACTTTTCATATTTGTAATCTTTAAACTCTTTGAATTATTAAGCTTTTTGCAATTTGTTTTTGAATTGGATATCTATTTTCAGCAATTTTTTCACAATTAATTTCAGTTTTCAGCATTCCAACGCATTTTCAGCAGGAAATGCTTTTTCTAGTTCTTTCTTCTCTCTCTCTCTCACTCATTCTTTCCTCTCTCTCTCTCGCTCTCTCTCACTCATTCTTTCTTCTCTCTCTCTCTCTCTCTCTCTCTCTCACTCATTGTTGGAATGCTGTTAAGCATTCCAACTATTGTTATCCTACTGTTTCTTTATTCAACTTCTATTTCTTCCGTCGCAACGCTTCTCCTCCATTTTTTAAGCTACAGAAACCGTTCAACTATTAAAATGTTCAGCTCTTTCACCAGAGGTCTGCTATGACTTTTTATATTTCTAACCTTTAAACTTTTTGAATTATTAAGCTTTTTATTTTTTCAATAGGATCTCTATGGAGAATATTTTCAAATGACTTCAGGCACACAGGTGTTCGCGATTGAGCCAATTAGTGATGTTGATAAACACACAGACTCACAGACACACGCGCACATACACTCCTCTCCCTCTCTCTCTCTGTGTGTCTCTCTCATACAGTCATTCAGGTCTTAGGGATCTTTAGAGGTCTCTCTCTCTCTCTCTCTCTCACTCACTCATTCTTTCCTCCCTCTCTCTCTCTCTCTCTCTCACTCACTCACTGACTCATTCTTTTCTCTCTCTCTCTCTCTCTCACTCACTCACTCACTCATTATTTTCTCTCTCTCTCACTCACTCACTCATTCTTTCTTCTCTCTCGCTCTCTCACTCACTCACTCATTCTTTCTTCTCTCTCTCTCTCTCTCTCACTCACTCATTCTTTCTTCTCTCTCTCTCTCTCACTCATTCTTTCTTCTCTCTCTCTCTCACTCATTCTTTCCTCTCTCTCTCTCACTCATTCTTTCTTCTCTCTCTCTCACTCATTCTTTCTTCTCTCTCTCTCACTCATTCTTTCTTCTCTCTCTCTCTCACTCATTCTTTCTTCTCTCTCTCTCTCTCTCTCTCTCTCACTCACTCACTCACTCATTCTTTTCTCTCTCTCTCACTCACTCACTCATTCTTTCTTCTCTCTCTCTCTCTCTCTCTCTCTCTCACTCACTCATTCTTTCTTCTCTCTCTCTCTCTCATTCTTTCTTCTCTCTCTCTCACTCACTTTATTCTCTCTCTCACTCATTCTTTCTTCTCTCTCTCTCTCACTCACTCACTCATTCTTTCCTCCCTCTCTCTCTCTCTCTCTCTCTCTCTCACTCACTCACTCACTCATTCTTTTCTCTCTCTCTCACTCACTCACTCATTCTTTCTTCTCTCTCTCTCTCTCACTCACTCACTCATTCTTTCTTCTCTCTCTCTCTCTCTCACTCACTCATTCTTTCTTCTCTCTCTCGCTCTCACTCATTCTTTCTTCTCTCTCTCTCTCTCACTCATTCTTTCTTCTCTCTCTCTCTCTCTCTCTCTCTCTCACTCACTCATTCTTTCCTCCCTCTCTCTCTCTCTCTCTCTCTCTCACTCACTCACTCACTCATTCTTTCTTCTCTCTCTCTCTCTCTCTCTCACTCACTCATTCTTTCTTCTCTCTCTCTCTCACTCATTCTTTCTTCTCTCTCTCTCTCTCTCACTCATTCTTTCTTCTCTCTCTCTCTCTCTCTCTCTCACTCATTCTTTCTTCTCTCTCTCTCTCTCTCACTCATTCTTTCTTCTTTCTCTCTCTCTCACTCATTCTTTCTTCTCTCTCTCTCTCTCTCTCTCTCTCTCACTAATTCTTTCTTCTCTCTCTCTCTCTCTCTCTCTCTCTCTCACTAATTCTTTCTTCTCTCTCTCTCTCTCTCTGTCTGTGTCTCTCTCTCATACAGTCATTCAGGACTTAGAGACTTTTAGAGGACCCCCCCCCCACACACACACACACACACCCCATTTCAAAATAAAAGCCCCAAAGAGTGAATTCTAATTGAACTGCTTGTGATGAAGCCAGGCATTTAATAACCTCTGTTTATGTGTGTAAAACATTATGATTATGTCTCCGACTGATACTACGTCTTCTCCTACTTCTTCTAATTACTAATACTTCTACTACTAATGATACTTCTACTACAACTACGACTTCTACTACTGCTACAAATATCACCACTGCTACAAATAGTACTTATTCTAATGCAACTAATACTTCTACTACTAATAATACTTCTACTACAACTACAACTTCTACTACTACTACAAATATCACTACTACTACTACTAGTCGTTATTCTAATGCTACTAATACTTCTACCAATAATACTTCTACTACAATTTATACTACTACAAATATCACCACTGATGAATTTTTTTAAGCCACAGAAACTGTTCAAATATCAAAATGTTCAGCTCTTTCAGGAGAGGTGTGATGTGACTTTTCATATTTGTAATCTTTAAACTTTTTGAATTATTAAGCTTTTTGCAATTTGTTTTTGAATTGGATATCTATTTTCAGCAATGTTTTTGCGATTAATTTCAGTTTTCAGCATTCCAACGCATTTTCAGCAGGAAATGCTTTTTCTAGTTCCACTATTTCTTCCGTCCCCCTTTTTTTGAAACGCTTCTTCTCCTTCATATTTTAAGCTACAGAAACCGTTCAACTATCAAAATGTTCAGCTCTTTCAGCAGAGGGGTGCTATATCTCTTCATATTTCTAACCTTTAAACTTTTTGAATTATTAAGCTTTTAGCAACTTTTTTTTGAATGGGTTTCTATGGAGAAGATTTTCAAATCCTCTTAAGTTCCTCTGGTAGAGTCAGTCGTCACTTCTGTATCACAAGGTTAATGGACAGGGGAAGAAAGTCAAATTGTTCTGTCTTTAGTTTGGATCCAGTCACTTACAAATGGTAAGGCTGTTGTTTTATTAAAGTTTCTCCAAAGCAATCACATATAACAATTTCAATTCAATGAAACAGTCTCAGTGGTACTAAAACTAATGCTAACTCCATTTTTAATTTTTAATCAGGGGTATCTATCTTCTATTAAAGAAATCTATCCTGGTCTCTACAACAGGGGAAAAAGCTGAATCTCACAGTTTCTCTGCTTCTTTTATGCTATTCTGAGACTAGTACCTCCCCTAATCACATGCGTCACACATACAGGAGACATCTTGTACCAGAGTTAGTAACAGAATGTAACTGGTTGTAACTGGTTTGGTCCTGTTTGAACCGAAGCACTATATAAGGCTCAAGTGACTATGTTACATGAAGTGCCTAAGCAGGCTCTATGTTTCTGTCACTTCTATCATGAAATAAAACAGTTTATGTTAAATCTAGTGCTGGGAAAGTTAACGCGTTATTATCTCACGCATTTTTTTATTCTGAAAGTCCGTGGAGGAAGTATAGATAAACAAAAGCAAGACAAGCTAACAGATACTACAGAGAAGTGGATACAAACTGCAGCCGGTTAGAATACACGGCGTTACAATGTGCACCAGCTGTTGCTCTCCCTGGAGACTACTGGACATCACTGCGGTCAACTCAGCAGACACTTACATTTTACTGCACCTATATGCTGAAATTCATGGTAAACGGCACAGGTCGGGAGCGAGCGAAGGACTTTGAAAGTTAATGTAAAGATTAACGTGAGACAACTTCCGGTTTCTTCAGCCGAACATCCGGTTTTCAGAATAAGATGCCAACAAAGTATGAATTATATTCACATTAAGTATAAAACATGCTACCTGCATCTCGTGAGTTAAAGGGACAATATGCATATGATATAAGAATGATATAATATAAGAAATATGATCACTACTGTGTAAAGGGAATACTGCTGTTAAAAAGCACCTTGTGTTTAAAGTGTTTGCAAACCAAATGGTATTGCCCTTTTGTTCATAAAGCAGTACTTTTAAAATAAAAGTGCGCAATACACTACTTTTTAATTCATTATTGAACTTTGCCATAACAATGCGATTAATCGCAAAAAATCCATGCGATTAATCGCGATTAAATATTTTAATCGTTGCCCAGCACTAGTTAAATCACATCTTATATGAAATAAAACAGTTTATGTAAAATCAGTTATAAGAAGTGTAAACAAGTTGTATATGGTGACAGTTATAAAAAGTGAAGGAAATATATGTTTGTGATGGTTATACTTTTATGCTTTCATATTTTTCTACGATCTCTCAACACTACCAATAAAATACTATTCACTACCAAGCCTGTTTGTAACCTGTACAGACAACTTTATCTTGTTGCTCAGCTAACGGTCAGCATACGGAATGAGCCCTGCACTCGGTGAAACACGTGAGCAGAAGATATTCATGATTGTTTTCCACTGCAGAATGAATATAGGGGAAATGATGATTATTGTAGCTTGATCTTTATCTGTAACTGTGCAGAAATGCTTTTTTTCCATTTATAGGTGCTATTGCTGACATTGCTAACATTCAGCCAGTAGATGTCACACTCGCCCTCCCCTGTGGTTGCCAGTCCTGTCCAGGACATTCGTAGGAGTGTGCATCGTTCCTTATAGTACAGCTATGTTGTGTATCCGGGATTTGCCAGGGTTGGGTGAGATTCAGGGAAAAAATTGAGACTTGTAGAGAGTACAATTGTTGTATGTTAGCTCACCCCATGTTCTGCACAGTTACTTAATAAACTAGAAAAAGCATTTCCTGCTGAAAATGCGTTGGAATGCTGAAAACTGAAATTAATCGCAAAAACATTGCTGAAAATAGATATCCAATTCAAAAACAAATTGCAAAAAGCTTAATAATTCAAAAAGTTTAAAGATTACAAATATGAAGTCATATCACCCCTCTCCTGAAAGAGCTGAACATTTTGATATTTGAACAGTTTCTGTGGCTTAAAAAAATTCATCAGTGGTGATATTTGTAGTAGTATAAGTTGTAGTATAAGTATTATTAGTAGAAGTATTAGTAGCATTAGAATAAGTACTAGTAGTAGTAGTAGTGATAAGATAAGATAAGATAAGATAAGATAATCCTTTATTAGTCCCTCAGTGGGGAAATTACAGGATTACAGCAGCATTGCTCACAAGTAATAAAATAAAGATAAAAATCAAGTAATATAATAAACTAAAAACAGTAAAAAGTAGAACAGTAATAAAATAAGACAGTAAGAAGAGTATTAGATATACTAAATATGCCAGTATATACAGAATATACAGAATATACAGGCGGATCAGGTAAATACTTAAAACGTATTAGATATTGCACGGATTAGATGAGATATTGCACCAGGTGAATGAATTAAAGTGTTCAGTGTGTGCAAAGTGTTCGTGTTCAAGTGTTCAAGTGTTAGTGGTCCACCGAGAGCAGTTTGTTGTGCAGCCTGACAGCAGCGGGGAGAAAGGACTTGCGGTACCTCTCCCTCAGACACCGGGGGTGAATCAGCCGGTGACTGAAGGAGCTGTGCAGAGCTGCCAGAGTGTCCTGCATGGGGTGGGAGGCGTGGCTCATCAGGGATGAGAGCTTCGCCATCATCCTCCTGTCTCCCACCACCTCCACAGTATCCAGTGGACATCCCAGCACGCTGCTGGCCTTCCTCACCAGTTTGTCCAGTCTCCTCCTGTCAGCTGCCGCGATGCTGCTGCTCCAGAAGACCACTCCATAGAAGATGGCTGATGCCACCACGGAGTCGAAGAAGGTCTTCAGGAGTGCTCCCTGCACCCCAAAAGACCTCAGTCTCCTCAGCAGAAAGAGTCTGCTCTGTCCTTTTTTATAAAGAGCGTGAGCGTGGTCAGTCCAGTCCAGTTTATTGTTCAAGTGAACACCCAGGTACTTATACAACTTCACGACCTCAATGTCCAGTCCCTGGATGCTCACCGGTGTCGGAGGAGGGCGTTTACCCCGGCGGAAGTCCACCACCAGCTCCTTGGTCTTGCTGGAGTTGATGTGGAGGCGGTTCCGCTGGCACCATCCTAAAAAGTCCTGCTTTAGTTCCCTGTATTCTCTGTCATCATCGGCGGAGATGAGGCCGACAATTGCAGAGAACTTTTGCAGGTGGCAGTTTGCAGAGTTATGTTTGAAGTCCGAGGTGTAAATGGAGAAGAGGAATGGAGCTAGAACGGTTCCCTGTGCTGCAGGACACCCGATCTGACTCACACTCCCGTATCCGCACATACTGTGGACGGTTGGTGAGGTAGTCCAGGATCCATGCAGTGAGGTGGTGGTCCACCCCGGTCTGCTCCAGCTTGTCCCTCAGAAGCAAAGGCTGGATGGTGTTGAAGGCACTGGAGAAGTCGTAGAACATGACTCTCACAGTGCTTCCAGCCTTTTCCAGGTGAGAGAGGCATCTCTGCAGCAGGAAGATGACGGCATCATCCACCCCGATGCCGGACTGGTAGGCGAACTGAAGTGGGTCCAGGGATGAACTCACCAGAGGGCGGAGATGGGCAAGGACCAGCCTCTCCAGGGTCTTCATCAGGTGGGATGTCAACGCCACCGGCCTGTAGCTGTTGAGGTCCTTGGGCCGCGGGTTCTTTGGTACCGGTACCACGCAGGATGTCTTCCATAGCTGTGGTACTTTCCCCAGCCTCAAGCTCAAGTTGAATATGTGCTCCGCTATCCCGCACAGCTGGTCTGCGCAGGATTTGAGGAGCCTTGAGCTGATGCCGTCTGGACCCGTGGCCTTCCTCGCCTTGATCCTCCTCAGTTCATTCCTCACTTGGTTGAGGGACACTCTGGGGGGTGGGGTGCTGTGTGTTGGAGTGGGGGTGGGTTGCTGGTCGTAGGGTGCTGGGTGTGAGAGGTGTGGAGGGGAGCCGAGTGCTGTGGGAAGGGGGGAGGTGGAGGGGGAGGGGGGGTAATGATCCACAGTGGATGCAGATGATGGGGGTTGCAGCAGCAGGGAGGACTGGGTGGGGGGAGGGGTGGATGGCTGGTCAAATCTGTTAAAAAATAAGTTCAGCTCATTCACCCACTTTTGGTCCCCCTCAGGCTGTTGGTTGGGCCCCTTGAACCCAGAAATCGCCTTGAGGCCCTTCCAGACCCCGGCGGTGTTATTCTGCTGCAGCTGGTCCTCCATCTTCATCCTGTAGACATCTTTCCCCTCCCTGATCTTCGTCCTCAGCTCCCTCTGCACAGTCCTCAGCTCCTCTTTGTTGCCAGATCTAAAAACCCTCTTCTTCTCCTTGAGGAGGGCCTTTATCTCCGGAGAGATCCAGGGTTTGCCATTTGAGAAACACCGTACAGTCCTGGTGGGTACGGTGTTCTCAACACAGAAGTTAATATAGTCCGTGATGCAGTCGGTGAGACCGTCGATGTCTTCCCCATGGGCATCACTGAATACCTCCCACACAGTTGTCTCAAAACAGTCCTTCAGAGCCTCCTCGGCTCCATCGGTCCATCGTCTAACTGTGCGGGTCACAGCTGGCTGCTTCTGTGCAAGAGTTGGAGGATGGAGGGGCATGATTAAAGTCCCCAGAGAGAAGGAGGAGGGCATTGGGGTGTTGTGTCAACAGCCTGCTTGTCGCCGAGTGGATGACGTCACAGGCCGCTTCCGCGTCAGCAGAGGGGGGGATATACGCAGCCACCACAATAACGTGCGAAAATTCCCTAGGCAGATAGTGTGGCCTCATGCTAACCGCTAACAGTTCAATGTCCGCTGTGCAGGTCTGCTCCTTAACAGTGATGTGCCCAGAGTTACACCATCTATCATTAACAAACACTGCCAGGCCTCCTCCCTTCCTCTTACCGCTCTCCGTTGTCCTGTCCGCCCGTATGATGCGGAACCCGTCCAGAGTAGCGTGCGTGTCCGGAGTTAGCTCGGTTAGCCACGTCTCCGTAAACACCATGAGGCTAGACTCCCGGTATTCCCTCTGATGGCGAGTTAGCGCCGCTAGCTCGTCCATCTTGTTGGGCAGAGACCTCACGTTTCCCATGATGATGGAGGGGAGGACGGGTGTGTAGCGTCTTCTCCTGGCGCGACGTTCCGCGCCCGCACGGCATCCCCGTTTCTTCCTCCTCAGCTCGCGGGGAACAGCGGGTCTCTCGTCAGGTAGCACCACCGTGTCCCGGAATGCTAACAGCTGGTCCCTAGCGTAAACAACTAACGTTAGTCCATGGCTGCACGCTGGATCCCCAGACACGGAGGTGCAAATTGCAATAAACAGCAGATAGACCACGACAAGCTCGACGTGTCTAGCTGCCATAATGCACCGATTAAGAACGGTAGCTAAAAAAGAAGCGAAAAGAAGTAACAAAAAGTAACATAATATAAGAAAGCTAAGTAGTGAGCAGGAGCTACTGTAAAAAGCAGCCACTCGTGCGGCGCCGGAAGTGAACATGATATTTGTAGTAGTAGTAGAAGTTGTAGTTGTAGTAGAAGTATCATTAGTAGTAGAAGTATTAGTAATTAGAAGAAGTAGTAGAAGACGTAGTATCAGTAGTCATAGTAATAGCTGTAGTATTGGTCGTAGTATTTAATATCACAGTAGTAGTAGTAGTAGTACTAGTAATGGCAGCAGAAGATGTAGCAGTAGTAGTAGTACTAGTAGCAGTCGTACTAATAGCTGTAGTAGTATTACTACTTTTAGTAGCATGAATAGCAGTAGTAGTAGTAGCAGTTGTCGTATAAGTAATAGTAGTAGTGGTAGTAATAGCAGTAGTGGTAGTAATAATATTGATGTAGCAGTAATAGCAGTAGCAGTAGTAGTAATAGTAGCAACAGCAAAAGTTATAGTAGAAGTAGTAGTAGCAGTAGTAGTAATACTATATTAGCAGCAGCAGTAGTAGTTGTCGCAGTATTAGTAAGAGCATTCATTTTTTTAACAAAAAAGCCTAATTTTGAGCTTGTTTAAATACAGTTAATCCATGGGGCTTTTATTTTGAAAGGGTGGTGCTGGGTGGGGGGGAAAGGGGGAGAGGAGACAATCATAATGTCTGACACACATAAACAGAGGTTATTAAATGCCTGGCTTCATCACAAGCATTTCAATTAGAATTCACTCTTTGGGGCTTTTATTTTGAAATGGGGTGTGTGTGTGTGTGTGTGGGGGGGGGGGGGGGGTCCTCTAAAAGTCTCTAAGACCTGAATGACTGTATGAGAGAGAGACACAGACAGGGAGAGAGAGAGGAAAGAATTAGTGAGAGAGAGAAGAAAGAATTAGTGAGAGAGAGAGAGAGAGGAAAGAATTAGTGAGAGAGAGAGAGAGAGGAAAGAATTAGTGTGAGAGTGAGAGAGAGAGAGCGAGAGAGAGAGAGAGACTCTGATATCTCTGGCAAACTTTCTCATTTGGAGATTGTACTATGTTTTATCTTTTACAGCTTACATGACTATTGTCCTGCTCTGCCATGTCTTTCCTTGCCTCTCCCTCTTGTGTCGCGGTGTGTGTAAATGTCACTCGAATCAGGAAACTTATCAGAATCCTCATATCTGATTGGCCGAGCTGCAACACGTAACAGCTGCAACAAATCATGTGTGTGCGGCTTTTATTTTAAAATGGGGTGGGTGTGTGTGTGTGTGGGGGGGGGGGGGGGGTCCTCTAAAAGACCTGAAATGACTGTGTGTGTGTGTGAGTGAGTGAGTGAGTGAGTGAGTGCGTGCGTGCGAGAGAGAGAGAGAGAGAGTGTGCGTGCGTGCGTGCGTGCGAGAGAGAGAGCGTGCGTGCCTGTGAGAGAGAGAGCGTGCGTGCGTGTGAGAGAGAGAGCGTGCGTGCGTGCGTGTGAGAGAGAGAGAGAGAGAGCGCGTGCGTGCGTTTGAGAGAGAGAGAGAGAGCGTGCGTGCGTGCGTGTGAGAGAGAGAGAGAGAGCGTGCGTGCGTGCGAGAGAGTGAGAGAGAGACCGTGCGTGCGAGAGAGAGAGAGAGAGAGAGAGCGTGCGTGCGTGTGAGAGAGAGAGAGAGAGCGTGCGTGCGTGCGAGAGAGACAGAGAGAGCGTGCGTGCGTGAGAGAAGAGAGAGCGTGCGTGCGTGCGTGTGAGAGAGAGAGAGAGAGAGCGTGCCTGCATGTGAGAGAGAGAGAGTGCGTGCGTGCGTGTGAGAGAGAGAGAGAGTGCGTGCGTGCGTGCGTGCGTGTGTGAGAGAGAGAGTGCGTGCGTGCGTGCGTGCGTGTGTGAGTGAGTGAGTGGAGTGCATGTGTGTCTGTGTGTTTATCAACATCACTAATTGGTGCACTCTAAGCTGCGCAATACACACCCATTATAAAGTAAGAAAAGGGCTGAAAAATCATAAAAGTTAAATTGCTGCAGTTCAAAAAGTTTAAAAGATATCAGAAATTATTCAACATTTGAAAGTTGAAATGGTGTCTGTAGCTGAAAGTATGAGGAAGTTGAAGGATTTGAAAGTTGAAGAAGTTTAAAGGTGAGTACCCTGGGTGAAGACTTGGCAGTGTTAGTAATAAAATGGTGAGACAGTTCACAATAGGCAATAGTAAAGTACATTTACTGCAGTTCTACATAACTATTCATACTGGGTGTTAGGGTTACATCTTACTGAGAGTGCCTAGGGCGTAGCCGTACAAGACTCTCAGAAAGACAATAATTCCGAAAATCCTAACGATTTAGCTACGGGGTGAGATAAAAGGCCTACGGCAGAGGTCTTCAACAGGGGGCAGGTACTGCAGGGGGTCCGCGAAATTTTTGGTTGATTAGAAAAAAAAATAATAATAATCTAAACATGAATCTGTCCATTATTTTAATAGTTCAGTATTGTATGAAAGATAACAGGTATCTTTATGCATGGCAGTGGTACTAATAGGCCATCACTCATTTTTCGTTTCCACGTTTAAAATGAAAACATCAATTTGAATAGCTTGTGTGCATGATTATCATGCAATTGACAGACAATGTTGATGTTGGCATTGGTATCAGTTGACAAGGTATGTTTATAAATGGCAGTGGCACGGCTACCCTACTCACTGTACCTGTTTAAAATGAAAACATGAATATATGAACCTGTGTATTATTTGAATAGCTTAGTACTAGGGGTGTAACGGTTCACAAAATTCACGGTTGGGTTCGGTACGATACAGTGGAGCCACGGTTCGGTACGTTTCGGTACAGTAGAAAACTATAAATGCCAGAGAAATGTACTTGATTTTAAAATATATTTATTCATTACAACTAACATCATAAAGTTATTCTTTGACTTTGAACAATGATGGAACTATACCTGAGTGACCCATCTTCTGGGGTGTCTTCTTATCAACACATAAGCATAAAAAACAAAAACTGCTCCTTAATGTTATGTAGTATTGTTACTTACATCTTGCTTACATCTTGTATTGTTACTTACATCTTGCAAAAGAGATTTTTAATCTCAATGGGACTACCTGGTTAAATAAAGGTTTAAAAAAAAAAAAAAAATGTTTTTTTAAATTTTTTTTAATTCGAACGTATTCGGTTCGTCATGCGTACCGAACCATGAGCCTCGTACCGAACGGTTCAATACGAATACGCGTACCATTACACCCCTAATAGATATATATATATATATATATATATATATATATATATATATATATATATATATATATATATATATATATATGGATATATATATACATATATTTCACAAAATTCACGGTTGGGTTCGGTACGATACAGTGGAGCCACGGTTCGGTACGTTTCGGTACAGTAGAAAACTATAAATGCCAGAGAAATGTACTTGATTTTAAAATATATTTATTCATTACAACTAACATCATAAAGTTATTATGTTACTTACATCTTGCAAAAGAGATTTTTAATCTCAATGGGACTACCTGGTTAAATAAAGGTTTTTAAAAAAATATATATATATTTTTTTTTATTCAAACGTATTCGGTTCGTCATGCGTACCGAACCGTGAGCCTCGTACCGAACGGTTCAATACGAATACGCATTTTGTTACACCCCTACTTAGTACTGAATGCACAATAAAGAGGTATGTTTATACATGGCACTAGGCCAATTTAATATAAAACACAATTTTATACAATATATATAGTCGGGGGTCCCTGCTCCATCTATCAGTTTGGGGGTCCTTGGCCTGAAAACGTTGAAGACCCCCGGCCTACGGTATTGTTCCGACACCTCCGTGAGGAAACTAACCCACGCAGGTCGGACAGCCGTTAGGAGTGACCACCGTGTTAGATGCGCAAGCTTGTCCCGCTTTCCCCAGGGCAGGATCCGTTCACGCTACACAGCCCTGAGGGACACTGGTCTTCTGCGGCTGGGGAGCCGCCAGACAGGGTAGAGGAAGTAGCTGCCAGGCCGGTGTCTACGGGCCGGTGTCTACGGCCCGCTGCTGCTCTCTGTCTCTTCTGGCCAGAGCTTGGGCCTCTCTTCTTGCAGCGTGGTCCTCCGCCTCAACGATGACGTTGGAGATCTCCTGAGCTGTCAGTAACCTGGCCTTGGTGATGTTACGGTTGTAGTTCATTTCAGCCAGGAGGTGGGCCAGGTCTACTGTTATCCGGCCTGATGTTACCAGGGGATGGGTGATGTAAGGATTGTGAGGGGCAGATGGCGGTTGGTTCTGGGGATTGCAGATAGGGGCTGGCTGAGCTGGCGAAAGAGAATGCTGGGAGGCGCAGCCCAGGAAAATGCCGATGGGGTTGGCTGAGGTGGTGAGGAGGCCCCATGCCACGGCCCGGACGGCAAGACCCGTGACCAGTAAATGACCATTGGGTCAAGAGAGTAGAGGATACACCTCCTTAACCCAGCCACCACCAGTCTCGGATCCTTCACCCTCTGGTAGGAGTCTCTTAGGACCCTTGAAAACTCCTTAGAAACCAAGAAGTAGTGGCTACAGATCTCCTGTAACACCAGAGAAATCTGCCTTCAAGGGTCCGAAGAAACTCACATCCAGAGGCTGAAGGATGTGAGACGTATGTGGTGGCAGGCACAAGAGAATGACCCCCTCCCTCTGCCGCCCGGACCAGCTCTGGATCCAGGTGGGATTGATGTCCATCCATGATGAGCAGCAGCCCCCTGGATATGATGAAAGAGGGGACATCCTCCCCAGCCGCGTTGAGGCAGGCCAGGACGGTGATGTGGTCTCTGGTTCCCTGGGCCTGCCTATAAGCATGTTTAGTCCCCCGGGGCACGATGACCTTCCTTCTTGTAGAGTCCAGCTGAAACTCCGTCTCGTCACAGTTATATCTGACGGGGTTTCTCCCTCAACCCGTGCTCCTCCAGGGTGGTGGTGAGGAGCCCGAAATACTCCTCAATTGGCCCCCTATTGGCGCAGGATGCCCTCCCACGGTCAATGATGTCTGAGGTCTGGGCAGTAAAGCGATGGTGTTGCCGCTCTCAATAGTTAATCCACCACGTCTGGCCAAGCACGGTTCTAGGTGCTTCCTGGTGGCGGAGGTTGTAAATGGCCAGAGCGTGGGCCAGGACCTGAGGCTTCGTCAGTGGAAACCCGTGACTGGCAGAATACAAACAGTACCCAACCAGGGAATCTTCATCTTCAGGGGTGAGGAGAGTCCTCTGACCATATACACAGTCAGAGGACACCCTTCCACTGACTCGGTCACTCATGTTACGCCCAGACCTTCTGGGTAGTGTTTGTTGTCACAGTCTGTTCCTGTTGTGTTGTCTATCACTCACCTTGTCTCTCGTTTCAGACACCCCCCCTCCTCGTGTGCCGTCCTCCTGGGTGATTACAAGCCCCGCCCTCATTGCTTCCACCTGGGCCTCGTTCCCCTGTGTATTTAGTCTGTGTTTCCTCCTTGTCCTGTGCCAGTTTGTCTCGGAGATGTTTGAGGAGCGTATCAGCGATATTTCCCTGTGTGCCTCTCCTGTGTACCGAACCCTGATCAAAGTAAAGAACTTGTACGTGGAACCTATCTACCTCGCCTTGAGTCTGCTTTTGAGTCCTGCTCCCTGTGGGCCCCAGACCCCCCTAACAGTACAAACTGGCCCCGACAGGGGCAAAGGCGTCCGGGGCAGCATCCGGATGGACCTGTTGTCCCAGCTGGTCCACGTCAACAACAAGGGACTGGAGGGTCCTCATCATGTCCCGGAGAAGCTGGTCGTGTTGACCCAGGAGAGCGCCTTGTGCGGCGAGGGCTTCACGTAGAGGCTCGGAGTCCGCTGAGTCCATTTGTTTGGCCAGTTTGTACTGTTAGGGGGGTCTGGGGCCCACAGGGAGCAGGACTCAAAAGCAGACTCAAGGCGAGGTAGATAGGTTCCACGTACAAGTTCTTTACTTTGATCAGGGTTCGGTACACAGGAGAGGCACACAGGGAAATATCGCTGATACGCTCCTCAAACATCTCCGAGACAAACTGGCACAGGACAAGGAGGAAACACAGACTAAATACACAGGGGAACGAGGCCCAGGTGGAAGCAATGAGGGCGGGGCTTGTAATCACCCAGGAGGACGGCACACGAGGAGGGGGGGTGTCTGAAACGAGAGACAAGGTGAGTGATAGACAACACAACAGGAACAGACTGTGACAACAAACACTACCCAGAAGGTCTGGGCGTAACAACTCAGGCTGAACTTCGGAACCCCAAACTGCTGGGCTGTCTGCCGTAGAGAAAGCCTGCCTGTTTTCACCTCCTGTAGGGCCTGTGCCATGGCCTCCTCGGTCAACTTCCTCATCTTCATCTCCCTCTTCCTGATTTGCCGGATGTTTGGCATCTGCAAATACACCTTCATTTTGGCACAGTAAGAAATTCAATTCAAAATGAGTTCAATAAATTGAATAATTCTATAAATTGCCAGATTACCATGTATTGACACATGAATATTTAACACATGCATAGACATAAATATATTTACCTTAAACAATTGCAGATTTACAATTTCTATATCCATCTTTTTTTTCTTGATCCTCCTGTAAAGGAAAAAACTGTCACACAGACACATGTTACCTACCTTTCTTACTTTAACAGCTTCTTCCTGTCTTTTCTACTTTTTTAGTCTTTTCTGTTTCTTGCTGCCTCTTTTCTGCTAATTTCTACTTCTTGATGTCTGCTGTCTACTCTTTTCTGCTTCTTGAGGCACGCTTTCTACTCTTTTCTCTTCTTGTTGTTTGCTTTCAACTATTTTCTCTTCTTGATGTCTGCTTTCTACTCTTTTCTCTTCTTGATGTCTGGTTTCTACTCTTTTCTCTTCTTGATGTCTGCTTTCTACTCTTTTCTCTTCTTGACATCTGCTTTCTACTCTTTTCTCTTCTTGACATCTGCTTTCTACTCTTTTCTCTTCTTGATGTCTGGTTTCTACTCTTTTCTCTTCTTGATGTCTCCCTTTGCCTCTCTTCTCATCCTTCTTTGTCTCTGTTCTCTATCTCTTCAGGCAGGAACATAAACCACACAAGAGAGAAATTCAAAAACATTACATTTTGGTTAACCTTATATATAAGCACTGTATTATATTGGAGGTTTATCTACATAAACAATATTTCTAATCATAAGAGTCACTGCTGGCTTTCAAAAAATGTACGGACAGTCTCTCTCACTCGGCCACAAATTTCTGCCTCCCTCCCCTAATATTACTTACACTGTGATGGCGATCGCTGAAGAAACTGACAGCGAAAAGCCTGTAAAGTGCGTCACAATAGATACCTTTTCTACAATCAAAACCAAATGGGAAAGTGAGTTGAACATGAACCTGACAGAGAATTGGTGGGTGGATGCACTGAATAGGGTGAACACATCTACGTCTTGTGCCAGACTTGGTCTCATTCAGTTTAAAGTGGTCCATAGGATGCACTTTAGTAACAGCAAACTAGCTAAAATATTCCCAGCTCACGACCCAGGATGTAACCGTTGTGATTATCCTCAAGCAGATTTACTACACATGTTTTGGGCGTGTCCTAAACTTGAACACTTCTGGTACTATGTTTTTGATATTTTAACTATAGTTTTAGGGATCAAGGTACAACGTGCCCTCTTCTGGCAGTCTTTGGAATCCCAGCCAAATCCATCCTATATAGCAGTGGTCCCCAACCACCGGGCCGCGGACCGGTACCGGGCCGTGGGTCATTTGGTACCGGGCCGCACAGAAAGGATAAATATATTATTTGTGTTTTATTGATAATCAGTCTGAAAGAAGTTTTATTTTGAAAAATGACCGGATTCTCTCGCAATTTCATCCGCCGGTGCCTCTTGACACATATCAAGACGCTTGTCGCGGTCACGTGATACGTTACCTCAAAAATTAAGCCCGCAAACTAGCGAAAATTAGTAAATAACTTTTGGAGAGCTTCTTTGCAAAGGGCCACTAAGGAGACAGAAGAAGAGCCTACAATTTCCAAGAAAATGAAAGCTTCATTTAACAGACAATATCAGGAGTCTGATTAAATATCAGGAGTAATTCTGACGCGCCAAGCCCGCTCTGCAGAATTTGTGTCAACAGAGGAAGATCAGTTGTTTGAGACAACAACTCTACTGGTGTTTTGGATTAAAATCAAGGCTGAATATCCTGAGATCACCACAAATATACTGAAAACCCTGCTTCTATTTCCAACATCCTCTTTGTGAAGCGGGATTGTCTGCAGTGACAGCAATCAAAACAAAATTACGGAACAGACTTTGGGTGTCATTGTCTCCCATTACCCCCAGATGGGACCGTCTCGTTGCAGAGAAACAAGCTCAGGGCTCCCACTGATTCAGCGTTATTGTGAGTTGTATTTATTGATGCATTTTATATTTGTTTTCATGCCGATCGTATCATTTTATTTCATCGTGTTTATCCGCCACACCTTGAAGGCCGGTCCGCGAAAATATTGTCTAACATGAAACCGGTCCGTGGCACAAAAAAGGTTGGAGACCTCTGCCATATAGTACCAAAGAGAAGGACATTATTGCCTTTACCACTCTTCTGGCACGTCGCAAAATACTTCTTGCTTGGAAATATCCAAGTTCACCATCTCAGTCTGCCTGGCTTAAGGATGTGATGTTTTTCTTAAGTCTTGACAAAATTGAATATGCACTTAGAGGCTGTAATGACAATTTCGCTAAGAAATGGCAACCTTTCATTTCATATTTTCATAATCTATTAGTGTTGCCCACCGAATTTGATATGTCTGGTAATTTGTACTGATTTATCTGGTCCTCTGTCCTTCCCTTATCTGTCTGATTAACTGCAATTTAACCTAACTCCTGAACTATAGTTTTACAATACTGTACTACATAAACTTTACGTAAACAAATGTGAAGGCCTTGTCTGTGGGTGGGTTTTGTGGGTGGGTGTTTTGATTTAAGTAGCTCTTTGTTTTTTGTTTTTGTTTGATGTTTTTTGCTTTTCTTTCTTGTTATTTTCTCCTTTACTACTGTAAACTGAGTAACACGATCACAAAAAATGAAAATACTTGCTCTTTGATTCTTATGTCATATTGTGCATTCTCATCAATAAAATATATATATATATATATAAAAAAAAAAATAAGTGCGTCACGCCGGAAATGTCTGAGCCAGGCCAATAGCGGCTAATGCTGTCCGAGCCAGGAAACAGAGACGCTACATGTCTACTGTTTAATGGTGTAGCTGGTATCTCTGGAACACTAACATCTTCTTTAACATCACAACAAAACAATGTTTTGTTGTGATGTTAAAGAAGGCAAGAGACCACATATAGACACATGAATGTGTTGTAACTGTTGTCTTTCATTCTGTACACATGATATCTATCACACTTCTGTCCATCCTGACAGAGAGATCCCTCAACTGTTGCTCTCCCACAGGTCTCTTCCTCTTTTCTCCCCGTTAAAGGGTTTTTTGGGGGAGTTCTTCCTGTTCTGATGTGAGGGTCCTGGGACAGAGGATGTCACGTTTGCAGATTGTAAAGCCCTCTGAATTTGATCATCCTCTACATCAGACCTGGGCATTGTGTGGCCCTTTGGTTGATTCTGACTGGCCCGTGTGAGGTTGATTGGAAATTACAAAATAAACATTTTCTAATTTTACCTCTTGCATGGACTAAAGCTGCAGTGCTTTTATTTTGAAGTGTTTTATTCACGTAATGACGCAAAACGTAAATCAAATACGTGCGCATGATTGAATCAAGTGTACGAGCAGTCACAACTCACAAGACGCAGTCACAACTCACGAGACGACTTTAGCCCTCAAAAATGTCCACTCATGCTAAAAAAAGAAAGGTAGATGCCTGCAGAGGTTTTCAACAAAAAATGGACTGCTAATTATTTATTTACTGAAGTCGGAGGTAAAGCCGTGTGTTTAGTTTGCAGAGAGCAGATCGCCGTGTTTAAGAATTACAATTTGAGTCGGCATTACGAGACGAAGCACGCGGAGAAATACAAAAACTTGACTGACGCTGAAAAGACGGCGGCATCGGAAGCTTTGCTAGCTAAGCTACAAAAGCAGCAAGGCTTTTTTACCAAGCTTCACACAGCCAGGGATGCGGCAACCAAGACCAGCTTTGTGATATCCCACAAAATCGCTAAAAACAGTAAGCCATTCTCGGAGGGGGAGTTTGTCAAAGAGTGCTTGGTGGACTCTGCAGCACTAATATGCCCTGAAAAAAAAGATTATGGGAGCTGAAAGCAGAGATTCGAGAGTTCTGCAAGAAGAAAGGCAAGGACATCCCAGAGCTCTCAGATGAGGACTGGGTGGCCGATTTTGCATTTGCTGTTGATGTGACTGCACTGATGAATGAACTGAACACCAAACTGCAAGGCAAGGGCCTTTTTGTTCATGAAATGCACAGCCTGGTGAAGGCTTTCATGAGAAAGTTGCAGTTTCTTTCAAGCCAACTGGACAGCAACAATCTCACTCACATGCAAACCCTGAAAGAAGTCACACCATCAGCTGATCACCTCCGCAGGTACTCATCCAAGTTAGGAGCACTGCATGGTGAGTTTTCAAGGCGATTTGAAGATCTCAGAATGATCGAGGATGAAATGCACATGATTTCCTCTCCCTTTACCTGCAGTGTGGGTAATGCACCCAGTGATGTTCAGCTGGAACTCATTGACCTGCAGTCTGATGCGGTACTGGCAGAGCACTTTAAGTCAGGATCACTGCTGGATTTTTACTCTTCTCTCAAGGAGGAGAACTTTCCAAACATAAGGAGACATGCTCAGAAGATGTTGGTTCTCTTTGGCTCTACCTACATATGTGAACAAACATTCTCAGTGATGAAGTTTACAAAATCCAGGTATAGATCCTCTCTCACTGATGATCATCTGGCAGCTGTGCTTCGCATCTCCACCTCAGACATTCAACCTGACTTTGATGCACTTGTGAAAGCCCAACAGAGACTAGATTTCTCTCACTGAACAAGAAAAAAGAACTGAAAAAAAACAAATGAGGTGGTTAGACTAGAAATGCTGGCATATAAAGGCACCAATTAGCAGTGAACTGGGACACTTTCTTTGGAGGCCTTTTTCTCAAAATCACAGTTCAGTGACAATCGTTATAATATGATGTATCTTGCTATTTGGAGTACAAAGACAATATTGTGGTGTCTTTAGAAAGCTAAGAACCTCTTTCCAACAGTATATGGAACTCAAAATGTGTTTTGGGGTGAATGTGCCTGAAAATGATCACTAATATGAGTCACAAATGGTAAAAACGTTCACATTGTTTGTTTTGGTGTTTTATTGAATAAATGACATTTTTTGTAAGACAACCTCACTTTTACATTGCTTAATCATAACATGCAGTACTCTTACCAGTCTTACCAGCTTGTCAAAACAATGCTATATACTGCTTTTATGAAGAAATATAATTAATATTATGCAGAATTGAGTTCAGCCTTTTGGCCTGGCACTCCACAATATTTTCTGTTTCTCATGTGGCCCCATGGAAAAAATAATTGCCCACCCCTGCTCTACATTGTGCTCGTAATACCTTATTTATAGGCTACCCTTTCTTTATCCTTAATATTTATGACTAATTGCGTTAGGTTTTTGTTTTATATGCACGTATCCACCATATAAACTCCTGAAACATTTAAAGGAAAAGGATATTTTGTTATTGTTGTTGTATATGTTGTTATTTCATTGTCGTATTTAAAGAACATTGTTCTTGTTATATTTTAATTGTTGCTTAATAAATACAAATTATTGCCTGTCACATGGTTTTCTTTGTTCTCTAAGTGGAAACTGTTGATGTGTTACTATGACTATGTAAATTGCTACATATTTAACTGTGAGCATTTTTTAAGTGTAAAAGGTTATGGTTAACTTTCAAAAGTGGTTTGAAATTGAAATTTCTTTTACCGAGTTTTTGAAGAGGTTTATTAAATGTTCATGTTTATTTTCAATTTTGGCTTTCATGTGAGAAATGTGGATGTGGCTCCAAAACTATGGCAAATCCAGGTAAAATACGGTCTTAATGTGAGCCTTTAATCAACGTCTTCAAATAGTCTGTGAAAGAACTTTCACTATTATTTTTGAACGTCTTCTCACCAGTGACCATATTTAAATTTTTTAAAATGTCTTTTCATTTGAAAAATGCTGACTGGGGGCTTTCAAATGTAGTCAAAGAAAGAACTTTAAAAAGTTTTGACTTACATAGAGCTTTCAGGAAATCACAGGAAAGAACATTTCAAGCAAAAACGTTTTGCGTTTTATTGATCCTGAAAAAAAATTATTTCAACGGCCCTGTGGGTCGGTAATATCTGCTTTCCTTTAGCATAGGATACAATGGACCATCCTTTACCAAAGGAGATAAGAAAGGAAGCATTGAAGCTCCTTTCCTTAGCATTTAGAGAATTGGACCAGCTCTTAGCTCGTATCACACTACTCAGCCTGCCGGGGAAGGCTTATGCCAGGGTGCTGGAAAGGAGGCTCCGACCGCTTGTCGAACCTCAGATTCAAGAGGAGCAATGCGGATTCCGTCCCGGCCGTGGAACAGCTCTTTACCCTCGCAAGGCTACTGGAAGGGTTCTGGGAGTTTGCCCAACCAGTCTACATGTGCTTTGTGGACTTGGAGAAGGCTTTCGACCGGGTCCCTCGGGGGTTCTTGTGGGGGGTGCTGCGGGAGTATGGGGTGCCAGACCCATTACAACGGGCGATCCGGTCTCTGTATGACTGCAGTAGGAGCTGTGTCCGCATTCTCGGCAATAAGTCAGACACGTTCCCGGTGGGTGTTGGCCTCTGCCAGGGCTGCCCTTTGTCACCGGTCCTGTTCGTGACTTTCATGGACAGGATATTTAGGCGCAGCCTGGGGGTGGAGAACGTCAGGTTCGGGGGTCTCGGGATCACCTCTCTGCTGTTTGCAGATGATGTGGTCCTGTTAGCCTCCTCGGATCATGACCTCCAGCATTCACTGGGGCGGTTTGCAGCCGAGTGTGAAGCGGCGGGGATGAGAGTTAGCACCTCCAAATCTGAGGCTATGGTGCTCTGCCGGAAACTGGTGGATTGCTCCCTCCAGGTGGGGACGGAGTGCCTACCTCAAGCGAAGGAGTTCAAGTATCTCGTGGTCTTGTTCACAAGTGAGGGTAAGATGGAGCGGGAGATCGACAGGCGGATCGGTGCGGCTGCAGCAGTAAAGCAGGCGCTGCACCGGACCGTCTTGGTGAAGAGGGAGCTGAGCCGGAAGGCAAAGCTCTCAATTTACCACTCGGTCTACGTTCCTACCCTCACCTATGGTCACCAACTCTGGGTCGTGACCGAAAGGACAAGGTCGCGGCTACAAGTGGCCGAAATGAGCTTCCTCCGTAGGGTGGCCGGCCTCAGCCTTAGAGATAGGGTAAGGAGGGTCATCAGGAGGGAGCTTGGAGTCGAGCCGCTACTCCTTCGCGTCGAAAGGAGTCAGCTGAGGTGGTTCGGGCATCTAATTAGGATGCCTCCTGGACGCCTCCCACTGGAGGTTTTCCAGGCACGTCCAACTGGGAAGAGACCCCGGAGAAGACCCAGAACACGCTGGAGGGATTACATCTCCCAGCTGGCCTGGGAATGCCTCGGGATCCCCCAGAATGAGCTGAAACATGTTGCCGGTGAGAGGGAAGTCTGGGTCAGCCTGCTTGGCCTGCTGCCACCGCGACCCGACCCCGGATAAGCGGAGGAAAATGGATGGATGGACCAGCTCTTATCTCGTCGGCGACCGTGGCTTCACTGGGTTAAGAGGGTCGTCTGGGAACCGGAAGGTCAACGGTTCGATCCCCGACTGGGACGTGTCACGTGAGGTTTGTAAAAAGTGAGGGAAACTGGAGTGAGTTATGAAGGAGAAAGGCATCCACTTAACCCTGAAAAAAATATATATTCTTGAAAAACAAAACTTTTTTGATCTGAGCTTCAAAGGTGATATGTTGGTGTTTTGTTCACAATTTAGTTCTGGCCAAACAAATCAGTTATTTGGTTTGTTTTTTTAATTACAGTAAAGTTAACCCTGGCCAGAGAGACTGATGGGATCATGAAGCATAAAGACAAAACGTGTTTAGTTTTTTAGCTCGCTTTCTTATTCATATTTTATTTCTTTGATTATTTCACCGTGTTAGTTACAATAATATGGGCATTCACATTTTTGTACATTTGCTGGACAACATTTTCAAGCAGAATGTTTCATTCAAATGTCTTCAAAAAATAAGGGAGTGCCCTCTTTTGCTATAATTACTTTTTCATTAAGTTTACACACCTCCCTGTTTTTGTTGTGCTTACAGAATAGCAACTTCACTTGTAATTTCTATTTTCATGTAATAATATCAAATCATCTGCAGATTATAATAGACTGTTAAATCTAGTCTCTGCTGCTCACCAGTGAATAAAATGGAGAAACAAAACAAAGAAAAAGCAGTTAATCAAGGAGGCTAATTCAAAGTGTCTATGTGTAAACAAAAAGCAAAAACAGACACATTATGTGTCAATCATTTCTATATGTTACATGTTTCCTTAAATAATGTCAATAAAAAGACCCCACCCTTAAATATTCATAAACCTGAGCCCTTCAACTCAACGTGAATCCAACAAAGATTAAGAATAATTGATAGAGATCAAAGCAAATAAAATACCACAGTCTGTCCTTTTTGACTCCACTGGGTTAACAGGTCTGAAAAGAACAACCCTGAGTAAGTGCTGAGGACGACAATGTCAGCTGTTCAGAGTCAGCGCTGCAGCCTGAAGAGCTTTCACTGGCTCAACTTGGAGTTGCGAGGCAGCACTGGGACGTTAGGATGTTGGACCGAGGACAGCTGATGTGAAGATGTATTCAACCTTCATCAACCCTGACCTGTGGCAACACTTGCATGATTTAAATAAAGCCTGGAAAGAGGTACTGTAGGAGGAGAACAACTCCCATCACCACAAGGCCACAGAGGAACAGCACGAGCCAGATAGAAAAGGATCCTACAGAAGATGGAAAACAAAGGGACAAAAGATAAGCTGACAAGGTTTGTAGTTATGATACATGGGCTAAGTGTGTTCATTGGATGATGATGCAGGACTTACTTCGGTTGGGGACAGTATGTACCTGACAGCGGCTGTCCACAGCTACACTCAACATGGCTGTTTCATTATTCCCTTTGATATTTTTGCCTTTCAGAGAGTCAGGCAGGAAGGCCAGGTCTGTCACAACAATGCCATGGGACTCCTGTACATAATACAGCTTCTACACACACAAAGAGTCAGTACAAGTTATCATCATACATCAGGGCTCCTTGGTTGATTTGTGTTCCTTAGTTTGAGATGTGTGTCCACACTGTCTTTACCTGGAGGGAGAAAGCGATGTAGATAGCCACTGAACCTGTCACAGTTCCAAGGCCAAGAAATGTTCCACAGTCACTGTCAAAGAAAAGGTTCAGGTTAACATCTTGACACGCTCTGGTCCCTTGGTTGATTTTCTCCCATCCACCAATCAATTGTTTGAAGAGCAGGTAGAATTTCAGAGGACCAATATTTTCTTTGGTTGACTACAGCCCGACTGCAAAAAATGTCTGATTAACTTTTCCAAACAAAATGACATACGCTAAAGTGCTTTAAGACAACAATGCATAGTAGGATACAAGACCATCCTTCCCCTACTATTTAACTGAAAAATACTTTTTTTACCCCCTTAACATAGTGAGGTAAACACTATAGATCAAAATTCGACTTGCCTTTCAAGGACCACGCCACTGGTTTTGCACAATTACGCTAGTGTGAATGCTGATTGGACTCTAAACTACTTCTGCAACAATCTAAATATTCAGCTCTTACAGGACATCTCTGCTATTTACACTCAATGAAACTCAATGGAGAAAATCTTCAAATCTGTTTAAACATACTGTACTATTATGGCATGATTCAGCTTTTCTAAGCCTTTTACAGTTTTTGAATTTTTTAGGTTTTAACCCTTTCAAAACGGACCTATTTTTTAGGCCTCTGATCGAAAATTGCATACCCATATTAAAAAAAAAGTATATCTCTGCAACCACAAGGTCTATTTTAATAATGTTGGTGTTATAGTAAAGGTAACACTTGTGAGATTTGTCCAGATGTGTAAATATCAGTATATATGTTAAAAAGCCTGGGCAGATGGTACAATGCAAGCCTCAAGGACAAAGAGCAGGTGCAACAACTAAGGCAAGAAATGATCAACAACCTGGAGAACATCAATAAGACCGCATTGCCTGGAAAACTGAAGCTCTGGTGCCTACAATTTGGACTCCTCCCTCGGACAATGTGGCCACTCACTGTCTATGAGGTCCCGATAACAACTGTGGAGAAGATGGAGCGAACCATCACCTCGTACGTGAAAAAGTGGCTCGGTGTCCCACGATGTCTAACTAACATCAGCCTCTATGGCAAAGGGGTCCTGGAACTACCTCTCACTAGTTTGACGGAAGAATACAAGTGTTCTAAAGTCAGACTGCAGATGACGCTGAGGGATTCCAGAGACAAGATTATCAGTAATGCTGCACTGCCCCTCGCAACTGGGCGGAAGTGGAAACCATCCAATGCTGTCCAGCAAGCAACATCAACCCTGAGGCACAAAGACATCGTGGGGCAAGTTCAGCAGGGAAGAGGAGGCCTCGGCCTGACAGCAAGTGAACCAACTTGGCGAAAGGCCACAACATCAGAACGGAGGAAATTGGTGGTCGAGGAGATGCGCCGAGAGGAGGAGGTCGCAAGAAGTGCGAAGGCTGTCTCTCTTGTGAAACAGGGACAATGGACGCGGTGGGAAGGTGTGGAGAGGAGAAAGATCAGCTGGAGGGAACTATGGGAAATGGAAGCAACAAAAATTAGCTTTATCATCAGAGCTACTTATGATGTGCTTCCATCACCAAAGAATCTCTATCAGTGGTATGGCGAAGACCCAACCTGTGCCCTCTGCCCAACTCCAGCGACTCTCAAACACATCATGGTAAGCTGCAAGACCAGCCTCACGCAAGGCAGATATACTTGGCGGCACAACCAGGTCCTCAAAAGCCTGGCATCAGCGATTGACATCAAGCGGTGTGCGACCAACTCCTTACCCCCGAGAGTAGCCAATCCCCTTAAGGCAATAGCATTTGTCCGAGAAGGACAAAAAGCCATCCTTCCACCAAGCGAGAAATGGGACAATTAATCATGGCCCGTGACTGGAAGATGCTGGTCGACATCGGCCAGCAATTGATCTTTCCTCCAGAGATTGCTGCCACCAACCTCAGGCCAGACCTGGTACTCTGGTCCCCTTCACTGAAGACTGTGTACATCATAGAGCTCACAGTCCCATGGGAGAACGCGTTTGAAGAGGCCTATGAACGTAAGAAGCTACGCTATGCAGAGCTTGCAGCAGAAGCAAAGCAGCGTGGCTGGAACACAAAAAACTGTCCAGTGGAAGTGGAATGCAGAGGATTTGTGGCTTCTTCGACCATCAGACTGCTGAAAGAGCTGGGAAGCCACGGTCAGGCTCTGCGGCAGACCATCAAGGCAGTCTCAGAGGCGGCTGAAAGAAGCAGCCAGTGGATTTGGATCAAGCGGAATGACCCGTGCTGGGCTCCAAATATGTCAGCATAACCCACTTGAGAATCCCCACCTGTTGACCATTCAAGCGTCTACCATTCTCAATGTTGTCAAGTTTGAGACAGTTGGGCACGGCACACAAGCTGAGGGCTGATCATCCTGCAGCTGGCCGCCCTTAGGGAGGGTGTCTAGTGTTAATTGGCCGAAACACTCAATGACACAAGGGAACATTACTGATGATGTGTTCTGGGCCCAACTGTCCCAAAATTCTACAACATAAACCAAACCAAGATATACCCCACACAAGCTGGAAACCCCCACTTGTAGATCGTCAACCACTCAAAAGAAGGTTAATTTCCTGGAAGTGCTCACCACCTTGGCATAAACGACAGACAAACATCATGTCCTGTGTTTTTTGATTCTTACTGGTTAAGAGTAAATGAAGATGGGACACAGAACAAATTGAAAAGTTTCAGGTTCGCCTATAAAAAACAAAAAAGCACTTCTCAGGATTATTATTTCTTTGGAATGATGCACATACAGGTCTCCCAAATCATAGCACAATATGTGAACAGTCTTTGCAAAGTTTGACTTTGACACAGTGAAGCACAACAAAGTTAGAGAGGTTTTAGTACAGAGTTCAGGCGAGGTCTCCAAAATGGTCATTTTGGAACCATCTGTGCCATTTGAATTTTCTCATGTACCAAACTATATATTTCACTTGTATATCACTAATGGTGTTCAATACATCCAAATACAGCAGTTTTTGATTTATTTTGAAAGCCAGAATCCTCTTTGAGTCTCTGTGTACTCAAGTTTTTCTCGATGTGAGTATGCAGGGCTCTAGCTCAGCAACCCATTGGTCCATTTCAGTGATTGAAACCTCATTTGAAGTGTTAGAGCCAATAGAATTTAGCTATACCGACCAAAATGAGATTGACAGCACTGTTAGCCAATCAGAATCAGCAGGGCGCCGTCCTGTGAAACATGCTAGTTATGACGCAAGGCGATTCTCAGACTTCCTGCTTCGACTCACAGCAACGTAGAAACGCCCGGAAAGATTATAGTGTAACACAGGACGTAGATCTAACGTATTTCTGTCTGGAATTACCAGGAAAATAGACATATCGATGAGAAACAGGGCCGGTAAGAGAAGTTTTACAACTATTGTTTGATGAAACGATTTCTGTTGTTGGTGTTCTTTGGCTCATATCTCCCTGATCCGGAATCTGTGGAGCGTCTGCTTTCTTTTGAGATATCGTGTGTGCGTATTGCATAAAATAACAGTCAGCCGACCACCAGGGGGCGAACGAGATGGGAGGTGTCATGCGCGCACCCTGCAGACTCCGCTATTAGTAGAAGAAGAGAGACGGACATCAGAACAGAGAGCAGACGGTCACGGGTGTCGTGTGAAAGCTAAATCAAATATCAGGAGCAGAAGGCGAGGAGCTAGCCCCTCGAAAAGGATCATCATTCGTTGTCTGGAAGTTTTTTTGGATTTAGGGCAAGTGATGTTAACCAAGAACAAATCATATGCACAGAGTGCGTTCGAGTTGTGTCTGCGCCGCATAGCGATGCAGAGACGTGTACATTAGCTGGAATGTAGCACAACATGGAAGTGAAAGCAGTGCTCTGTTGATTTAATTTTGGGTAAAAAGTGTTGATACTATTTTATTTATATTTTCCTTTGACGAGATGCACTGTGATCAGGACCAGTCTGATGCAAAGAGTTGTACATTAGCCTGAATGTAGCACAACAATGGAAGTGGAAGCAGTGTTCTTGTTCATTTAAAAGTTAAAGTGCAATAAAAAGATGTTGTCCGTAAAATTAATGAATAATCGTGATAAATAATCGTGATCGCAATATTGATCAAAATAATCGCGATTATGATTTTGGCCATAATCGTGCAGCCCTATTTAATCTGATGTGCAACATCATTATATTCGTTCGTGATAAATGCATTTTTCCCGAGGGTATATGCTAAACTTTCTCCACAGCCCCCAAAAAAGGGGGCGCTCTGGCTTAAGTGGTGTATTTTGTGACAACCCTCCTCCTATCATACACGAGGTGCCGGTTGTGTTTCATCTGTTACAGGTGCTGAGTGGAGGATCGTCAGTAGGATGAGCCTCACCTGTGCAGCTCATCCTTAAATACCCTTTCCAGTTGGCAGCCGGGCTCTCTGGAAGGCAGACCTTTGTTGACGGGCTCGCCACAGTTGTTGTTAACGTTGGGTTACGTGTTTTTGGCAAGACCAATAAACTACTACTTTTGGCCACCAGCTCATTGTCTCCCTGTTTTGTTCCAGTTTCTGAGCCGGGCTGTGACAATTTCTTTAATAAAATATCAGCTTCTGGGGTAAAATCCTTTGCTATTTATTCCCTGTAGCTCTCTCCAAACAACTACCGCTCTAGCAAAAAAAAAAAAAAAAACGGCTTTGGTTGCTGGGTCCTCATTTGACCTCCAAAATCAAACAAAGTCAGTCTTTTGATGCATGTTCAGCCGTTTAAAATAATAGTTGTACTTCAAAACGGCCCTTTTGACTTAAATCCTATCATGACAATCTCATGGAAGCAATGTTTGTTACATGAGTTATTTATACAACAGACTGTGAAGGCTATTGAATGATTGAATCTGTTATGAAAACTTAAATATTAGTGCTGGGCAACGATTAAAATATTTAATCGCGATTAATCGCATGGATTTTTTGCGAATAATCGTGATTAATCGCATTGTTATGGCAAAGTTCAATAATGAATTCAAAAGTAGTGTATTGCGCAGTTTTATTTTAAAAGTACTGCTATATGAACAAAAGGGCAATAACATTTGGTTCACGAGATGCAGGTAGCATGTTTTATACTTAATGTGAATATAATTCATACTTTGTTGGCATCTTATTCTGAAAACCGGATATTTGTCTGAAGAAACCGGATGTTGTCTCACGTTAATGTTTCCGCTAACTTTCAAAGTCCTTCGCTCGCTCCCGATCTGTGCCGTTTAAATGCGTTTACGGTGAATTTCAGCATATAGGTGCACTAACATGTAAGTGTCTGCTGAGTTGACCACGGAGATCTGAGTGTCTGCTGACTTTACCGCAGCGATGTCCAGTAGTCTCCAGGGAGAGCAGCAGAAGTCGCCTTTTCTCTACGGCAACCCTGAAGGGACATCATATCTCCAATACAAAACGATAAACATGAGACAGTCTGTTACAATAATAATAAACTGACTATAGGATGTTTGCTGGCTTTTATCCCACTGTCATCCTCTTGTTGTTATGTATATGTATTGTCTCGTCTTTCAATTAAAAAAAATTTAAATGAAATAAATTATAACAATAATACATTTTTAAAATGCGTTCACGCGCGATAAAATAATTGTCGGCGTTAATTAATGAATGCGTTAACGCGAAATGAACACGTTAACTTGCCCAGCATTAAATAATTTTTATTTTTTTTTTTCATTTTAAATACAAAACCACTGGTATGGTCCTTTAAGGTCCATTATGCATTCTTAGTGGTGACTGAGTTGTGTCTGTACAAGAGAGTAAGGAAAGTGAGACCAAACCCTACCTTACTCGTGTCTGAGGCGGGTTTCTCAGCATCCATAGTTAACATGTTAGAACATGAAATGATCAGTTACCTGACAGCCAGACTGGAGATGACCTCAGTGCCACAAGAAGCCGTCAGCATGGGCAGAAAGCTCTTGCCATTCCATTTGGTGAGGTAGCAAGGAGGAGGTTTTCTGTCTCGTTTATGAGGAATCTGAACTGTGTAAAGTCTCAGGGCGTCTTTTTGGTCTTCCACCTTTCCAAACCTAAAATACATCCATTAATAGTCACTGTCACGTCATTCGGATGGATATGGTGAGGTGAACCGCTGGAAAGTTCTTTCGTAGAAGATGAAGTCTTTTTCTTTTACCTGCAAGCCATATACCGATAAGTCTTCTCAGCTATCTGAGGCATGGTTTCAAGCCATTTAAGACCCATAGCCAGCTGGCTGCCACTCCATACACTGCAGGAAAAGTCCCGGCCAATACTCACCAGGTGCTGCATGAGAAAAATAAATACTTTAATTGATTGGGAAATATTTTTTTTCCTTGTTTTATTTTCTTCATTTACACACACACGCACCCACCCACCCACACCCACAGCACTCTGAGCAAAGGGGTTAGGGTGCCTTGCTCAAGAGCACAGCGTCAGTGCCTAAGCTACATTAAATATCCACATCAGGAGGTGTCAATGTTTCACCTTGTTCCCTGGACTCATGTCCAAGTCTTCAATCTCCCCTTCATGTGCTTTGAAGTCAAACTTCTTCTTCAGGGATGGAAACTGAAGAAGAATTAAGAACACACTATAAAAGCGAGGACATCAATACATATGTCGTCTGTCTGTCTGTCTGTCTGTCTGTCTGTCTGTCTGTCTGATGAATAAACAAGAACACAATGGCTCTGTGCAGCAGCTGAGCTTCAGGGCTCATTGACTGAAGTTCCCTTCACAACTGAACTCTTCTTCACGTCCCTGGAGTCAACAGGGGCTGCTAGCCAGCTGGAAGCAGAATCAAACCAGAGTGTATTTCACCGGTGTGAATGTGAGTAGGCTGTGATTTGGGTGTGACTTTCCTCGTGAATAAGACTGTATTTCCTGGTGTAACAGCTGATGCTAACTTATAACACTAATAACGGTATCGCCAGCAAAATACCTCCACTAATTAAATCACGCTCTACTTTGTAACTCCTGTGGTTCTGTCAAAACAAGCAACTAATACGCCTATTTGGAAATGACCTGCACTAGGTGTATTTCACCAATGTTTCTGACTGTGAGTAACAGCAACCTGGGTGTGTCTTTTGTAAGTTATTTCAGGTACACATACATACATATATATATACATATATATACACATATATATACACATATATATCTATACATATATATATATATATATATATATATGTATATATATCCATATATATATCTATTAGGGGTGTAACGGTACGCGTATTCGTATTGAACCGTTCGGTACGAGGCTCATGGTTCGGTACGCATGACGAACCAAATACGTTTGAATAAAAAAAAAAAAAAATTTTCTTTTTTTTTTTAAAACCTTTATTTAACCAGGTAGTCCCATTGAGATTAAAAATCTCTTTTGCAAGATGTAAGTAACAATACAAGATGTAAGCAAGATGTAAGTAACAATACTACATAACATTAAGGAGCAGTTTTTGTTTTTTATACTTATGTGTTGCTAAGAAGACACCCCAGAAGATGAGTCACTCAGGTATAGTTCCATCATTGTTCAAAGTCAAAGAATAACTTCATGATGTTAGTTGTAATGAATAAATACATTTTAAAACCAAGTACATTTCTCTGGCATTTATAGTTTCCTACTGTACCGAAACGTACCGAACCGTGGCTCCACTGTATCGTACCGAACCCAACTGTGAATTTTGTGAACCGTTACACCCCTAATACATATATATATACACATCTACATCTACACATATGTATGTATATGGCACTAAATAGCGCGAGTTAGATATTATTGTAATGTTCTGGACCTTTGCCCGAGGAGATTTTCTCAATCTGGACCTTTTGGAATTTTAGTTGAATACCCCTGGACTACAGGAAGGAGCATTTCCACCAACTGACTACAATACACCACAACATCCAGTTTACACCCACACTGAAGTTCAAAAGCATTGTCGTCATCTCGCAAATGAATCAAGCCAAAACAAGCCAAAAGTTTATGATCCAGAGATTCAGGTCTAAAGATACTCTTAAAGTGAAAGGAACAACAAGACAGTGTTTACCTCCCAGACTCGTATGTGTCCGTCTGTGCCTCCTGTCAGCAGAAGGCTGAGGTCAGGACTGAACCGGACCACCTTCTGGAGCGGATCCTGGGGGTTCAGATCCGACATCACTTCAGCCAAACCAGTCACAGAGATACGAGTCGTCTCATCCTTCATATCTGACATATCTCCAGACCCTGCAGCTTCATCCTGTCCACCTTTGTCTCCTTTTCCAGCTCGTCGCCTGGCATTCCCTTGCTGCACACTGTTCCCTGCTGCACAGATGATATTCATTTTAATGGAGAATTGGAAACGCATGTTTTTTTTGCAAGACAAAAGACAATACAGTAACAGAACAACAAGGGAATAATAACAATAAGACCACCATAACAACAAAGTTAGGGGCAGGGAAGCATGGCTGGGTCACCATCAGGGAGCTCCAGAACAGGTCAGCAGGGTCAGTCCAGCTGGGCCAACTCGTTCCTCCCCTACCCTCAAAGGAGTGGACTGTCCCATTGTGGGCTTGATTCCTTTAAAAAATATCAACTTAGCAATTTCAGGCTCTGGACGGACTGCGACGTGGAAACGCTCCAGTGTTACAGTCAAACATGTCGACATGCTTTTTCCCCAAAAAGAACACAAAAGCAGAAATAAGATCGCTGTGAGATATTTGTTAAGTTCTATTCCCTTGTTACGGGTTAAATTTCGTTGTCATTATAAAACTACATGTTTGAGAAGATTATATTTATATGCCTTCTCCCCATTTAATTTGATATTCAATAATATTCAATGTGTTTACATTTGTATGTGTTTCAAAGGCTATGCAATGCTGCCACAGAACACGCAACATGTTACTGTGGAAATAAAGCTTTAAATGAGGGGAAATGCTTTTTGTATTGTTTGGTGTAAGCAAAGGTTTCTTGTTTTTAATTATGATTCATCAACCGATTGATCGTTAATAATCAATAAAGGAAAGTCGAGTCAGAGTCAAGTCAAACTTTATTTGTATGGCACATTCAAAAACAGCTACAATCTTAATGACTACAAAGCAAACAATAATAATAGAAAACAAACAATAAACATAATGTGCACATAATTAGTACCAGAGGTATTATGTTAATACGGTGAACCAGTTATAATTTCCGTACAATATTAATTTTCATATACCTCCAGACTAAAGAATGGCTGTGAAAAGCACTATGGATGGGAGGGTGTATGGCAGGGTCCACTAATAGGCAGACCGCGGTCCGGGTCCAGACGCCGTTATCCGGAACCTGGAGCTAAAACCGAATAACTGAGAATTATTATATTTTGACGGAGTGCTTCTATTTTAACCGGTGCAGCTTTTCCAGCCTTTACGGCACTCGTTGAGCGGTCCAGGAAACACACCGACCAATCACATGCGTTGTAAATCACATCACGTGATGTTGCTCAGCCAATCAAATGTGTGTATTCTGATAAACTTTCCGACTCGGGTGAGATTTACACACAGGAGAGATGAGGAAAGAGACCAAAGAACACGTGAGTCAGAGAAGTTATTTCACATGACGTCCTCCAAAAGAGAAGAGTGGTCGGATAGACCAGAGTCTTTAACCATTAATGAACAGACTCTTATAGGATCATTCTCCCCACGGACAGTTTAAAACCAGTGTGTCTCACATGTTCAGAGACCGTGACGATAATTAAAAGCAGTAATGTGAAGCGCCACTAAAGAGACAAAGAACAACTCTTTAGCGCAAACGTACCCACTCACATCTGAAATGAAGACACAGATAATAAACAATCTAAGAGTCCAATATGATCAGAATCCTAACACATGAATTCATGCCCAACAATGTTAACAGAGAATAGAGCTGAAACAAGTGGTTTAATAACCACAGATAAAGTCCATGCTGACTCATTTCTCTTATTAGAGGATGAGAAGAATATAATATCTTAGCTTTTTTGATTGACATCACTTCACACCTGAATTAACTAAATTTAAAGCTGCAGGACAATTCAGTTCAGTTCATTATTAAAAAGTACTTCAATTTAAGATGCACATTTTTCAGAAGCTTTCTGTTATGTCATATTCTTGAATGCATCCCTTATTTTACTTGAAGTGAGAGTGTATTTATTTAGTATAAGATTATGTATTATTTATAATTCATCCAGTTCAATTTGAAATCTGACAATGTTGACAGACGTTAATACAACTGTTGAAAGAAAATAAAGCTGCTAGAATGGCCCAGCCAATCACCTGACTTGAATCCAATAGAAAATCTATGGAAAGAACTAAAGATCACAGTTCATAGAAGAGGCCCACGGAACCTTCAAGATTTGAAGACTGTTTGTGTGTAAGAATGGACCAAAACCACACCTGAGCAATGCATGCGCCTAGTTTCTCCATACAGGAGGCGTCTTGAAGCCGTATTTACCAGCAAAGGCTTTTGTACAAAGTATTAAATCAATTTCAGTAAGCGTGTTCAATACTTTTTCCCTGTATCATTCCATTTTATTACACATAACTTAATTTCTGAACTTATTTGTTTGGATTTATTTGTATGTATGGATTACTTGGGTTGTTACCGACATCTGGTGAAAAATTCATGTCTATAGCACCTTTAGAAATATATTTACTGAGAACAGTGGTGACGTGTTCAATACTTATTTTACCCGCTGTATATTTTGATATTATCAGTGTTGGGAACGAAAAGGAGCGTGTTTGAGTTATCAGCATTTAGAAAGCTAAATTATGGACATCAATAGAATTATTAATGTCAGTAAGATTATTAATAATAACTGGGCACCACCCTGCGAATAGGGACCAATAACTAAAGGATAAACTAAGTCTCATAATTAGTGTTCATTTACAATGTCAATAGTCTGAGTATTGTTACACATCCAGAGTGAACGTGAAGGTTTAAGTTCGAGCAACAGACCACATATACAGCTATTATCACAATACATGCACAAAGTAATCACAGACAGCTGCTCTTTAAAGTATAACATTGTTTATTATGTTCTAATAATAATGATCTAATCAACTCATATCTAAACTAACAACTATACATGAGCACGCTATCTAAAATCAACAAACTATGGTAAGGGGTGTGTGTGTGTGTAAGGGGGGAGGAGCGAGAGAACAGCTCAGACAATGTATGACGTAATCTGAAACGTGGCGACATCTCTCGTGAGACCACCAGATGGCACGAGGCTCTACGATGGCGGTAGACACTAGAGCAGGGGTCACCAACCTTTTTTAAACTGAGAGCTACTTCAAGGGTACCGAGTAGTACGAAGGGCTACTTATTTGATACAAACTTTCTGAATAACAAAGTTGCACAGATCACCTTTTAATAATAATAATAATAATATACGTGAAGAGACTGTTTGATCACATGTCAGTTAATTATTCCTCACAATAATTATTAATAATGATTTCCACAACAATGATGGTATAGCTACACATATATATTTAAACATGCAACTTTTATTTCTGTTAATCTGTTTCAACATTTGAAAGTCAGAGGTATCACATATCTGATATTTTTGTATCATCACATGATCAAAGCCGGTTACTTTTGCACATAGCGCCTGCTGGTGAATGATGCAGTGGTAATGTAGACATTTTGTGAAGTCTGGGTCACCTTTGCATTGCGCAATGAAGCCTGCATGCCGGCCCGTCATCGCAGGAGCCCCGTCTGTTGTCACCGACACCAGCTTTTCCAATGGGACCTTTTTCTCCACGAAGAAACTAGTAAACAGTCTCGTCTATAGCCGAGCGGGTGATCCAACCCTCCGAGGCGCGGGAGCGTCTTCAGGCACCCGCGTTCAAACCTCTGGGCCTTTTCGGTCGGATTGCGTTGCCTCGCCTCCACCCCCGCCACCCCTGAGTTGTTGCCCCGCGGCCTGTTCCGAGGATTTACGGACCTGACGACGGGGCGAGCGTCTGGCGTCAACGGGAAGCGCCCGGCATTCGGAACCTGAAAACCTAGTGCGGTGCGGCGGCCTCGTCCTGGCTGTCCGCCGTACGCCTCCGGGTACCCGACTCTCTTATGACAAGAAATATTGTCATTTAAAAATCTACACTAATGCAAGCGTTTTTGATTAAAAAAGAACAGCAACTACAATTTTAGATGGAGCTCCAATGGTGACTAGTGCTATTTTTAGAACATGCCTTGCGGCTCGTGGTCCCTGCGGGCGACAGGGTGCCCACGGGCATCGTGTTGGCTACCTCTGCACTAGAGACATCGTTAGCTACACGCGTCTGAAGCCGTTAGCGTAACCCCAGAGCTACATTAGCTTAAAGCTATGTGTGTGTGTGTGTGTGGGTTAGTAAAAGAAGAGAGAGAGCAAATAAAACAAAAAGGGGTCCTCCAAAAACAGATTAAGATCCTCCCCGCCGCGGTGGAGTACGGAAGATTGTTCTCTCAGCTACAGAAGCACAGCCAGCGACTCGTCACAGCCGCGGTTCTGACCTCTGAACTAATGAGAAACAACTTCCGCCTCCGCAAGCGGTGAATTATCTCAACACGATAGTAGCATGAAATACACAGTAACTTCTACACAACACTAACGATCAAACAAGATATTAAAACACAACAGCCTAAATCTAGCCCAGACACCGTAAGTAGCTTACTATGAGGGGATTTAGTGGTTTAATCGGTCGGTCCTCTGACGGCGCGGCTCCGTGCAGCGCCGTGATAAAACTCTGTGCGTCAGAGAATGTTTTCGGCTCAGTAAGGGAATTTTCCGTCCTTACAGCTAGCACAAAGTCGATTTGGGTGGAGAGGAGAAATGTGCCTCCCTCTGAAGAAGTCCGTTTCTTCACTTCTGCAGGAAAATGGTTCGCTTCCTCGTCCAGGATGCGAACAAAAACAAAACAAACAAACAGTCCAGTAGATACGTCCAGCGAATCAAAAACTGTTAAACCTAGGATTTTCTTTTAAATAGCAAACGTTGCGTGCGTGCTTTCGTGCACCGACCGAGGTGGTCAAGAAAAAGCGGTGTATTCAAGGGGGCTCGGTAGTTTTGTAAGAGAGCTGCTTCCGGCCGTGAAACTGGAAGTCCCGCCTGGTCTCGTCCAATTAGACCGCATTGTTGCATTGTGTGACGAGTTCACGACTTAATGTGAACTTCTTGCTAGTGGGGGTCTTGGTTTTTATCAACCTCAAATCAGGATGAACCCTTGCCTGGCAGGAAGGCCCGATTCTCTTGTTTCAGAGCACATGTCGAGGCCACATGGTCAGACCCCAACATCAGTTCATTATGAAACTGTGATGGGCTGCCACACTTGAGATAATTAATGAGAAACGTTGCACTGCTAATTAAATGAAGATGTGCACATATGTACTTCCATCAACAAATGAATCAGCAACCCATCAAATAAATGCAATATATGAAGCAGGTTTTTGATGTCTTTTCAGGACAGCAAGTATACTGTATTTCAGATTGGAATAGTAAGACTCACCATCTTTAGCTGCATCTTTGCCTTCTTCTTTCTGGGAGCAGTGTTTAAACCTCATCAGACAGCAGGTCCCGTCCTGTCCTGCAGCAATCACACCATTACCTACAGCCATGTTCATGGTGGCCCGGGTGTCCGTGTCATGAGAGTGAAGGAGACTGGCACTGTACTGGTGCTCTCCAACCAGCTGGAGATCCAGGAAGTGCTGAAACACACAGTCAAGAGTCTGCTACTGCTGCTACTCTCATAAGGGCTGGAATCCAGAATCCCATTCATACACTCAAACCAAACATGTTCTAGTGTTGACACTGCAATTTGAGTACCATTAACATGACTTTTGCGATACACATTTCCTATATAATCCTATCATAACCTCTTCTGCTGTATTCTACAGTGGTTCTGAAAACGCAACACTCTACAACTTAAGAAAACCCATGAAAATAGACAAAAACAAAATCAAATGAAGAAAATTTGACAGCATCGAGCGTTTAGAAAACAGCTGAAAAGACAGAAAAAATATATTTTCAGAAAACACAACCAAACAACCAAATACACACCCTGTTTTTCTTACTTATTTTTTGGCTGTGTGCTTAACGTTAGTGTCGGTGTGCGGTCGACATAGAACGTAGCAGTGCTCAAGACACTAACCTGCTGATTCGAGTGAAGGGGGTTAGCCTCAAAGTTAGCAACAACTTGGGCTCAGACTCCCTTTAGGTGGGCTCACCTTTAAGGTGGACTAGCAATTCCGAGCCTAACAACTGTTTTGGCCAAAACCCTGATACACTTAATCCTCAGTACTTACCACAGCATTCTTTATGCCCGTCTTGGAAGCCCCCCCTCCCCCTGCTGTGATCACCAGCCCTGTTTTAGGGTCCACTTTAATAGAGTATAAGGGAAAGGGGGCTCTGTACAGATCTGGCACCCTCCTCTTCCCCATTGTTGTTGTGCAAGTCACTCACACGTCTTCATAAAACTGCTGCATCAACAACACCTGAGGAAAACAGAGTGTTAGTTTATCTGTGACATCCTCTTTCCTCTGTCAATTCATCAATCAACAGCAAATTAAATGACTGTTTTAAAAAACTACTTTTAGACATTTTTCAAACAGAAATATCAACCATTCTCTGGTTGCTGCTTTTCCCCATTGTGAAGACTTGCTGCTTTTCTCTGTTGTGAATTGAATATATTTATTTATTTAGATTTTTAACGATTAGTGAGTAAATATATGGTCTTCACACACCATATTGGGATCTGGGAAATAGTGATGTCACTTTTTTCACTGTTTTCTGACGTTTCATGGACCAACAGATTCATGTGAAAAGACTCAGCAGATGAATCAACAATAAAATTAAATATATTATTAAAGTACAAATAATACACATGATTTGAGCGGAGTTGTGCCTATACTCCTACGTAGGGCTTAGAGATAATGGAAAAATAAACCAGAAGTCTACTTATTATTACTGATATCACAACATCTGGTGTAGAACGTGAACAGCACATGTCAGTTGTCTAGTTCAGGGTAGGCCTGTTGTGTTGCACTGTGTTAGCTTATGCTTGTTGGAAGTTACCTACTGAATATTTACAGTACTACCCTATGATATTATATCACTGTACGGGCAAGAGACAACGACGTGTAAGAAATATTTAGGAATGCGTCACACGAGCTGTATATGAAGTCAGATTTAGTTTTTATGAACTGAGACTTGAATATAACGTTAACTGTGTCAGACTTTGCTTGGTGTCGCTGTAGTCTGGTCTGTAGAGAGGAGCGTTACTGTAACGTTAATTAATTGGTGAAGTTAAAGTTGGGTCTCAGCAGCTAACGTTAGGCTAACAGTATGAGCACTGTCAGCTCCTTCATGGGGTAAACACCAAATATAACACTTGTGAATAACATAAACCTTTCTGTTTTCAGCAATAACGTCCGAAAACTCCAACTACGTTACAACCGATACGTTATTTAATGTGAGAACGAAGATGTCAACATCGTTTAGCTGAAGCTAATGGCTACAGTTAGCACTACAGCCTGCTGTGCTATCCTGCTAGCGCTTGCCAGTGATTTAATTAAGAGTCACCTACTTGTGCAATTGGTCCGGTTTGTCTTCTGTTATTTGAGCAGGTAGTTACCGAAGTACCAAATCAGAGGATTTCATAGTAGGCTTGCAATGAAGAGGGAGTGCTAAGAGTTAGTGGCTACTGTAGACGAAACGCTAGGTCCAGGCAGCTCGACAGCCACTTCCCTACCAACACGTCAGCAACGTAGCGTAACGTAGCAGCTTACGCTGCGTTCTGACGTTACCACTCGATCGCTGAAGTATGGAAGCCCATTTCTGTCACTGTGACGAAAAAAATAAACATCCTGTAGGTCATAATTATGACTTACTTAGCATCTCATAATTATGTCTTAGCATCCAATAATTATGACTTAGTATCTCATAATTATGACTTCATTACTATATCATAACTATGACTTGGCATTATGACTTAACATCTAATAATTATGACTTTTTATCTCATAATTAGATAGATACACTTTATTTTCAGACTCAGGGTCCAGATAGACAAATACATAAAAATTACAAACACAAACAATAAAAGTACATAGTCCTAGCAATGCCTTACAAAGAGAAAGCTGTACCAATGTCGCCACAGCTGGGACTGGTACTAAACCTTATGTTTGTTAATAAGAAGGAAGCAGCTTTCAGGTCTGGGGACAGGGACGAGATAAGGAGAGTCCAGCACAACCTGAAGGTGAAGATCAGAGAGTGCAAGGACTCCTACAGGAGGAAGCTAGAGGCCAAACTCCAGCAGAACAATGTGAGGGAGGTGTGGACTGGAATGAAGCAGATTACTGGCTTCAAGGTTGGAGGTAGACAACCAGGGGGCTCCCTGGAGAGGGCAAATGAGCTAAATTGTTTCTTCAATAGATCTGTCTCCTCCACACACCACACCTCCCAAAGACCTCTGCCTCTGTCCCCTCTGTCCCCCCTGGTGAGCTGCATGGACACAGAGCCCTCAACATCAAAGGGCTCCCCCCCCCCTCTGTGACGACTGGCCAGGTGAGAAGACAGCTGGAGAGACTCCACCAAGGCAAAGCTGAAGGACCTGATGGCATCAGCCCCAGGCCTGCGCCATCCAGCTGTCTGATGTCCTGCAACATCTCTTCAATCTGAGCCTGAAGCAGGAGGAAGTCCCGGTGCTGTGGAAGACGTCGTGCCTGGTTCCTGTACCTAAGAAGACGACACCATCTGGCCTCAACGACTACCGACCAGTTGCCCTCACATCACATGTGATGAAGGTGCTGGAGAGGCTGGTCTTAGCCCACCTCCGACCGCAGGTGAAATCTTCACTGGACCCTCTGCAATTTGCATACCAGCCCGATGTGGGGGTGGACGATGCCATCATCTACCTGCTGCAACGAGCTCAGTCGCACCGGGATGGATCCGGTGGCTCCGTGAGAATCACTTTCTTTGATTTCTCCAGTGCATTCAACACCATCCAACCAGTGCTGCTGAGTGAGAAGCTGTGGGAGGTGGGGGTTGACGGATCACTGACTACCTCACGGGCAGACCACAGTTTGTCCGACTGGGCCGTGTGCTGTTTGATACGGTGGTCAGTGATACTGGAGCCCCACAGGGAACTGTTCTGTCTCCCTTCCTGTTCACCGTATACACCACTGACTTCCAGTACAACTCGGGGTCATGCCATCTGCAGAAGTTCTCTGATGACTCTGCAGTGGTCGGTGTATAAGGGATGGACGGGAGGAGGAGTACAGGGCAGTTGTGGATGACTTTGTGGAGTGGGCCGGTAGAAATCACCTGCTTCTGAATGTGGCCAAGACCAGAGAGATGGTGGTCGACTTCAGGAGGAAGACGACGGCTCCACAACTGGTGAGAGTTCTGGGAGAGGATGTGGACATGGTGGAGGAGTACAGGTACCTGGGTGTCTCCATCGACAACAGACTGAACTAGAAGACCAACATCAACACTGTGTACAAGAAGGGGATGAGTCAACTCTTTTTCTTGAGGAAACTTCGATCCTTCAATGTGTTCAGCAAGATGTTGGAGATGTTCTACCAGTCTGTTGTGGCCAGTGCACTGTACTTCGCCGTAGTCTACTGGGGGTAAACTGGTTAAGAAGGCCGGCTCCATCATCGGCTATAAACAAGACTATCCAGAACAGGTGGTGGAGAGGACACTGAAGAAACTATTATCCATATTGGATAACCCGGATCACCCTCTCCACCATCTACTGCAGAGACAGCGGAGCACTTTCTCCAACAGACTGATCCAGCTCCGCTGTCACAAGGACAGATACAGGAGAACATTCCTGCCCACTGCTATTAGACTGTACAATAAATCACCTCTGGCCAGATCGTCCTTCAATTGACTACAACACTGCTACACTGTTGTTGTTTGCTGTTGGTGATCCTTGAACTACTGTTTTTTACCTAGTTAGTTAATTTAATACCATTCTATTTTATTGTACTGTGCATTTTTTTATTTTTTTTTATTTATATTTTCTTTAAATGTATTATATTCTGCTCTGTTATCTTATTGTATTGTATATATTGAGCATCTGACATCTTTCATGTTTTTACATTTACTCTGTAACTTCGTTTACTGCTGCTACAAACAAATTTCCCCCTGGGGATGAATAAAGTATACATGTATTTATCTATCTATCTATCTATCTTAGTTTGGGGTCCTTTCAGCTGAGTCCGCTCTGACCAAATACTTTTGGGATTTTGTGGCTTTTTTGACTGCTGGCTAAACGCCTGATCCAAATGAATTGGATAAATTCCTGCCTCACACCCTTTCTTGCTGGATTGGAGATTTATGCAATTAGAAAAAACTAAACACACCCTCCGAGTAGTTCTATTACTATTTCTACTTATTACAGTATTTGGTAGCCACTTGTAGAATAACAAGACAGCATCCAACTCAATCCTCAAGTGGGTGATTAGTAGCTCTGTAAATTCCTGTAGGTATTTTCCCCACTTGACCTCACTGGGACTCTTGATATATACCTCAATGCTTCTTTTGCTTGACGTCATTGAATACCTGACCTCTTTATTATACCTTGACCTCTAGCATAATCTACTTGTGCTTTTATTTAATCTTTTAGTTGACTTCTATATGTGTGTGTGTGTGTGTGTGTATATATAAGTATATATGTACAGAATGAGGCAAGTGTGTGTCTCTTTGTTTTAGAAATGTGACCTTGACAGTCGGTTTGGGACACTTTCTGGTCGATGGGCAACAATCTGCCTAATGATCAGAGTTTCACAGCAGAGTTTCAGTGGAACAATCAATACAGGCCTACTGGCGATGTGGTGTTATTGAAAGGAGCAGGTGTTGACATACAGAGCAATCAGTATCAAAATCAATTTGGAAAAAAAATGTTGGTGATAGTTTTTTTTAGAAATTGACAAAGTGTCCAGAATTGCCATGAATTTCCAGTTTGACAATCACAAGCAAAGACCAATGAGAGTTCAGGAAGTGTTAACCATTTACGACATTCAGAGCATTAATATAGCAGAAACACCTATCTAGTGTAGGTCTACAAATGGATGGATGTGACTCAGAAGGTGTCAAAGTAATCCTGAGCAAGACCAAGCCGTTCTTACTCCCAACTCATCAAATACTGCAGCTTGGTCAGTGTCCCTCGGCATCTTATACTGACACAAATGCACCCTGCATGAGACGCACCAGGCTTTCAACTAACTCCAATGTAAACCCAGCTGCATCAGTATTAGATTTACCGTTATTTTACCGTGTTTTTGCTCCATAACTTATCTAGCCTACTAGATACAAGTTACGAATTGCGCTTTTCTCATCTTTCCGACCACTCAAAGCGCTTTCACACTGCATTCATCCATTGATGGCAGGAGCGAAGTGCCACCTGCTTATCAGACCAATTCATTCACACACCGTAGGCACAGCTACGGGAGCAATTTTGGGGTTAAGTGTCTTGCTCAAGGACACATCGACAAGCGGCTAGTGTGGCCGGGGTCGAAGCGCCGATCCTCTGATTGAAAGACGATCCTGCTCTCCACTTAGCCACAGTCGCCCCATTACATAATTAACACATAATTAAACCCAAAACATTTGTAAAATTACATTGGACGTTAATTTTGAAAGGACACGCCATCCCTAAACGGTCCAAAACTGCCTATATATGTTTGCCTAAAGCATCATAGTTTAAAGTGTATACCAAGCTGCTGTATTATTTTCTCAAATAATCCAGGCTGCCACCGCGACCCGACCCCGGATAAGCGGAGGAAAATGGATGGATGGATGGATAATCCAGGCATTTTACACTTTACCAAAATGTGGGTCAACTTCACACAAATTTTTACAAATAAGTTACAAAGTTACAAATAAGATTCTGTTTCCTTAATATGTTCTGAATAAGACAAGAAAAAGTCCAAAGGGATTGTATATTGGGAACGTTTTAATACTTGCCCAAGTATGATCGTACCAAGAACACTTTATTTACCATATTTCAGTCACCATACAAGCCTACATTGTTGTGCATACTAGATTTGTCCATTCTGTTTTTTTCCTTGAAGCAAAAAAAAATACAGTACATCAGTGATGAGAAGTAATTATGATTACATAATTGTTTTGGTCCTATCCACACAGACCTGATTCTATTTCATTCATACCTGGTCCTATTTCCAACCAGACCTGGTCCTATTCTAACCAGACCTGTGTGATAGAAAATTTCATTGTGCTGTATACTGTGACATTTCTAGTGTGCTTTATTCAATGTTTGACAAACCAAATGGGATTTCTGCTGTAACCTCCTTCTCCAGGAAGGATCCCAAAAGGAGTGTTTGTGGAATATTTAGATTAGGTCAGTCGTAGATCTTTGATGTAGGGAGTGCAGACAGTAATCACAGAATGTTTATCTTAGAGGTAGTAAACCACAGGAGGTACAGATTAGGATCTGTCGTAAATGTTTTATTGCAGGTACTATTGTGAAATGTGTAGATGAGAAACAAACCAGATGTCTGGCCAGATTTGGCTCCATACAAGTGCAGCAGGGCCAGTTCTGGGCAAACAGCATCAGTCACAGAGACAAAGTTACACACACTACAAAGCAGTATGTTTTTAGAGAAGAGATTTCATTCACAATATGATGAAAAATTCCAAAAATGTTATGAAGTAGAGTAGAAATTGAGTTTACCATTATAAAGTCTAAAATAGAGAAAAGCCTATAACTTCTTCCCCCCAACAGCGCCCTCTGGTGGGGCATTCCCCCTCGAGCCCCTGATGCAAAAACGCTGATGGTGCCTTGTCACCAATGGGGAACGGTGCAATACAAGAGTAGGCTATTTAGGGCCCGAGCACCGACGTAGTCGGAGCGTAGGACCTATTGTTCTTCAAAGGTTTATTATTATTAGGGCCCGAGCACGGACGTTGTGGGAGTGTAGGACCTATTGTTCTTCAAAGGTTTATTATTATTAGGGCCCGAGCACCGACGTTGTGGGAGCATAGGACCTATTGTTCTTCAAATGTTGATTATTATTAAGGCCCGAGCCCTTTATTATTTCGTCGAACGCTGTTGCCGTGGCGACGCAGTCTTCGGCGTGAAAACTGAAGGTGCTTTTGAGGGGCTAAAAATGCTCGAAACATAAGCAAACATGGCACGCACATTTAAAGCCCAAAATGTAGTTACTTACTATGGTTTTAATGCTTAATGGTTTAAGAGTGGCAAGTCGGCTCGATAGCGGCCCTACAAAATTTCGACAAAGCAGTCCTCGCAGTACGATTTCACATAGAGTTACAAAATTTGGAAGGCACATGTATCATATTTGGACTTAAAAATAAGCCTCTTGGGGCCATGCTCTAAACCCAACCGGAAGTCAGACGTTTTAAATTTTGTATGAATTTCTAGTGTCGTTTTTGCCATTTCCAGATGCTGTACTTTAACGAACTCCTCCTAGGAAATTAATCAGGTTTGATCGAATTGTGTTTTTTTGCCGCCATGGACATAGTTCGATAACTTTTTGATCTTTGTGTATCTTTTCACTGCCAAGGTCTCAAGAGCATACTGACTGAATCTAAAGTCAATCGGGTTAAATCTCTAGGAGTTCGTTAAAGTATGATGCCTTGAAACGGTCCAAAAATGTCATAAAATTCAAAATGGCCGACTTCCTGTTTGGTTTAGTGAAAGATTCCAAGAGGATTTTATGTACGTCCCATCACGTTCCACATACCTACCAAATTTCATACAGCTAGGTGAAGCCCAATGTTGGGGCTACTCAATAGGGGGCGCTATCGAGCCAATATTTCATACTGGACACCCCAATCAGACTGCAATTTTCGCAAATTCTGGCTTGCGTGCCAAATTTCACAAAATTCCCAGTATCCCAAGCACCTCCTTTTTGCGATGAAACACGCGAGATAATAATATACATTAGAAGAACAATAGGTCCTCCGCTCCGACCACGTCGGTGCTCGGGCCCTAATAAACATTAGAAGAACAATAGGTCCTCCGCTCCGACTACGTCGGTGCTCGGGCCCTAATAATAAACATTAGAATAACAATCGGTCCTCCGCTCCGACTACGTCGGTGCTCGGGCCCTAATAATAATAATAATAAACATTAGAATAACAATAGGTCCTCCGCTCCGACTACGTCGGTGCTCGGGCCCTAATTAGAATAAAAATAGGTCCTCCGCTCCGACTACGTCGGTGCTCGAGCCCTAATAATAAACATGAGAATAACAATAGGTCTTCCGCTCCGACTACGTCGGTGCTCGGGCCCTAAAAATCCCCCCTAAAACATCTTCAATTTGTTCATGAGCAAGGCACCAAAGCTTCACCTAGCAGCAGAGCTTCTTCAGTGGCTTTAGAACTAGCAGAAAGGATGATTTATCAACGATGAACCTTCCTCCTCAGACACTCTGTAGGCTCAGCATCCGGGTCACCAAACGCTTCTTGTTCATATCCTCACGTGCAGGAGGGTGGTTTAAGGGTTAAGGGGCGGGGCTACTGAGTGAAAATGTGGACATTTAGAGATGGACCCATCAAGTTAGCCAGAGAACGGTGGAGCAGCCTCAATACAAAAGATTTTCAATATTTACCTTCAAAATAAAAGCATGATATTAGCAGCACTAATACATATCCAAATATATTTGTAAAGATTGACTTTTACTAAAAATAGAGCTCGATTGGTATTTGAGACTTTGAATTTCTGCAACATTTTGTCGAGCAACAATTGTTTGTGCATTAAGTGGCTTTACAGTGTCAGTGAATAGTTTGTCATTTAAACGTTGTCAAACAGACTTAATATAGGCAATAATTAAGCCTTCACACCTCATGAAGTTTACCTAATGGTAGCAAACATCCTCACTCAAGGTCCACTATTCCACTCCACTAGCTATCCATCACATCTCACTGAATTGAGTTTATGCAGGTGTTGAAAAGTGCTGAAAGTGCACATTCGCAAATACAGGTTGTATTTTGAAAACAACCGGAAATCGTGATTATCTCCGCGCAGCCAGAGCATCTGTGGTGTAGCTTGATGGTGAAGCTGCGGCTTTTGCGGAAAACACCCAAGACCGAAGCGGGGTTAGTCTACCCTCCGTGGCGTATTTCCACGGGCCGCTCTTCTAATGTCGTCCAAACCGTGGCTTAATATACGGTGCTGTGTTTCCGTCTGCAGGGACCAACGTTCGCCCGGAGAGAAACGGAGTCTGGCTACACACACGGTAAGATGATGCATCCGTGTACATCATGTCGGGGTTTTCACTGCATCTGAAAGAACGGGGATAAATGATGAGCTTACTGCATAGCAGGTTAACGGACATTACACACGGGACATGTTACAGGGACAGTAAGAGCCCAAGTGAAACACAGATACAGAGAAGTATCAGTCCAATATTACGTGAAGCTCAGAAAAGCTAAAGCAGCCGTTTAAACGGGTTACTAGCATGAAGTCAGCGGTATTGTCCTCCGTATCACCTGAGAGCTCCGACTGTTCACAGCGTCCACACCGCAGTTAGGCTGACGGTGTGGATTGCGTGAATTGATTTCGTTGTACCAGCTGCCAGTCACCTGCCAGGAATAGAAAACGTGCGGTAAAGCGCTATGTTTTGACGTGGATGTTGGCGTGACTGTCTCCGCAGGAGCTGATCACCAGGTTCTGTTCAATGCTAACAATGCAAACTATGCCTCTGTGTGTCTCTCTTCATTCAGGCCGTGTGACGGGGGACTATGGGAGGCCAAGATGCACAAAGCTGTCCAATCCGGAGGACTGATGGAGACAGAGCGAATCAGCTTATTTGATTTAATTCAACAACTCTGACATGGAACACAACTGTGGAGTACAAAGGTGGAGAGGAGCTGGTGATACATTTGTAAAGCTGAAGGAGGAAACGAGGTGCACATCCTGCCGATCACGTTGCTGAAAAAGAGTAGGCGTACTCGATCTGTGCATACGACACAGGACTTACGAAGCCAGATGAGCGAACTGGATGGAGAGACCACGGACGCAGCTATGTAAGAAGTCATCTCTACAGAGTGCAGGTCCTGACAATCAACACTACTGTGATTCATGCCACATATGTGGGCTCTCAGGGGGAAAAGGTGGTTACTCAGCAGAAGAGAAACGAGCAGATGATGTATACCTAAGAGTTCTCTCAGCGTTTGGTCTACTTTAGGACGACAAACTGCTTTCTATTTTTTATTTCAAAGGAGAAAGCAGGAAGCAGAAGCCCTGAGTGGTCACCATGCCTCGAAACCGAGCCTTTTCCGAGCCAGAGTACTCGGCAGAGTACTCGGCGGACTGCTCGGTCACTCTGCCCTCTGACCCCGGCCAGGCGGTGGGGCGAACACACGAGGTCACGGTTCGGAGCTCAGGATGCTGCCTCTGCCTGCCTCGGTTCATGCGCCTCACCTTCGCACCAGAGTCTCTGGAAAACCTCTACCAGACTTACTTCAAACGGCAGAGGCACGAAACCCTGCTGGTGCTGGTCGTTTTCGCTGCCCTCTTCGACAGTTACATCATCGTCATGTGTGCGGTGGTCTACACCACTGACAAGCTGGCTTCTGTTTTAGTGGCATCGCTGGGACTGGCGGCCGACATTGTCCTATACCTGCTGTGCCGCTTCGGGCTACTGCCGGACCGCATCTCGAGACGGGTGGTGCCTTACGCTCTGTGGGTGCTCATAGCAGCTCAGATATTCTGCTACCTGGGTCTGAACTATGCTCGCTTCCACCAGGCCAGCGACACTGTGGGCTGGCAGGCTTTCTTCAGCTTTTCTTTTTTCCTGACTCTGCCTTTGAGGCTGACACCCATCGTGCTCATCACTACTGTATCCTGCGGGGTCCACACCCTGGTTCTGGGCGTCACTATCGCCCAGCAGCAGCAGCAGGAGGACATCCAGGGAACAGCACTTAGCAGACAGGTAAGAGAAGGAAGGAGGTGGTGCCTATGCTTGCTCTGAAATACATTTACTTGTGTGTAATGTCACTTATTTCACCAGAGATATTACTGTTATCCATGAGACGCTCAGTTACAATATAGCTTCCCACCACCTGGTGGCGGTAATGCGTAAGTCAGTTGTTTAACAAGCTCCAATAAGCAGAAGAAGACACTCAGCTAGCCGCTAGCCTGTAGCGAAAGTTATGGATACGTTTTTAAAAAGAAAACATGAAGACGACAGTGGTGCCATACCCCCCCCCCCCCCCCCCCCAAAAGTCCTAAATGTGTGCGCAGGTACAATCCTGACTTTCTTAAGTACGGCTTTGTGAAAGGAGGCAACGAGGCAGAGCCGAGGGCTCAGTGTGTGGAATGTGGGCTAATGCTATCAAACGAAGCACTGAAGCCTTCAACAATAAAGTGACACCTAGCGACGAAACATCCAGCGCTCGTGGGAAAGTCTTGGGCTTCTTGTTGTGTATGCAGGTTTACATACACATGATAAATAAATGTCTTTGTGATCATCACATTGTATCATCTCATTTATTTGACAAGGGTTTTGCCTGTTCAACTCCGCGAGGATGCCGGCGTCCTCGATCCCCTCCCCTTCCGTTACTACGGCTTGCTCGCGCAAACTACATCACAAAACATGGCCGTGTTTGGTATCCCAGCATGCCCAAAATCCTCATCTTTGCAAAGAAATCATCGATTTTCTTTCATTTCTTATGGAGTTTTCACAAAAGGAGCCCAAACACACACTGTCCAAAGTCACCATAACCGCTGCAAGTCGGATCTTGCAGCATTGACGGAAAAAGACACATTACAGACTGTGGAGGGAAAAATGTCCTCACGATGAAAGTGGAGCGGGCCGGCACACGTGGACTGATAGCTTTTCAGTCACACGGTGCTAAAAACGTCACCGAAACTGGTTTACCGTCAAGAAGGATTTTAATCCTGCTGTTGCAATTACAGTTATACAATGGTGTACATTAATCTCATGAAATAATACACTTTTCGCCCACTTTGGAAAAAAACTCTCCCTGACCCCAGAAAACACGTCCTTCCCAGGATCCTAACGGAGAGAAAAAACGCCTTTCTATATCCCGCCCACCTATTCGTTCGCGACTCCTCCCCTTCCGTCTGTCCCAGTGTTTATTAGCTAACTTCTCTATGCAATTCTGTAAACGCCTGTCTCCACATCTCTCTCTCCCTGAGCTGCTAACACATTCAAACTTCTCAGTTATGGCTTAATCCCTTCTATGATAATCCTTCAGTATAAAAGCTAAGCTTCTGCAACTTTGGCAGAAGCTTCATGTCTTTTAGCCTTTAATCTTACAACACTTTATGTTTATCTTAATTATGCATTCCCAAAACACTTATGATTATGACTAATTATGAATTCTTAATTATGAATTATTAAACACTTTTATTATATCTACTGAACATAGTTCTTTGCTCAAATTTCTTACAATTCCCCCCTAACCCACAGTTCACTGTGAGTTAGTTACTCGAATGTAGTTAGTTACTCAAATGTCCCTGGAGACCTCCCCCCTACTCAATCCAGGGAGAGGCTCCCTACCTATCCTAAACAGTGGCAAACAACAACTCATGCATACAGATATCATTTCAAGTATTCCTATTCGGTCTGTTTCTCCCTACGCTTGCCTCGCTAACGCAAAAAGAGTCGTATCCGTTGAAGTCCACTGCCTTCCATGTCTTGGGGCTGGCGGGATCAGGAGACAGTCTGTAGGCTAATGTGTTTTAGAAGTCCACTGCCTTCCACGTCTTGGGGCGGGCAAGATCAGGGGACAGTCTGTAGGCTAATGTGTTTTAGAAGTCCACTGCCTTCCACGTCTTGGGGCGGGCAAGATCAGGAGACAATCTGTGGGCTAGAGAACACATACTGAGAAGCCTTGACTGTTCTTTTACACTTGACAAAATTACATTTCTTAATCTTTACACCCTAAAATCCCATTATAACCCAGTTAAACAAAAACAAAAATAAAAAATACTCATCCAAAACAATCCGGCTATTTCCCAAATTTCCAATATCTCACCGGATGTGTTTTAGAAGTCCATCTGGGCCTTATTAGGTCCTTCAGGATCTCCGAGAGGATGGTCAGGAACTGCTTGTGAAGTTCCGCTATGGCACCCCTGGTGGCCTCATCTAGACGGTGGCCATCAGAAGCTCCAATTCTTCCTCATCCTTGACACATAACTGGTTGCCCTGGACTTGTGTCTGGCTCATCGTTGAAGCAATAAACCCCTGTAGCAGTCCACGGATGCAAGGGAACCCACATCCACAGACGACTAGGAGGCCTACGACGACAACACACAGAGTAATTACGATTGACAAAAATGTATGTTTCCACTTGCCAAACATACTTTCCAACCAGTCGGTGAATGGATTCGTGACACCAGAGTTCTCCGCTAGCTCTTGGCTGAGTGCTGTCAGTCCCTCCAGAGCCCTGGTCACCGATCCATCAGGAGCTGTGTTATTTGGAATGAAAGTACAGCAAGCAGTCCCAAACATCTGGCAAACGCCACCTTTCTCTGCTAAAATCATATCTAATGCTATTCTGTTCTGCAAGGTCATTAGACTAGTCTTCGCCAGCTGTGCATGCAGCCCTGATATGGCGTCCCTGGTGAAGTTTACAAAACGCTGTTGGTTATAGTAAATGTAGTTGATCCAATCGACATTTTTATTAATCGTTACCCACCAGAATAATGCAGATTCAAAACCGGCAGCTATTTGATTTCTTGCTTTGAATTCATTCGGCACCCCCCTTGGCACTCCTATGCCATCTATGTACACTTGGTCATCAAAGGCTCCCTTCGGGCTACCGGCATCTCTTTTGGATCTTCTGTTAGCATGTGGACGTGGAGAGATGAGTTCTCTATAAGTTGCGTCATTGACAGGCAAGATATAGAATGGCAATATAAGTTGCACCAATGCACATCTACCTGTCCAATCGCTAGGCAGGATTGGATATATGGTTCTTCCTCCACACCACCACCATAAATCAGCTCTGGGTGCTGTCTGTCTTAACACACTGTTATATAGATAGTCGCTAGCATTGTGACTGTTGCTACAATTTGCTTCAATAATACTACCTACATTGGGCCCCTTAGCTGTATCTGAGACTATACAATCAAATGGACCCTCTGAAACCTTGAACAGAGGTGGGGTATTATATTCTACAGGTGGGTAATCCCAGTGTAGCCCCTGACAAGTGTGATGGAGGGGCAAAGTGTCATCAGTAAACAGAGTTAAAATACAACTAAATTCAGGGCTTAGGGGTCTAAATCTTGAAGGAACTGGTGTTGCTAGGGGTCTAGGTCCTGAACACACAATACAATCTGTACTTCTCTGACTTGAAGCTGTATATTGTACCCACCGGAGCCATAAATTCCCATCTGCCATTCCAGTTTCCACCCCCGGTACCTCATTCTCTGCGTCAGTCGTATGTCGAACCTTGTCATCCATGATCTTTTTGGCAGGCTTAACAATAATCCTAATGAGCCCTTGTGGGGCAGGACCATCAGTAGTTGCCTTTCCCTGTACTACGTAAAGTCCTCCGTCAGTCAATTTTGGGTCTGTTAAGGTAAGTCTTAAAGGATTACACCTACCCACCCCCTTTCTACACATGTGATAAGAAGCTGGGGCATTTAACATCTTTAGTCGGTCTTTCAGGCCTGGGTTGGGGTCTCTTCCTAAACCCTCGCCGCCTGTGTTCATCGTTGCCCATCCCCAGTCTTCACAATCACAGCGATAATATGATAACAGCTTACCATACTTATTTGTGGCGGGCCCACACTGGTCAGTTATGATGCACAAGGTTTTGGTCATCCATCCGTAGGTGTGTTCATACTTGGGACAGGAAACTACTTCACAGAAGTCGAACTGGACCGTTGATGTTGTACCTTCTTTGAACGTAAGAGTCAGAGTTACATTTTCATAGGTGAGTGTCGTCAGAGAAACCTCTCTACGTGGTCGGAGATTGGTTTGGTTAGTTACTGAGGCTAAATTTCGAATCTTGATATAGTCATGCATGTGTTCTGGTTCCTGTCTGTGTTTGATTCCCCATACTAAGAGAGAAACTGCTGAAATCAGGAAGCAAATAATTACAGACTTCCATAACCCACTGAACCTAGAGTCTCCTAATGGAAGGTCTCGCTTAAACTGTGGGGGAAACGTCATTGTCAGTACTGTCTAAACCCTCTTTTGAGGTGTCTTCAGCTTCAAATTTTGCCTGTCTGATGTTCAATCCTGTCTCTGCGAGTGTCTTACTAGTTACCTTCGCTGCTGCACAGTGAGTGAGGTGGTGCCAAGTAGCTCCAGTTTTACCTTTTACCTTTACTGCATGTGAGGTTGCTAATACTACCTCCCATGGACCGGTCCACCTTGGTTCACTCCACTTGCGCTTGTGGACTTTTATCCACACCAGACTGCCTGGTGACACAACAGGAGGCGGCTTCCTTTCGTCCGCTGCTGCTTCTGCGTTTGTCACCTGAGAAAACAAACTCGGCTCATGTTAGTTAGAGCTCCTGTATATTTCTCAATTCCTAGAGTTAGCAAGTCTAGGCTAGGACCTATCACTGAGTTAGACGACTTGGATTTTGCTGTATTTAAATTCAAAAGTTGTGGTTTATCATGACGTTATTAATCTCAAAAAGTGTGAGTAGAACCTATACTGAAAACTATTCTAAATGTGGATCTACAAAAAATGTTTTACACCTTGCCAATCTCCCCTTCACCACGATATCTCGGCTGTAAGAGATCACGTGGCAGTCATCTATGTATCTTGGCTATACACTGAACCTCCCCATGGTCCTGGTGACGGCATGGGCATCTGTTGATGTCTTATAGGAGGAGGTCCAGATGGTCCCATTGGACCTGGTCGTAGGCACTGCTGATGTTGTGGTGGGAACGGAGCATGTTGTGGTGCTGCACTGAATGATCCTCCTGCTCTTTTATGAGGGCAATCTCTCACCCAATGGCCTTCTCTGCCACATACGTAGCACTCGCCTCTACTTACAAGACCCTCAGGCCCCCCTTTATAGTTACCTCTCCCTCTGTTGGATCCACCACCTCTGCCTCTGTTATGTGGTGGAAGTTGGTAGTACACCACTGTGGGGGCTGTTACTGCTGGAGTTGGTTGACATGGAGCGGGAGGTGCTGCTGGAGGAGGCTGAGCTTCTGCTACTGTCATCTGCTTCTTGGCCTGACGTTTTCTATTGAGCTCTCTGTCAGCCTCTGCTGTTTGAAGTTTCAGCAGCTGCCGCGTCATTCTCTCCAGATCTTCCTGTCCTCTTGTCTTCTCAGTTAGATGTCTCTGGTTGTAGTGAGTTAGGTGTTCCCTCCACATGGCATCTTCCATGTTGCTCAAGCCTACTACTTCTCCCAGCGCTGTCCGTACCGGTAGAGGCAGGCCCTCTTGCACACTGTGTCGCCATACTGCAGTGGTGGCTTCATTGCTATCATGTCTCCCCCCTGTGGCCCTCTGCCACTCTTCTTCAGCTCTTTTCAGATACTGATGGGTTTCTTCTTCTGGTTTTATCTTCAGTCCAGAAAGGGAGTTCATCTTTGGTTTTGTGGCCCAGATGCCCCTCATTGCTGACCAGAAGACTCCTCGAAAGTTGTCAAATGGGGTTTCATCCCCCCTGTTGGTCGTTCCTGTACTTACCTCCAAAGTATTCAATTTGGCTGTTCCTTCTGTGCGGATTATCATGGCACGCATGTCTCCCAATGCCAATTTATCAGCTGCTGTGTGTTTTTCAAAGACACGGATCCACGGATTGGCTCCACCTGCCAGCGGTGGCAGCGCCTTTTCCAGTGCGTCCATGTCTCGATGTCCCCATGGCACAAACTCAGCTTGTCCGTTGGATTTTACCAGCAGGGGGTGCTGTTGGGTCTGGGCTAATGGTGTCATCTCACCTCTTACAGGATAGATATGATCTCCATAGTGCTCTGGTTGCCACCTGCTCCTGTGGGATCGTCTGGCAGATGAGCGACCTCCAGCTTCTCCTCTTACCCTCTCTCTTCGGTCCTCATCTTCTTTACTTTCTGCTCGTCTTTCCTCTATCTGCTGTTGCAAATCTTTTCTGATGCGTTCTACTTCTCTTAATTCACATTTTAGTCTTCCTACCAGTTCTCCTACTTCCTTTCTCTGCTTCTTTAATGTAAACATTATGCAGCCTAGGAGTATTCAAATGTGTGTAGTAAATGTACACGCTTGTCGTTACATGAACCAAAGTCAACTCACCCTCTGTGCTGTATTGTGTGCTGTATTGTGTGCGGTCGTTGACTCCAAAACTGGGATCCACTGTTCCACTTCCCAGATCTGGATCCACTAGATCACGCACCTTGACTAAAACAAACACAACCCTGCACGAAGTTCAGCAGTAAATGTTAGCATACGTCTGTAGTGTATGAGAGGTCAATGATCTCTCAACTATTTTAGCCCTGTCCGTGTCAAAATTGATTCTTCGGAACTGTGTAAAATCGTAAATGTACCAAAATTAGTCAATACAGGACATGTGAAGAAATCTTGACCCAAAATTGAGGATAGAACTCTTAAATCAAACACAACACTAAAATCAGAATCAAAATCAAAAGGTTTAAAATCGTAATTAAAATTAAAGTAAAAAATAATTAATAATTAATCAATTAAATGTTAAATTGAACAACACTTACAATCCACTCTGCACAATAATGAATCTTATTTACTAATGAATCACAATTAAGTTCAAGAATTGAATAAGCACAGCTGAAACCATTAATCTTCGTTAAAATGCTGAATTAAAACCAAAGTCAACAACTAAAGTTATAATGCTTAATTAAAACTAGAGTCAAGATATAAGCTCACAGGTCATGGACAATGAATCTCTAAAAACCGTATTGTTGTAATTTATCCATTAATCCACTGGGTGGCGTACTTCTTATATTATAAAACCATGCTGTGATTGTCTCTCTAAGCCACCAGATGTCAGCCTGTTTTAATACCAATGTAATTACAGATTCCAAACACTAGGACTATTATCATCTAGCAGTTACACCTCCTCACCACTAGGTAGTAGAGTTGCCTTATATTCTTCTTCTACGCTTTTCTGTCAACAGGAAGTTCTACCTCAAACTGGTTCTTTTGGTAACGGATATGCTAACAGCTATGCTAACGACAAAAACTGAGCTTTTATTAAAGAATACGCACACACACGTTTCACCAAAATTCCCCACATTAATTCCACACATACCCCTCTGTCTCCTCTCACCATCCACCGGTTATTTTTCTTTTATAAACACTTATTTTCCATACACAGTACAATAAAGCGGCGCTACACCGTAGCTAACGTTAGCTCCTCACAGATCATGCAATGTTATTTCATCATTTAAACGTCTTTCCACGCTGCTAAAACACAGACTAGTCACACGTATTTATTGGACTTATTGTCATATTTTATTTAACCTTCAATTCTCTGGTGTAACCAGCTATTTTAGCTTCTCCAGACTCGCCGCTCGTCATGGCCGCCCGCGAGTTACTTCACTCAAGCTGTCAGCGGCCACTCTTTCCAGTCTGCCTAGTTCCACCAAAAAGCTCATTATTCTACTCATCCGAAACATCCACACGATTGCTTAATTTAATGCACAGCCAAACGCACACGAGAGAGATCTCAAGACCGATGTATCACCCCTTGTGTTCTGGTCACAGAAGCTACTCCCGCTAGCATTAGCTTCTCTATGCAGCTTATCTAGCTCACCCCGGACACGTGGCCCACACTCGCGAGGCCACGATGTTTCAGTTTAACCAAGCTACTAATAACTGCTTTTAAACACGTTATCTGCCAAACCCAGCTATGCTTTTTCAAGCCAGAGAGTCTCTCAAAACAAGCACGCTAGTTAGCCCAGCAGATAACCGTTCGTGAATTCCAGTGTGATGTTATTATAACAGCGCTGTTATCTTTAATTTCTTTATTCTGGATACTCTGTATTCTCTGGACTAGTCCCTTAGTGCATCATGCAAATATACACTCACTGCAACTGCAATTCACTCAGCTCAAATCGACCCGCCACACACTTTTATTTATTTTTCCTCCTCGCACACAATCTCCCCCGAGCAAGAGCACGCCCAGCAGGGCAAACGCCGGTCGGTCACATCTCCGCTAATTGTCCTAAATCTACCTAGACAGACTTCGTTAGGTGCTGTTCTTACCTTGAATAGGCGCCTGGAGATGTGAGCGAAGGATGCCGTCCTGCGTGCGTGTCTCACTCCGAGAGGATTGTCCTTGCCGCGGTCGTCCAAATTGTGGAGGGAAAAATGTCCTCACGATGAAAGTGGAGCGGGCCGGCACACGTGGACTGATAGCTTTTCAGTCACACGGTGCTAAAAACGTCACCGAAACTGGTTTACCGTCAAGAAGGATTTTAATCCTGCTGTTGCAATTACAGTTATACAATGGTGTACATTAATCTCATGAAATAATACACTTTTCGCCCACTTTGGAAAAAAACTCTCCCTGACCCCAGAAAACACGTCCTTCCCAGGATCCTAACTAACAGGAGAGAAAAAACGCCTTTCTATATCCCGCCCACCTATTCGTTCGCGACTCCTCCCCTTCCGTCTGTCCCAGTGTTTATTAGCTAACTTCTCTATGCAATTCTGTAAACGCCTGTCTCCACATCTCTCTCTCCCTGAGCTGCTAACACATTCAAACTTCTCAGTTATGGCTTAATCCCTTCTATGATAATCCTTCAGTATAAAAGCTAAGCTTCTGCAACTTTGGCAGAAGCTTCATGTCTTTTAGCCTTTAATCTTACAACACTTTATGTTTATCTTAATTATGCATTCCCAAAACACTTATGATTATGACTAATTATGAATTCTTAATTATGAATTATTAAACACTTTTATTATATCTACTGAACATAGTTCTTTGCTCAAATTTCTTACAAGACCCGACAATATGCTAGCGGATGTTACCATGGAGCTAGTGCCTTCAGAAAACGCTAGTACTTACAGTGCAAACCTTGACTGTTTCTTACATAAGCCGTAAACCAACGTATAACCTTTGCGTAACTGAGCTACCCGCATACTCGATCGTGCGCTTGGTCGCAGCCATTACGCACAGCAAGTCTGCTACTCACACACCATGTCTTCGACCATATATACATAGTTTTTGCAATTTGCAAAGGCTAAAAATAAAAGGAAAATAATATATCAAAATATAAAGGGAGAAACACCTTTAGTGTGTCAGAATGTCATTTGGTTACCATGTGTCCATTTGGGTCTCCAAATATCCTTTTAGAGCTCCGCCTGGATCTCTTCATGGGAGAAACACTGTAGAATGGTCATACTTTGTCCAATATTCTTCAAATTTGAGGTAGTTACGGCCCTATACTGTCCTTTACCTGTACAG